>CM031676.1:24024725-24513900 GCA_006182925.3 Reinhardtius hippoglossoides
AGACGTATTCCCGGCGGCTCTTTTTTTTACTTTTCAATCCTCCCCAGCCCAAACTTTAACCCCTGCGAGGTCACCTTTGTCTGTGCTCGCCCCTCGACCAGCAAAGAGATCTGCCAAACATTTGTGGAGCGGTTATGTGCCCCTCAGGATTAGGTTTCAAGTTCCCTTTAGTCTGTGCTCACTCAATCAAAAAGTTAAGATGATCCATTTGTTTAACACACAGGGCCATTCAGTAGCGCTCAAGGGAGAAGGGGGAAGAATAGACGGAGGGGACGGGACGGGCTCGGGGGCAGAAGTAACTCCTCTCCTCCCCCCCCCTCCAGCCTAACATCCAACCTTTTGGGGGGGTGGGTGGGGTGGGGGGGGGGGGGGGGGAGTGGGAAGAAGGGAAACCTGTCGCAGAAATGAAACCGGGGGGGGAAAGGTAGAAGTTATTTCTTTGTCTCTGGGTATTTTTTTTTCGAAGTGCGTTTCAGTGGAAAAGATTTTTTTTCCTTGGGATCCCTCCGATGGAAACAGATCTGTTTTGCACATTAACGTGAACGATGCTCTAAAAAGATATTTCTGCTCTGCGAGTCGGATCAGGGGCCGGCTGACGTCACGCTGGCGAGTGGGGTTTGTGCAAAACTCAACCTCAGGTATGAAGCCTCGACCCAGAACATCAGATAAAACAATATTTCCCTCCTGCTGCAAGCCGTCCTTTGTGCGTGACCCCGGCCAACCCCCCCCCGCCCGCCCCGTCCTCTCAGAGCAAAACCAGCGACGGTTCGATCGTCGCAAATGAAAAGTCTGGCAGCGGCCGGGCTTCAGTAAACTTAATTAAAACGCTTGAGTCGTGGTTCCAGTGAAGCACAAACACTGAGGGGAAATCGCACCGTCATCGATACGACTGACAAGCGGCGTTTACTTCACAAAGGGAAAGAGATGTGCTGCTTCTTATTTACAGCGTGAGCTCTTTCAGAACCGGAATAATCCACCGCCTTCAAAATGTGTACAAACACCAGACGTCTTTAGAATTTAGAAGGGAAGCAAATATAATTATTTTAAGAGGGAAGGAACTACGTTTCCCATCAAGCATTGCGAATGATTCCAGCGCTTTTCTTCTTGACTTTAACACCGTTAAGAGATTTTCATCCCTTTGGACTCAAGCTCCACCAATCAGGGACGTCACAAGTGCACCTGAGGATTGTGGGTAAGGACTTGTGGCTTCTATAGGAACTTTGTTGTCGTTTGTGGTGAATCTACCTGGGATGGTTAAGATATTATGGTTGTTAATCAAAGCCTCTATAGAGAAATTGAATGGGATTTGAATGGGAGCCGCGCTGCTGAGCTGTACCTCTGGGAGGTCGTCTGAGTGAGGAATCTCAGCGGCTCGTCCTGCGGTAACGAGAACAGAATGCCGAGGCTACATGTGAGTCTGGGAAAGGTCACCGACATGTTGTGCACATTAGCTTTTGTGCATTATGGGTATTTTATATACTCCACAGGAGGCTGGAGCTGGTACATAAAAGTGCATTAAAGAGAAGACTGGATAATTGACCTGCGTCATTCGCTTTAACGCGCACTGCAGCCTCACTGTGAGTTATGCAGCACGCGCAGCTTCATCGCTTCTCCTTCTGAGCGATGTTTTCCATTCTCCTGCTTCGCTGCAACACGATCGATGTGCGGGGGATCTGTCGACCTCAAAGTGGGGGGGTCACCCGTCCAAGACGTGCTTTAATTACCGATCGCAACCTTTATCAGTTTAAAAGCCTTTCGCTGTGACCAAGCATCCGCTCTAAGTGGACGACGGGCATCGCTTACGACAGATCGGCCTGGAAAGGGATCGCTCTTGTCTCTTCCAAATAACGAATAAGCCGCTTGGAGAAGAAGAATCACTGCGCTCCCCCCCCCCCCACTTTAGCTGCACAGATATGGACCCGAGGTGATATATCTCCCATGCGCTGGGTTGTGGCTCTGTCTTCACGGAGCCGCAGCGACTGAGAGTGGATTAGAGCGAGGAGAGCGTCTTCCCTGAGCATTATTATTAGTGAGTGCAAAGGAGTTCACAGGTGCCAGGTACTGCAGCTGGATGGGGAGGAGGTGGAGGAGGAGGAGGAGGAGGAGGAGGAGGAGGAGGAGGAGGAGGAGGAGGAGGAGGAGGAGGAGGGGACGACGGGGCGGAGGGTAGAATTGGCAAGGCCTCATGGGAAAAAAATTGGATCTGCTTCCACTCAAGCTCTAACAAGCAGTGAGGAAACTTCGCCTCGCCGCATCTGCGACTGAACTCACTCACTCAGAGGCGTTCGAGACCAGCAATTTCGGAGTGAGTCAGCTGTTGTGAGCTACAGATCTGCAGGAGAGGACGACTCCAGTCGCTCGGGCCTCGTGTTTTTGTGCCTCTGCATCAAAGGCCACGTCGGGGACCATCAATTTCCTCGTGTGCCCGGGGTTTTTGTTTTTGATCCGAAACAAGTCCGCACAGAAAGGAACGAGGATATACTTAAAGTTGACAGACGTATAAAATTTTAGTGATTAGTCGTCTTTATGCTTAACATTTACAAGTTGACAGGGTAATTTCTCGGTGATAGATGGCACCGTGGCTCTCTTTGTTTTGTGCTTTCAAGGACTATTTATTGTAAAAAGTTCCCTGATTTGCTATTTTTTTCAACATTTGGAGGCAATAAAGTTGAATATGAAAGGATTGTGTCACACGTGGCCTTAAAACATGACCGGGAAACTCAGACACCAACACGGAGGAACGTTTTGCACGATGGCAAAACGAATATTCTGAGAAAAAAATTCACATCGCTGGTCTATAACATCTTCACATGCATCCCAAACAGGAGTTGGTGGCGTCCAAACTTCGACATCCACTGTTGCCCGATAGAAAACACCTCTGGAGGAGTGAGAATAAACTGAAGACGCACCAACACTCGGTGACGGTGTCTCGTCTTTTTTATTTATTTTACGGACTGCGGCTAAAGTGTCGGGTGAGATGCACAGGAGTTCTCCCATACCATACTTGCCCCCATCATCTCCGTTGGCATTGACTTTCTTTCCCAGGATCTGCACGTGCTTCCCCGTGGTCCGGCTGTACAGCTGGTAGATCCGGACCTGCTTCCGGCTCAGGTCGTCCGGGTTCCTCGTGTGGTTCTCGATGTAAAACCTGAAATCCGCAGTGCTCTGCTGGGATTCCTGCAGAGTGGCGTGAGACAGGAGGAAGAGAGAGGGAGGGAGGAGAGAGAGAGAGAGAGAGAGAGAGAGAGAGAGAGAGAGAGAGAACAGGGGAATGGAGGAGAGACAGCGAGAGGTGGTCATGACACAGGTGTTGATTGTAATGTGCGTCTGTTGTTTTATGGACTTTGTCAAAAAAAAAAGAATTGTGCTTCGGGGGCTTAAAGAAAAACTTGGGAGATAACAACCTGGAAACTGTGACTGTGGCATTTTAGTGTTTTCTTTGCTTTTAACTGGCAACATTTTTTTTTACACACGTTGCGTTTCAAAGCTCCTATAAGACGCGTTAACGAAGTCAGCGTTTTAAACTGTAAATCCCACAGAACAAGTGCAGTGGAGCCGTGCTCTGTTGGTTTTGCATCGAGGGAGCAGCAGGAGCCCGGGGCGGTGCTGAGAAAACCTGTACTCCATTTCCACAAGCGAGCGAGCCACTAGCAATTATACACCTGAAGCACCCAGACCTGTTGCACTATCATCAAACAAATATCTGCCTGCAGGCGACGCAGCGTCCATAAATTAGGAAATGCAGCCGGCGGAAGACTGCGATGGCAAGAGGCACCTTGAGCCACAGAAACACTCACGCACCGGCCATTCTTGATCGAATCCTATCGTTCGACTTTTCAGAATTCACCGGCCTGACGTTTACGAGTCACGTCGGATTCGTCCTGAAGACTCGTGGAAATATTTGGCGTGTCAGAAAAGGCAACCGTGCCCCCCCCCCCCCGACATGTGGAGCAGCGGCGAGAGGAAACGTATACTTTCAGGAGCCCTGGAATCTCGGTTCACGCCAAGATCCCATTTCCCCAGCTGTATGGTGTGGTAATTGCACAGTAATGGGTTTTTATGTGGCTGTTCTCAGGTGGCTAATTATATACACATTACATACCCTGAGTCCTTGTTATTCTAACCCGGGTAAATTAATGACATGTAGCAAACACGATGGGGAATTGTGGCGGCGGTAGAACGAACCTTAAAGTCAAAATATAGGAAAGGAAAAATAAACTTTTGCGCAAATCTGAGGGCAGATCCTCGAAAACCAGGTGATAGATGGTTTTCCTCACAGATACTAAAGATGTGTTCAAGGATCGACTCGGGGGAAAAGACTCGTCCCTCAAATGTACGATAAATTTGTCTCAGCTCGTGGACCTCAGAGAGTCCGGCCCCTGAACTGGGACACGGCTTCTGTGTCTCGGCTTTATAGGAAACACACCTGTTGTGTTACTTTGGACACACAACATGTTGAAATATGAGAGACCTACTGCATTTTTTATGACCAAAATGCCTTGTGAGCAGCAGATTACTTGTTTCGCTCATTATAATTTCCTTTTCCTATCGAGGTAGTGGTTTAAAATGTTGCTAGCTGTTTGTCCGACAGCAGGATTACGCAAAAACTGCAGCCTGGATTTACAAGAAACTTGGTGGAGGGATGGAAGATCGGCCAAGAAAGAACTCGTCGAACTTTGGCGCGGATCTGGACAAGGGGGGGGGGGGGGTATTTCTTTCCATTTTCACTGGTTTCTCAGGGAATAATTCGTAGATCTGTCGTATTTAAGGGATTGAAAACTACGAGTTTGGCCAATTTGGTGGAGATTGGTTGAATTTAAGATACGATCTCAACTAAAGATGTAAAATCTCAATGTTTTCTAGATAGGAAACCTTTACTCCATTAACATGAAACAACCGCACGACCACGACAGCCAGGAGTCCTGTTGTCACCTTGGACCAGGACTCAACTGCATGATGAGACAAATTCAAATATGAGGACTGATACTTCAGAGCAAAGTCTAGACAAGAATCTGTCACGTCCAACGCACTTGTACGACATGTTTAATCCTTGTTTGCTGATCTCCAGAGTCGGCATGTTCCCTTTCAGAGCGGAGCCGTCAGCGCGAGCAGCATCGAGCCAGGACTGCTCGGCAAACAAGGACTAAACCGACGTGACTCATTATTCAAAGACGTCACAGCACGAGTCCAGCTGCCCGACTGACGAGTGACAAAAACATCTGATGCAAAACCAAAGATGTTACTTCAAAAATAAATTTTAAAAAAGCCCAATGAACCCGGGCTGATTGAAACTTCGTGTTTACTCCAAACAAGACGCGTCCATTGATGAAGAAAAGCCAAACATCGGCGTCATCGTGCCGTCAAGTCTCGCTCAGAACGAGCCTCAGACACACAACACAGCGCGGCCTCGGCCGGGCTGCTGAGGGATTTATCCCCAGATCTCCCCCCCATCTCTAAACAAACATTAAAGTGCGCTCGGCAGACTGTTGCCTCTCGCGTGGAGGGAGAGACAAGCCTAAGCACATGGTGGAGGTGAACCACTGGCAACCCAGGCGCTTTTTTTTATCACGCCGTCTCCTTCTCTTCAAAGACATAGCACGAAAACGGATATGTTTGAAACTTCAAAACGTCTGGTGCCCATCTCCACCGAGGACGCTTCCATCTGAGATGCACTTTTTTTCTCCTTATCTCCGTCTCACACACACACACACACACACACACACACACACACACACACACACACACACACACACACACACACACACACACACACACACACACACACACACACACACACACACACACACACACACACACACACACACACACACAGACAGACGGGGTTAGACAAACACACAAATAAGGAAGAGACACGCACGTTGGCTGAAGCTGACTTCCATTCACGGTTAATTTCCTCGTACAATCACCGAGGCATGACATGAGATAAAGGGCCGTTCCGTCATTGTTTTTACTCTGGTGATTAGAGGTGAAGCTACTCGGGGGAGCCACGTTTTCATTTCTTTTTGCCTTTATCTCAATCTGACTTTTCCTGAAGCACAGTAAACATCCAGATCTCACATAAAAACCTGAATAAAAACAGGGGCTATCATTTATCTCTCCGCCTCGTGGTGTGCGTGTGTGTGTGCGTGTGGTGTGTGTGTGTGTGTGTGTGGTGTGGTGTGTGTGTGTGTGTTGGGCCTCATTCTGCATGAGCTGCATCCTGTCTTACGTGTTTGCAGTGGTCAGTCGACATTATAGCTTTGTCTCTGCCAGCTCTTTTGGAATAATCAGAGCAAACACACTTACGTAACATTGCACTTTCCACTTTCTGGAGGGTTTTTTGTGGGGGGGGGGGGGGGGGGGGTTATGTTTTGCTTTTTTTTCTCCCCTGTTCAAAGTTTAGTTTTTGGTAGTTTGTTCTGATTCTTCAGAGGATTAAGGGCCGAGGAGGTGTCACCGTGTTAATCCTGATTTGTGAATATGAGCTATTCAAATAGAATTTAATCGATTGATTGATTTTTTTTCGCTCTCTGCAAAGTGGCATTAAAATGTGAAAAATGATTTAGTTATTACTGTTTTATCTGCTGAGCTGATGGTTCCTGCAGGAGAAGGTGAACGAGAAACAAAAAGAAAATAGAAATATGCAACAGATAAAATTATATCTGTCCCCAAAAGGTCAAATCTGTAGCCATCCAGTGGTTTCTGTTAAAAAAATTACAAATCTTTTTTGGAACCTGTTAAACACATAATAAAAATGACTGTATCACAAACTGCAGGATGTTTGTTTGAGGAAGAGGAGGATGAGAGATGAAGCCTCTTCTTCTTCTCTCTCTCTTGTTTTCACGTCTCGCATCATAACGAGGCTGCTGGGGAATTATTTTTTAAAATAACCAGCACGTGCATTGTGCGCGGACACGTCATCTCAATAATCAGCTTTAAGGGCACAGGAGCGCGCGCACTGCGTCTCATAGGAAACTTTACTGATGAAAATAAAATAATAAACTTTTAACCTCCAGAATGAAAATATCAGTTTCACAAAAAAACGAATCTGCTGCTCGAAGTCCAGATTTAAAACAAACAGGTTTCAATTTGTGTTTTTTCCAGATTGTCGGATGAAGATTAATTCAGGAACAAGTGATGCGTCTCAGATTAGTTTCCTCACTTAAGACTTATTTAATATCCGCATTGAAATATTTAAAGGGATTTTATTAAGATAAGATAAAACTTTATTGACCCGCACACCGGAGAAACCCCGGGTTTGCACTTTCTCCTTTTCCCTGTTGCTGCAGCGCCTCTGTGATATTAAGACCTCGAACATTAATGGAGTATACACATTATATTAACATGCACGTTTGGTACTTTTTCACATTGTTCATTTCTACATTATTGATTATCGACATCTCCAATAACTCTTTTGTACTTTTGTTAATGTTTATCTTTCCATTTATATTCGGTCCAACACATCACGGGCCTATTTCTGAATAACAAAATGCCTTATTAGCGCTTATCACTATTAATTAATTGAATTAAAGCACGCGGTGTAATTTTAGAGACCCTGAACACAACCGTCACCCGTCACGAGCACAACGCTGCACAGTGACACACGCACAAAAACACTCACATGCACAAAAAAAGGGAGTAAAACCGAGGAGTAAACATACCTGTAGCTGGAAATAGAGAACCAGAATATGTAAACACCTAAGTGGAGAGAGAAGAGGAGAGAAGGGAGGAGGGGAGTGAATCACACAGGCAATTACATGAAGTATAAACGCAGCCTACCTGAATGACAGCAATGCGCAAATATGAGGCTTTTGGCGACTTCTATTGGTAAGAATGTATGTTTCTATGCGCAAAGAAAGGGCGCAGACGTGGGACACTTACAGGTATATGAACCTCGAAGGCAGCAGAGACATCTTGACTCGCAGAAATACACCTGAAATACACCTGCTTCCACAGATTTAGGGCCCCGGCGAAGGTTGGCGAACTCGCCCCCCTCTCGCTCGCGGTCGCTCCCCTCGCGCGTCCTTTACGCACAAAGCTCCGGGGGTAAGTAGCAGATTGAATCCCAGTGTAAGGATAGATCGCCGGCGTGCAGGAGCAGAGTCACGGAGTGCAACATTAGGTGCTTCCTTGTTGGGTTGGAATTATCCAGAAGATTACTTTTGTGTGTGTTCTCCTCCGCTCCTCGGAATCCGTGTCCGTGTATCGGTGCCAAGCGCGCAGAGGACTCAGAGTTCGACCTCTCCAAAAGAAAAAACAAACAAAAAAAGAAACCCCTGCGTCCAAAGAAATATCCTCCGGGTTGTGCGCGCACCTATCGAGCTGTGCCGCAATCCTCCAAAACCCGCAGCTCCGGAGATCACAAGCCCCTCGGCTCCGTCCGTACCTGCGGGGGACGCACACACCTTGCACGGGTCATTTTTATTCTACGCCAAGTGCTACGGGAGTGTAAATACAAAAAAAAAAAGAAAAGAAGTAAATGCGGTGTGGATAAATAACAAAAAAAAAATAAGAAACGCCCTTCCACCAGAAACAAGTCGCTTAAAAAGTGGACAAACAGACGTATCCAGGCATTGTGGTGTTTCTGTGCGGAAATCTCCGCAGCAGCAGCAGCAGCAGCGGATCCCTGGAGAGGCTGTGTGAGGGGGTGCTGCCGGGGATGGCGCAGCAGTGCCTGTCAGTGGTGTTTGTGCGTCTGTGACTTGGGATTTGGGCACAGAGAGGCTTTTTTGTTGTTGGTGGGTGGAAACATGTCAGCGGTTTGCACCTGATAGGGTAATCGTGCGGAGACCATCAGCCCGGAGAGGGTTTGCTCCTCTCGGTGGGCAAAGCGCTGCGCAGAGAGAGAGAGAGAGAGGAGAGAGAGAGAGAGAGAGAGAGAGAGAGAGAGAGAGGAGAGAGAGAGAGAGAGTAGAGAGGAGAGAGAGAGAGAGAGAGAGAGAGAGAAGAGAGAGAGAGAGAGAGGAGAGAGAGAGAGAGAGAGAGAGAGAGAGAGAGAGAGAGAGAGAGAGAGAGAGAGAGAGAGAGAGAGGAGCTGGGAAGAAAGTTTGGACGAGGATTTAAAAGTTGTGTTTCCTGACGTGGATGTGAAAGTTCTCGCTTCAATCTTGGAGACTTTCATTTGTTTATTCGTTCGTTTAAGAGCTTTTAAAAAAAAAAAAAAAATGAATCAACTTTGCGTAAAACCATATTTGACTTCTTTTATTTTGTAATTGCTCCAGGAGCTTGTTCCACGTCATAATAAATAATACCAACGAAGTCGTAGTAATTATTATTATTATGACGTGGTTGCCGTCAGTGGCGAGCAAACGGAGGTGCAGTGTTGTAACAGCCACAGAAACTGCCTCCCTCCGCTGCGCTTGTTAAACTGCACCTGGTTTGTGGATTGGCCCCGGATCTCCCAGACAGCATTCAAATGCAGGTTGTTGTCGACCTGCGATTTTTTTTTTTTTCAATAATGTGCTATAACTTATCCCGCATTTAAATGAAAGAGAGGTGTGAATGTGTTTACGAGCGCTTCAGAGCTGAGGGCAGTAAAGCGAGCCCACATCCCTGCTGCCATTAAAAAAAAAAAAAGAGAGAAGAAGGAAAAACAGAAAACCTTTTGTGGTTCCTCTTTATTGTGCCATTAAAACGGGATCCTCGACATTCCTGCCCCATTGATATTCAAAATGATCCTAAATGATTACATACATAACTTCCCATGTTGGGGATTTCAAAGGGCCTCACGCTGGGAGCTGAGTGGGGAAATGAAAAGCAGTGTTTAAACTAAGAGCCTCCTTGCTCCTGATCAACATCAGGCAAACAGACAAGCAAATAAACAACTAATCAATTGTGCTAGGGGGGGGGGGGAATACAAAAAAAAAATCTGCGGCTTTCATTGGGAGCATCTGAGTGTGTGTGTGATTTAGGACAAGTTGAGTAACAAAGCTTTTATCTCTCCCCGCGTGTACAAATGTGGATAAAGTGGGTTGATGTGGGTTTACCCAGTGATTCATGGCTGCCTGCCGAACAAGAAGGCTTGATCCTGTCAACCACAGTGCACTTTAATAATCCCTGCAACACTGCTCACGTATAATATCAGTTAAAGCATGACTAATTTAGCCTTGTCTGCCTCAGGGCGGGAAATCACAGCAAAAAAAAAAATGGGAGCAAATAGTAATTATCCACAAAGATAATTTCAAGATTTCTCTTGCAAGTGCACGGGGCTTTGGGTCTGTTTGATCACGTAAGGCTTACACAAGCCGCTGATAAAGATTTCCCCGAGAGGCCCAAACAGAGGCACCTGACAACTGATTTAAAGAAAAGCAGGACGATAAACAGCAATTACAGCAGCGACTGTGGCAGAGCCAGCGCTGCGGAGTCACTCATCGCCTCTTAAGCACATGTTTGTGTCGAACTTCTCGGAGCATGGCTGTGAATACACAAACTGAAGGGGAAGGGGAAGAGAGAGAGCAGCAGCAGCAGCAGCAGCAGGTTCGGATGTGGACACCTGTGAGTCAGGAGGAGGAGGAGGAGGAAACCCAGAGCTGCTGGTGGCGACCGGGAAGGGCCCCTGTTCTTCTTCTTCTTTTGTCAGTTGATCGGTGTTGAGAGCGAAGGACATAAGTAACGGCTCCGAGGCAACTTAATGATGAGTCTGCCAAAGGAACCAACACCCGGGAGGCGGAGGGGAGAGATTTACTGGAGACGTGCAGAATCATACGACTCCTTCTGTCGTTGCTACGCGTGATTTAAAGACACTAGAGGATTCGTAACGACCTACTAAGTTCCCCCCCGTTGAAAATACAGAACCGCACTTTATGAATTCATATCTAACTCAAAGGAAACACCTCTTGCACGTGGAGAATGAAGTGATTCCTTAATTGTCATCCATCCCCTTCTTGAAACCCTGTCTTTTTAAAGTTATTAATCTTTCTGAGACACACAACAAAAGTAGTTTCAGTTACATTCATCTCTAATTTAAGGGTGAGGCGGCAAAAACTCAAAAATCGGAGCAACCAGGATCCAAAGCAGTGGAGCGCAGACGTCCACCAAGACCCAACAGTTCCCTTAAACTCAATGGAGCTGCACCAAGTTCCATTTATTTAACGTATTTTTGTTATTTAACTTCATAAAGCAGCAGCACAGTTCATCTGTAACCTTCATCATGTGAGATTAAAATTTAAAAAAAGGCATGTGTTAAAGAAAACTCCTGAATCTTCCCCCTGATCCACATTCATGCCAAAGTTGAAAAGGTTCTTTCCCATCCTAGTTGAAATCCATTTCCTAGTTTTTGTGTAATCATGCTGAAAAACCAACAAACCAACAAACCAAACAGACAAAGTGTGAACACATAACCTCCCCTGCGTGGAAAAATAAAGATAGGAATAAAAATACATATTTTCTTTTCTCAATTCGGGTGAAATGATGGATTTTATGTATCTGGCAAAGTAAATTTTCAGTGAAATGAGTTGTTTGTGATATGAATTGCTTCCTGACACTATTGGAACAAAACTCGCCTGATAAAAAAAAAAAAGTGACAATCTATCAAACGCAGGCCGCCGCCGGTCGAGCGTAACGAGAGCAGCTTTATGAATGGGGAGAGCTGTTTCCTTCCAGTTTCTGTGGCTCGGAGGAGGGTGGGGTGGGGAGGGGTGGGGTGAGAGTGGGGGTGGAGGGGGGGGGGGGGGCACTCAAGAGTTGGGATAAGGTTACCCACAGAGATTAGCTGACAAGAGCGAAGGAGTGAGAAAAACAAGCGAGCGAGTTAAAGGTCTTAGTTTACCTGGCTCGCGGTGCCTGGCAGCCAATGAAAGTGCTTTGAAAACCACAGATTCAGATTCTGCCTCTCTTGCCACGTGAGCGAGATCCACTCGGGTTCTGACGGAAAAAGCAGTTCCACCTTGAAGTCGAGCGCTGCAACGTGGCGAAGGCATTTATTTACACTCTTCTCAGGCCCCCTTTTTTTTTTTTTTTTAATTCAAGCATGGCCGCCTCCGTGCAGCTTTGCGTGTCTGTCCGCGGCGACGGGACTGTGGGAATGTCACCGGGGATATCTCATTGAAGCCGGAGGAGGAGGCATCTGAAGGCGGGCGAGCGCTCAGCGGTTCAAAGGGCCCTACCAGGCATTTAGGACTCGACAAAGGAACTTGGCAGATCAGTAAGTGAAGCCCAGTGTACTACATTAGTGTCAGGACCCCCTCCGCGTCCCTCCCACTTTGCACTTTCATCTCTGACACGGACATATTGACTTAAAGGAAAGGAGGGGTGCCAGGGCCGCGGAGGGAGGGGTGGGCAGTTGTGGTGTGTGTTGAGGGGGGGGGGGGGGTGAGGGGGGGTTGGGGGGGTACATGTGTCCCATTCAACTCCCAAGGTGAGACGACTGATGCGGAGGGGTGACCGCCGACCCAAACGAGCCACCCAGAAGCCCTTTATTTTAACTGGAAGTCACAGGCCGACAAGCATGTGAGACCTGAACAGGACGGCCCTCTTCCTCTCATCTTACTGAAATCACCCTCACTCCATTAGTGCACGCTGACCCCCCCCCCACCCCCCCCCCACCACCTCTCCAAACACACACTCACATCCCTTTTCACGCCGCCCAGCCGTGCCCCTCCGAGGGCTACCGAAGTCTAACGGCTAACATGGGCCCCGGGTCGCAACAGGGTCGCGACACCTTGACATTGTGGAAGGTGACAGAGAGAGGAGCCAGAGGAGGGGGGAGGGGGTGGGGGGGCAGCTCCAGCCTGGTTGCTACCTCGCAGACCTTTCAAGTATCACCTGAAGCAGAGGGAGGAGGAGGAGGTGGAGGAGGAGGAGGAGGAGAAGCGGGAAGCGTTTGAGTAATTTGTCCCGCGCCACACGTTGTTTGCATGGAGTCATTAAGGACCATTTAGGGTTTTGCCTTGAAGGGAAGAGTGGGAGTGAAGGGTGAAAATTAAAGCGTCGCTCTTCAACAAATCATCGCCGAGCGCCGCGGTACATGCTGGACGTATTAATGACTCCATTAAGTGCAGTCGTCTGTTTGACGCTAATGATGATTTGCCCCCGTCGCAGTCCAGCGCGGAGCCCGGGTCCAAAAAACAAAAACAAAAAACCAACCAGCGGCCCTCTTGTTGCTAGTCGCAAACACATGCAACAACTTTATGTGACTACATGCATCACCGGACGACTCATGCCTGGATGAATTCTTTGGCCGCCGCTCAGCGCGGAGAGAGAAAAACGCCAGAATGTGTCACAGCGCCGCAGCTGAACAACAATCAGCCGACAGACCCCATGTGTTCCAAGTTCCTGGCCCGTGTCTGACAGATAAACGTCAACTCCCTTGGACGAGCAGAGGTAATCAGAAAGTCTTGTTTCTCTTTTGCTATAAACAATAAGAGAGCCGTAATGACATAATGGAGCTGGGTGGACTTGGTGCTGAAACTTTGAGAAGTAAAATGATGTAAGTCTGGGGGGTTTTTTTTTGGTTCTTTCTTTCTTCCTCCCTGAATTGTTTGACCCATAATTGTTTTCTTGGACGGACACGATGACCAGAGGAAGGGCCCGGTTCTTTGCAATGTGGCATGAAATTGCAGCGAGACGCACAAACTGTCCCACAAACAAGACGTGGGTGATTATCAAACCCGCCTATGGATGCATAGGGTTTCAGTTTATAGATCTCATCAGTGACACAAAGGCTCAGAGCAAACGGCCTGAAGTCGGCCTGAAAGCAGCTTTGAGAAGGTGACGCTGTGGAATCAAACGCGAGCCGAGGCCCACCGAGCGTGTGACCCGGACTCACCCACTTAATTTGGTGAGGAACTGTGGTTTTAACTTGTTACCTTCATGTTCGGGGTGAGAAGTACTAAGTGAGTGTTCAAAGCGGAAACCCTGTCAGGCTAATGTTCCTCTGATGACTGCGCCGTCTGTAAACGGTTCCCCGGGTGCAATCGGGCTTTTATGTCCTCGTTGTGGCGACGTGTGACATTTGGACTAGAAACTAAGATAGTTTTCAAAAACAACGACGTCGAAATGAATCGTCGTGTAAAACAACTTTAAACCCTCTGCAGCCAGTCCCTGTTGTCCTTGATGTTTATTTATATCTAAAATCTGTTTTATATTCAAAACAGATTTTTTTCTCACGCACGTGTTTAAGGTCAGATTTCTGAACGACTGCAGCATGACACAGCTTTCTGGCTGCATCCATACGAATACGTTTTTGTTTTATCAATTATAATCTCTCCCCACATCGATCCACATGTGCGTGCAGGTGCAAACAGGAAGCAGATTTTCCCGCTCGGCAGCCAGTTACTAACTTAGAGGAAAACACTGTGAACAGGAAACAACAACTGGAGAAGTAAGATGAGGGATTTCTTAACTTGTACCAACGACGAGGTGAAACTGTTCCTGACATTAGTGCTGGTGGTTTCGGGTTGTTGGCTGCTTGCAGGTCGATGTGGGCGTCTCCGAGGCCAAACTTCTCCATGTTAGGTTCTAAAAAAAACTCCAGAGTTGAGTGGACGGCCGGCGTGAACGTAGCAGCAGCGATGTGTTTTAAATCTAAGACGTGGTCGTGTGGATGTAGCCTCGGACAAGTGCAGGAAACAGCAGCAAAGACCAAACCCTCCGTTACCTCGCATGTAGCATAACGTAGCACAGGTGTAATAATAAGTTAGTAGCTAGTATTCCTTACAAAACATTATTACAAAGATAAATACTTTATTTAAGAACAATTTAATTTGCTCCACTTGGGGCTCGAGGCAACAACTGAAACCGGGAGCCGGCGTTTCATCTTCGCACGACCGAGATCGGGGTCCGAGTTAATCAGTTGGAGTATAAAACTTCCTTTACAATTTAAGTTCAAGACTAAGTTGCAGCGGAGCGCAGCTGCCGCCGACGCGTCCTCCTCTTTTTCTTCTCCCAGTCCCGAAAGGTCCCAGTTGGAGTGGAGTCCCTCCTTGATCTGTCTCTGCTCTAGTAAGCTAGCCTGAACCTGCAGTTCCACTCATCCTAATCGCTGAGCCCAATCCATTCCCCTGTCTAGCACCTCTTCAGAGGCCGCTCGCCCCCTTTGTTCTGACAATACACAAACGACCATTCAAATGGAGGGACTCTGTAATCAGTGAAATACTAGCCTCTGGGCTTTGTAGCATAGAGAAGAAGAAAAAAAAAAAAAAGAGGGAGGGAGGGAGGGAGCGAGGGAGCGACACAGAAAGAGAAGAGCGAGAGCGAGAGCGAGAGAGAGAGAAAATCCATCCATGACCAATCAGCTCTAACTACCTGTCTGGCTTTTAGCTGCAGATGTTATTTGGGAGAAGAAGAGGGGGAAAAATGTGCCCATTCCAGATGTAAGATGTTCGTACAAAAGGGGAAGGCAGGCTGGTACCTCCACCCGCCGAGCGAGAGGCCGGACCCCTCCACACCCCCCCACACCCCACCCAGCTTTGATATGGCTGATGTTGTTTTTGCACCGTTTCCTTCAAACAAGTATGCGATGCGTTGCGTCAGCTCGCACTAAATTTAGACAGAACGGGAGATAAGATAAAGTATGATTGATGCGGACTCGCTGTCAAAGCGAAGCTGAGGTCTCACAGGGGCGGGTGCTTCACCTGGGGTTTCTGGATCACGGGTACGGGTCAAAACAACGGGGATCAATATTCATATATTCATATGAGGGAGTTTTTTGTTATTGGGTATAATCCATCTGTGGAAAATCAAAGAAACATTAAAAAGCTTGTGTATAGACCGTGTGTTGTTTATGTTTGTTTGACTTTATGATAAGAAAATGATGTAAACCAAGGTATTATATGTATATTTTTGTATATACAGCGAATTGTAACTGTGAGATGAACGAGACAGTGGAATAATGTGTTACCTTCGTCAAGAGGTTATGTTTTCACCCTAATCCATTTGTTTGTCAGCAGGAATACACAAAAAAATACTTTATGGATTTCCATCAAACTTGGAGAAAGGACATAAATCATGTAACTTGAGAGACAAAGATCAGGCAAATTCAGTGGACTGATATTTATGATATTATGGAGCCAAATAAAAAAATCTGGATGGAGTATGCGCTCTAGTGAGTTCTGTTCAAGTTGTGTATTCGGTTTATTTAGTTTCAGACTACACAACAGTTGTGTTTAGGGACTTTCACCTGCAAGAGAACAGGTTCCTCTTTACCACTCCTGTCATTTTCAGTCGTATGATGATTGAACATTGTCTGGCGACGTGTAAATGAAATAACAATAAAGTGACATTTATTTAAACCCACCACGATATTGACGATATGATGATATTTCATGTATATCTGTGTTTCTGCTTGCGGACACACTACCGAACGGGCTCAGGCTCGGGCGGCGTCGATGCATCGAGCTGTCAGAGAACAAACCGAGCTCTCGGTTGAGTTTAAAGTCATTTTCTAACACGTGCCCCAAATCTCCTCAGAGTGAGCAAACAGCCAGGACCGGTTCAGTCATCTCCCCCGGGGGGGGTGGTGGCCACTTCTCATTACCCCGGAAGGATGAATAAAGATAATATGAAATAAAAAAACAAACAAACAAACAAGCAGCAGGTAAATCCGGTTAAATCCAGTGTGTTGTCGGTGGAATTGTGCTGAAGGTCAAGAAAACGCATCGGATCAACCCAAGATGAAGAGTGGGATGTTTTGAATCATCAGCTGTGAGTCACTCCTCCTCTGCTCTCCTGAGGAAACTCATTTGGAATCTTCCAGGAAAAGTAACAGTGTTTATGGTTCCTGGTGGTTTTCAGAGGCACGGGGATTTCACACTCTTCTTTTCTATATGTGTGTGTTTTCTATCCCGTCTTTTTTACCAACTCTTCACCGCACTTCATCAGGTCTATAAATACATCTCACCTGCCTTGCCCCGTCCAGACAGACACGTGCTTGCTGCCCCGTGTCCCGTGGGCAGAGAGAAAACCTGCCAATTGGCATAATTGTAATCTTTCTTTAATTACAATCTGGAAACCTGCTGGAGAGGCACATTGACATGCGAGCGGGGAGGGGGGGGGGCGTCTCGGAGCTCGGGGACTAAAGTCGTCACAGATACGAGCTTGTTGAAGTTCAGGGATCTGACAGGTTGTCTTGTTAGACTTCAGAGGTTTGAGTGACGCGTGTCTGTCAAACGTCTGGTCGGTGAAGTGCAGCCTGAGGAGGCCGTCGCTGATCTTTAAGTGTGACGGAGAGAAATGTGAACTCACCACCAGGCATCTGACTCCATTTTAAAAGATATTTGTGTTTTTTGTATCTGTATCTTCAACATTCCTGTCGATGTCACGTACAACAACACTTTACTTGAGCATCTGGGGACACTACGACATCTGTGGGTGTGTGTGGCGCCCCCTGTGGCTGCAGCAGACAAAGGGCTGAACGATCAAACGAGCTTGTTACACATCAGTGATCAATGATTTCTTTTGAATTATCGATGTTTTCTTTCAGGACAAACTGAGCAGAGCCGACTCCCACTGGCGTCCTCGGGCTGAGACGTGGTGTCGGCGGCGTCATCGTCTCTTTAAGGAGGGACAAAGAGAAGGGGACAGAATATTCATACACCACTGTCTACTTATAACTGTCTATATCTGTATACTCTTATTTTAATATCTCCTTATACATTAGGAACAAGTATCTACACATCCTCATGCAATTTATTCAAGTACATTTCTCCCATCTGTAGTGCAAGGTGCATTTTATATTATGCAGATATTCTCTATATATTTTATTCTATTTTCACGTGTTCTCTTGTCGTGGGATCTTATCCCATCAAACTGAGAGTCGACAGAACAACAGATTCACAGATCAACATTTTGCACCCGAAAAAATATAAGAAAAGAAAACTATCATGGCCGACAAGACAGAATCAGCATCACGTAAACTGGAGGTAAGTTGGAAATTAAATTCTAAATGTTCTCATGTTCACACGGCCTCTGAACGTCCAGTGCCACAGAGAAGCCATATGTATATATTTATAAATGACTGCAGTATCATTCACGTTTAACACAAACATGGGTAAACACTTGTTGTAGCTTCAGACCGGACTTTAAAAGATTTACATCTTTACTTTAGCTTCATAAACTCCTGTCTGAAGGTTTGAATCCAACGCCTCTCTGAAAGTCGTTTAGCGTCACTCAAGCATCGAACAAGAACGAAAATCTTGCTGCAGAGTATTTGAGATATTTACGAGGTTGCCACCGGCTCCTCTCAGTTCTGCGCCGGAGTCAAATGGAATTCGCTCGTGCTCCGTATCAGCGTTTCCAAAATAACACGATGAGCTTCGTGATGGAGAGACACGTCCGAATGTTGCAGAAACAAACTCAACGTTGAGTCATTCAGAAGCTGGCAACTCACGGGGGGAATGTTTGGAATACCATGTCATCACGTGGAAAAATACTGGAGGTGCAAAATGAGATTATTAATCTTCGATGAAATATTCAGGGCTGAGATAGAAACAGATGGTCCAATATACTTTAAAAACAAGTTAAATGAACTTAATTTGCAAGTTTAAATCGAACAGAGATGAACGCGTGGAGGTGACGCCACCGATTAAAGTCGACGTTAGTTCCATTTCACAACGTCTGATTCGTCAAACTCCCCCGGACCTGATTCCTCTCAGGAGCCTCTCCTCGGCACCGGGGGAGAGAGGCTGGGAGTTTGTGGGCAGAGGAATGCAGCTCACATCTTTGCCATAGCAGCCGTCGAGGTAATGCGCTCGCGTGTTGGCGCTTGTCGAGGTGAGCGCACCTCCCTCCTTCTGTATTAATAATCGCATGTCCTATTGCTGTACCAACTGGGCTGTGTTTTACTGGGCCAGGGTTCGCTTACGGGAAGATAGATGATGAACTCCCCCACCTCTTCCTCTAATTTGCACAATTACTTCCCCCCCTCCCACCCCCCACCCCCTACGTCTGTTTCACTGAAGTGTTCCCGATCCCCGACTGCTCAACCCTCACCACGTATATTCCCAAACGTCAAGACTTCAGAAAATAAAAGACGTGAATTCAAAAGGGGAAACAGATAAAAAAAACTACAACGTAGAGCGAAGACCTGAGTGAGATATTCTGACGTCTTGGAATGTGACTGGAAAAGTTAAAAATAGCTTCGCTCGCGATAAAAAAGCCACGGAGTTCACAAATCCTGACAGGAAAAGATTTGACTGTCTTCTCTTTCTTTCTTTGTCAAGAAAAATGTTTACACAGGCCGCACCATCCACGACAATTGACTTATACATCGAAAAGGAATTGTTATTAAGATACAGACGACTGTCAAAATCCAGCCGTGAAAGAGAAAATCGCTGGTGATGACAATGATGGCTTCCTTTCCGTCTAATATAAACATACCAGCGTGATCACTTTTTCCCCCAGGGCAAAGTCATTGTTCCATTTTGAAAGCTCCCTGTGAATGCCTGAAACGTTCCCTTGATATTTTTTCCCTCTGCTCGTTTATTTGCTTGTATCCAGGTGATGTGCCAACCTGTCACATCAAGCACAGATGGCCTTATTTCCTCGGAGCAAAGGTCAAAACAATCGTCATGGGAGGGATGGGTGTGTCGGTGTGTGTGTGTGTGTGTGGGGGGGGGGGATCGATAAACCTCCCTCAGTAGTTTTACTTTGACGTGTTAAGTACAAACTACCCGAGGAAGCAGATTTTGTCGACAACGTGCTAATTCAAACATGCCTCCGACAAAGAATTTGGCAGAAACGTTCTGAGACGCGTCATTTTTCAGATCTGAAAACACAACATTTTTGTCCGACTACATCACAAACTGGCTGCAGAGGAAAGAACCCTCCTTTTTTTCTCCATGTTTTATTTGTGCATCAGATTAAATTCATGTGGACGTGAAGACACCGACCGTGACGTCTCTATTCCGTAGATGATAAAGGTTAAAATCCAAACTCGACTCTCACTGCTACTTGGGACCACCAAGCTGCAAACTGGACCAGTGCATCTTGTCCCAACACGTCTGCATTACCAGCAGCACTTATCCCCAGTTACACGGCATTGACCACATGCATATTATGAGGTATTATCACATGTTAACAGCACCTGTTGTTGTGTTCTAGTTCCAAAAACTAGACGCGCAGATGTGTTTAAAATCACACATCCCTTTGGGTCGTGAGAAAAAAAAAAAAAAAAAAAAAAGAGGGCGGAAATGTACATGCCTGCAGAGACATGACCTTACATTTCTTTCCACCAGAGAAGAGCCATGAAAATATTATCCTCGATTTGAAGTTGTGCAGGTAAATCCTCCGATTCTGTAAATCAACAGCTAACACACAGTTCTCCACAGTTTGAAAAGAAGCCTGATATCAGAAAGCAATAAGGTTTACATAAAATAAAACTATTAATAACATTCGCTGCGTGTAAGAAGTTCGACAAAGCACAAAAAACATCACAAACAAAATATATTTAAAATCCATAAAAAGTGAGTTCAAATGAAACTATTACATTTTGTGGTGGAGACCTATAAATGATATGCGGAATGACTAAAGGTGATAAGATGAGATTTATTGTAATAACTGTTAAGTTAAAGGTAGAATATTAAAGTGAGATCAAGCATTTACAGGAAGCCAATGGAATGAAATAAAATTATTTAATCTTCTAGTCTTGGTTAATCTCCTGTGTGCTGTATTTCAGCATCAGCGATGAAAAGAACGTGACATATCTTGGTCATATTTGTAATTTTATTATTTTTTAAAGAAAAGTGGAATCAAATATGACACAACTTAATAATTCTAGGATGTAGCGTAACATTTCGTTTTTCGAGCTTCACCAGCTGATGAAGGGGGTCACGCTTAACAGAGATGTAAAGCTGAGTATCGTCTGCATAGCAAAGGAAACATAGCTTGTAATAATAGATTACTGTACCAGAGACAACACGTGAATAGAGAAAAGAACAAGACCAAGCACAGATCCCTGTGGTACACCTGACCTTGGCACGGTCTGACGTCCGAACAAATGGGTTCAGACCCCCTCTGGAGAACTTCTGGAGAACCTCTGGCGTTCGAGTGCAGGTCTGAAAGCTGCTTGTGAAATGTTGAAAAGCTCCATTTAATTGTTTGAGTTTGTCACGAAGATAAATCCCCATTATTAAAACACCATATAAAATGATTGCAACTTGCACAAGAAGTCAAATGACATTAAAAAGATTGGTATTAATCCGGTTTGTGGATGCACGCAGAGCAGCTATGCCCCCCCCCCCCCCCCCCACTTATTCTTGATTCATGTGGCACTTGTGTAAACTGGTGCAATTTGGAGCCGATGCCTCATTCGGGGTTTCCAAATCTTTTCGGTTTCAGCCAAGATTCACATAAGCCCAGAATCAAGACTTATGGTCATTCGTCTTGTCATGGATAAGCAGCGATTTACCCGAAAGTGATCTAATGTTAAATAAAGACTCAAGTATTCTCAAAGGTGCATTACTTTAAACACACAACAATTAGAGTAGTTGTACTTGCCATCTCTGCTTTTAGCTATCACAACTGGAGCAGGGGGGGGGGGGGGAAACGCAGGCCGGGCTCTTACGAGTGGAGTGATATAGTAAGTCTGACAGTAGTGTTAACATTCCCTGAGGGCAGTTTTAAGAACAGTGTAGGATGAGGTTGCATAATCTGTGCCTGAAATTCACGGAAAAGAGAGTGGCTGGTGTTTGAGAGGGATGTTCTGACACTTCCAGGACGTCTGGAGAGAAGCATGTGGAGTAACGCTCTTGGCAGCGGCACCAGTGACTGTATCGGGTGAAAATTTGTAGCTTAATTGATACTAGTTGCTACAAGCCGTGCGAACAAAGGCACGGTGAAGTGGGGCATGCGCACGTCGGAATCTTAATGTGGATTTGAGGGTTTGTGTCCTCGAGCATATCCGAACAAATGTCAAGTTTTTTGGAATAATTGATTAAACCGCAATGGGCTGTAATCTCCACTCTTTAATGTTGCAGCACGACAGAGCAATGTTTTAATGAGCGTCTCCGCAAATGACTGTTTATATACGTTTGGACGACGTCTCCACGTTGGAATATGTCAGTGTGTATAGCATGTATAGCATTAAATAACTTATTAAACCCAAGTTAATGAGAAACAAACACTTTAACATATATCAATGTGAAAAGAAATACCTAAATATATACCGTGTACCCACATTTAACCCTTGGCCTAGTTAATAAAGGATTTTCTTATTTAAAACCAAAGTATATTACTCAGGATTACGTTTCCATTCAAATCACAACGTACATTATTAAAAGGCATCTAAGGTGGAGACATTCTCATATGGATTCTGTGTGTTATTGATGCGACAGGTGTCAGATCCGCCCGTGACCTTCAATTTAAGCGTGTGTACTTTCCCTTGGATCATTTAAAGTGAGGTGAATTGTTCCAACGGTAGTGAAATGCATTAAAGTAATAATAAAGACACTCTCCCAACACTACACACACACACACACACACACACACAGACACACACACACACACACACAATCAGTGACTGTTCTGTCCCATATCGTGTGCCAGCTGGATTAGAGAAAAGGGCAAGATTCCCCTAATGGTCTAATGTTGTGTTTGGCTGCAGCAGGACGGCCACTGATACCTGCAGCCGCCTCTCACAGCTCACCTGCACAGTTTCTGTCTGGTTTCACTACTTCAGTAAAAGGTACTGATGGAATAACAACTGTCAATTGACCCAAATTACAGAATGAACACACAGTATTTTCCATTTGCATCTTTTTAACCATAGACTGTGAATTAAATACATCTCCACTTCCTCCTACAATCCAGGAAATGACACAGAAATATCCTGGATATGAACTCGACCATCTTTGCACCACGGATTAGAGTCATAGTCACTGTCAGTCCTGATGTTTCATCCTGTTTTTATAGCATCAAATAACAATAAATAAATAAAACCACTTATTAGAAACACGAACACATGAACATGCATCAGTGTGATAAGAACTAAAAAGACAGAGACCATTATTGAAACATTTAGTATTTTATGTGTACTTTGACTTTTGGATTTGGACCAGTTTGACAATGGAGGAAGAGTTTATGTACCTAAGCTGCAGCCGGCCACCAGGGGGCGATCCAGATGCTTTGGCTTCACTTTAAGGGAGCTGTCATGTCAGCCACAGCCTGTGGTTCCAACTGCTGCAGATTTGATTTGTGAGACTTTAAAAGTTTATTCCCAGCCCAACGAATATTCCCAGTTCGAGCTGTTCAAAATTCAGATTATTGGGAAATTGAATAACAACTTGCAGTTAACTTTTTTTTTAACGTTTTTAATTAATCCAGCAAACACAAACTTAGTTCCCTGGATTGTACATGGGTCAAAACTAGATACGACTAGAAACGAAAAACGTGTTGGATGTTATTTGCTCAAGTGGAATCGTAGGGTTTTCTTTATATGTCTTTGTGTGTCTGTGTGCCCTTTAGCATCGAGGTGTGTGTGTGTGTGTGTGTGTGTGTGTGTGTGTGTGTGTGCGCGTGTGTGTGTGCGTGTCAATACCTTCGGGCTCCTTCAGTCAAACCCTGGACTGGAATTCAAGTCAACCACGAAGGGGGGATTTCCACGTGCCTCTCAGACGTCTTGTGTGCAACATAAAATTGTGCGTCATCCCGTCGCTGCATCCGCCAGCGCGCCTCACTTCCTCGTGGCTTTGGGGCACAAACCGCTCAGCTGGCAGTGAAGTCATGTTTGACTCACACTTCAGGTAAAAGTTTTTTTTTTTATCGATTTATACCATTATGGAGTCTGGCTTTGAGGTGAAGGCTGGACTTCGCTGCCACCCAGTGGTAACAAGGAAGATGGATGGTAATTACAATTAAGGAGGAAAAAGGGGGGGTAATTGTAAGATTGTGATAATGAGGGAAACATCCAGATTCCTGCTTCTCTGAATCATCTCCACTCAGCAGACGTCAGCTGCTTCAAACTCACAATCTGAGCAGGGAGGAAATTTACAGACGACAAATCAGTTTTCATTTACCGAGTGAGAGCGAGGGAGATAAGAAAAAGTCATGTGACTGTAAATTTGGGCGTCTGTCGGTTTGAACCCCGGCGCCTCAAGTTAGCATTTCTCCAAAGTCTTCATGGGCAAGATTCTGGACCATCAGCATGAGTGTGTGTGTGTGTGTGTGTGTGTAAATGGGCGACTGGTCAATAAGACTAGAAAAGTGTTGTGTGCTAAGTTTACAAACTGAGATGAGTGACAACATGGGAAACTGTCAATCGACAACTTTAACGAGTTTCATGAGTCATAATCTGACCAGGCTCTGTAACGTGTCAACAGGAATATGAAAGGAATATTTCATTAGCAAATAAATGAGCTTCAAAAGCACGACAGGTTATCAACAAAGATCACAATCTTCTTGTTTTTTTTTATTTCACACGAACATATTTAGGAACTGGCTTCACAATTATTCAGTTCAGAATCAAAAGGATGACGAACTAAAGACCAAACGCGGAAATGAAACGATAACAAAACACTTCAAACTACAGAACATTTCAAAAAAATAAAGACCAGCACAACAGATCCAAGCTGCAAAACCAGCTATTAGCAAAGGGCGGATTAAGCAAAAAACATAAGAAAGGATAATTCTTCAGCTGCCATACTTGTAAATAAAAGCAAGAAATAAAAGTTCTTTGAGTTCGATACAAGCAAAGTATTAAAAAAAAGAGAAATCATTCAGGATTCAGGACGAAGGAAACTCCTCGGACTGACGACCTGCTTCTACTGACACCTCACCACAGACACCACGTTACACATACTTAAAATCTAACTCTCAGATTAAGCTACATTATCAGGGCGACTTTAATCTAATCTAATTCATTGGGAGTACTCAACTTGCCACCTAAGGAATTTTTAAATCTAATTAACAAACGAGGTGGGTGGAACCGAGTCCTGTGATTGGCTGTGGATCCACCTGCCAGCGTCGGGCTCATAAAAAGCTTTACACAGGATCATAAACACATTAGAAGCACAGCGCCTGCTCGTTGTCATCAGAGCGCCGATACACAAGAGAACAAACAATTACCAGGCGGAGCTCTTTACGAGGATCCTGTGAAGCTCGTGTTGTGGCTGATGTCATTTTATCTGATATGGACCTTATGATTACGGTGTCATAAATGAGGCTTATCACAGGCTCGCTATCTGCTTTTAATGAATTGGACGACGCTTTGAAATCAATGACAGCGGTGCCAACTCGTAAATAAACTCCTGGGGCTTGTTAACAGCCTTTTTTTTAAAAACAAAAACTTTTTGGAGGTAATGTAATGTTACTTTAAAGAAAAACCTGGACATCTGCGTTGGTTTTATGGGGCCTCATAATACTCTGGAGCAATTTTTTTGAGTACTGTGCTTATGAGCATTTTTTTTTGCTGCAGATGACTTTTGGCTGTAATCACTGTAATTATTACCCTCACAGGTTATGAAGGATGTTAATGGGCTTGATATATAAATTTACATTCACGAGAAAACCTCTCTGCAACGTTTACAGGTTAAGATGACACTCGGGAACGTAAGCGTAAAAACGTAGTATATATAAAACAAAAGGTAAAGAATAATACTGCTCTCGTCCAGAAGTATCAGGTTATGAAAAAACACAGGATGGATTATTTTCTTGTTTGCTCAACAGATCAAACTTAAGATATGTGAAAGTAGCAAACTTACAACTGGACGCGTCGATCTCATGGTTTCTAGTTTGCATCTTTTTAAAGTGAATTGTTTTAGATATTTTTTAGATTCATTTGCTTTATCACGGCGGGGCACAGACAAATGTATGTTGGGGTTTTAGGCCAAAAACATAAACATTGAGTTACTGCGTGTTGCAGTATACTTTTCATTTGCAATTTGTAAAAACACATCACTGACAGATTTATGCTTTGTAAATCCAGACAGAATCCAAAATAACAAAACCATAAAACCATATAGAACCACTGGCTGATGACAGAAACTTGTCCCCTCGTCTCAACCGTTCCTGTACAAACTCCTCAGATTCACGCAGAACGGGACTCGGACTCATATCAGCTTACAGCACAGATATTTAAAGGCACATTCTGCAATATCTCCTATTGCATTATTGACGTAAAACAAGGAGACGCAGTGTCTCGGATGCAAAGCACCTGAAACCAGGCTCAGCCGGTATTGTTCATCGAGGCAGAAACAACAACTCTGCACCTGCAGCTCAATGCAACATGCACCACCGACCGGCGAAGGGAGTTAGACGCAGATAGGCAGAGTCGCCACCTGCAGGCAAAGAAATGAACAGTTTTTTCCCCCCAAAATTCCAATACAAATTATCTGTCATGTCAAATTTGTTGGAAATTTTTGGAAAGAAACTGTCATTTAAATCAGGGCTGCAAACCAAACATACAACTACGTTTGAAAAGGGGTCAAATCAAAAGGTGCGTATGAAGTAAAGTTTGTTCCGTCAGTCTTGGGCTCTAAATACTTAAATTTAAAACTTCACTGTTGCCAAATAATGTACATGTCTATCACTTATTGTTGCTATAAAAAGCTGCAGGTGGTGAAAGTGTTTAAGTCGTAGCAGCTACTTCTGTCCTGCAGGAAACGGACATGTACAGGTCTTTATAGGTGATGCCTCTCCTTTCCTGTAGGGGGCGCAGATTGGCAGGTGTAGAAGTCATGAACAAGTGAGTTTGTGGGGGGGTGGGGTGGGGGGGCAACAATCGAGCTCCAGGAGGTTCTTCGCATCTAAACAACGATGAATCATTAACAGCGCCGCCCGTTTCCTGCGTTCGGTTCCATCCGGTCGCTCCGATTCAAAGTTAACGGTGACGACACAATGAGGCTGAGTGGGGGGGAATCTCGCTGACTGTGCCTTTAAACGTCTTGCGGGATGCGAAACATACGAGTGCGTCAGGGTTTCGTTACTTCTTCTCGATCTTCAGCGTTTGTACAAAACTCCAGAGGTCCTTGACCACCTGAGGGCGGCGTGCAGAGAGGAGAGAGAGGGATAACGACAGAATAACAAGGGGAAGAAAGAGAGAGAAATTATAAATCATCCAAATGAAGTGCGATACAGCATGAGACTCATATGACTCACTTTTACTACAACATGCTTTTGTGCGTCTCGCCTGTGGGAACGCTGAGTTTGGACGGGGCTGCCGGGGGACCGACGAGGGGCTGGGCGGGGGCAGCAGCACATACCAGAGTATATGACTAGGTGCTCCAGGTCTGACAGATCTCAGCCTTGGCTGATGAAACCAAAGCACTTCCACAGATGTTTCTACACACTGGGATCAACAAGCGCTCCCAACCCAACTCCACCCCCACTCTTTCCCCCCGGTCCCACCCGGCTCTGCAGAGCTATCACCTGCTCCCAGAACTGCACAGCTAACGTTTTTGAAAATCACAAATGCACATTCAAATATTCAATCGTGTGATCGCAAAGCTGAAAAGCAACACGGAGAAGCACAGAGCACAGATACCCTGGCACGCTTTGCAGACTCTGCTCCTGGGAGTTATTATTACGGTGATAATCTACAGGCTTTTCTGTGATTAATTCCTGTTCTGCAAAACAATGTGCAGGAGCCGTTGTTTATCTTCTGAACATGGCAAGCAGCATTAGAGGAGATTTAAGTCCTGCATTTAGAAAGACCCTGTTTCGGGGGCTGGTCAAAGGCCTTGAATGTGAAAGAGACTGGTACCATCCACATACCACCGTCCCTTCATTAAGGCTACAAAAGACACACACTTCAGTAAATCACCAAGAAAGAGTTTGCCTTGGCAGGTGTACTCCCCTTCCATCTCCAGAGAGCCCGCTGACACAAAATGGAAATAATTCAGAGGAGAACACGCTGTGCCCGAGAGACATTCGAGGCAAACTGGACAGTGTAAGGTCAGCGAGGACAGCGTGAGGAACAATAACGCATTCCTGGGTATCTATCATGGAACCCAGCCCTTAAAGCTCAGATGAAGATTGATGTGATCGAACCTGCGGCTTCTACGGATTCCTAGAAACCTGGGAGCGACTTCTCCCATTGGCTCAATGGTTTACAAAACCTCAATGTGTAGATTGCAAAAGCTAAGAAGCAGGACATGTATGTAAATTACAAGTTTAATGTCAGAGCTAAAATGTGACTGTGACTTTTATTTTACAGATCAATTGAGAAAAGATGCACATTTATGTTTATTTTCTTCATTAGGTTTATATTTATAATTTAGTTTATTGTTAAACTATAAAATGTTAAGCTTCAGTTATAATTCCTTGTCCCACTAATTTGATGACGACATCATGCCAATTTTTCTTTTAATATATATATATATATGAATTTCTTTACTCCCTAATATCGGTATGTGCTTCAGCCCCAAAAATCCAAATCGGTCCGGCTCTAATAAAGATCAGTCTCAGACTCCTGGTGATCTGGGATCTAGGAACAATTCACAAACAATTCATATACAAGTAATCAAATGACTCGTGGTTACGTACCTTTTTATCAGAGATTTTAAAAGAACTTTTGACGAAATTCTCAAATTTCTGCTCCGTCTTCGGTAGAGGTTTCCCCTGATGGGAGAAAGCCAGTAAATCGTCAGCTGGACTGTGACTCAGACGTTCAGACTGGTCACTGACCAACAAGCTAAAAAGGACGACAGTCAGTCTTACCTCCTTGGCGGCTGTGGACAACTTGTTCTTGACGTCAGACAGAGACGGAGCTTTCGACGGGCCGGCGGGGGGTTTGTCTTTTCCTGGGGCAGGTGTCTTGGGAAATACATCAGCCAGATAAGAAACACTGATTGATATGACAAATAGAGAGATTTATAGACGTGTAGATAAAAATAAATAAAAGATAGCTCCATATTATAGCACAGTATTTCTTTCTTCTACTCAGGTCCAGTAACTTTTAGCTGTATTAACTCAACACTAAATTGCTAATTCTATCTTATTGGTGATTGATTCACTTGCTGACCCAACATGTCAGTTTGTGCTGCAGCCCTATTGTGACCCATTTATTCGGGTCTGTGTTTACAGACTTGGCGGGGGTAACCAGCTGGAAGAGGATAAAAGCATGAGAAAGGACAGCGAATTCTAGCCTAATTACTCCATCTCTGCTTTTTAACAAATACATCAGGTACAAATTATGTGTTTTATGGTTTGCATGCGGGAGAGGGAAAGCCCCGACTCTCAGATGAGCAAGAGAGATTGTTTATCGGATGGGTTTTTCCACTGAAGGTAAATCCTAATGTCTAAAAGGGAGAAAGAGTCAAAGTGCAAATGCTGTTGTGCTTGTTTTGTCAATAAATTTATCCCGACATAAATTTAATGAGTTCCAAGAGATAATATAAGACTCTTTTGTGAGCTGTAAGTGAATCATCGAGTTCATAAGAACCCGGAGCACCAGGGAACTCTTTGGAAACGCGGAAGACGAGACTTTGACCGACAAAGACGTCTACGTGTCTGTGAAGAAAAGAGCAGGGCGAGCCCCGAGCTGGCGGGCCCCCACAGGTGTGTCCAGACTGGGGCAGCGGAGGCCCCACAGGTCCTCAATTAGGAAGTGTCTGAATGTGACACAACAACACACAAGTCGTACAACTTGACTGCACGTTACACAAGCCCCGGAGCTTGTCCCTACACGCAAAGCCAGGGTGGAATCCAGCGAAATTGCAGGGTTTCATTGATAGCCAGAGACGCATTTGAAAGAACAGAGGAGCAACTCATAGAACAACCTTCGACAAATCAACAAGTGGACAGTTTGTGGTTCTGGTCGGTTTGTGGATAAAAACACCGACGGTTCTTCAGTTTACTGGGTCGGAGAACGGTGCTGGTAATTTGGGGTCTTTATTCCTACGAGACTGAATTATACATTTGAGGGTTTCAGCTATTTCTGTTTTTCTGCGTAAGATAATAAACCAAAATCTGCTGGTTTAACAGAACTACTCTAATTCTCAGCACATTTAAGCCATTACAATATTAATCTTCATTTATGACCTCATATGGTCTAATTTAGTGTATTTAGAATTATCTTGCCAGGCACAAGTTGCCTGTGTAGTTTATAACACTCCCTTGTAAAGATGTACAGTTTATACCACAGGTCTTGAAATGCTGTGGTTCAAAATGTTGCATTGAGAAAAGGAGAAACATAATTTCTTGATAAAAATCCCAGTTTTCCTTCTTTACGAACTGGTTCAACTTCACAAATTCCCCAAATCCAAATACCTTCAGCAACGTGAGGCGACGCAGTTTAGTTAAAAACAGGTGGAATGATCTAAAGAGAACAAATGATCTCTCGTATAAAACAAATGCAGCAATCTGTCCCTGTCCCTAAGAGATCTGCATTTTATAGCATAGATCAAAAGGTATTAGGTAAAAAATAAAAAGACTTTGACGCACATGCCACGCTACACGAGAAGAGCAAATATGCTGCTGGCTCCCGGCCAGACAAATGCACTACGCATTTATTATTTACGGGCAGCTCTCCACTTCCAAAGGACAGCTGTGGACCTGAAACAGCTGATAAACACACAAAGCAAGCACGCTGTCTCATCTGGGCCAGACACTGATTACAGATGCCACGAGACATGGAACTTAATCACAAGCACGCCATCATCTGATGCGATCCCTTGTCTTCAATCCAGTGCGAACACATGGCTGTGACACCTTGGCTCATCAGCTCCGTCTGGGATGGTAATTGTCATTTCGTTGGAATCTGGGCTCTGGGGGGGGAACCGTCAGGTCACTGGGAACCGTGGCTCCACAGACTTCATGCACAGCAGGTACATTATTCGGTAGAGTGAGACAAAGAAGCATACGTTACATTAACTCGTCAAATAAACGAGCGCTAACAAGGGTAGGCACCTGCTGCAACACATGTCAATCAGTCGTTAAAACAATGACTCACACCCTTTGGGATAAGCCTGAGTGAAGTGGTTAACAACTTTACGACTGTGACGTGTGCTTGAAAGCATCGACGTCTCCAAAGCCATCAATCAAAAGACACCAGCTGCAAGATAAAGTTAAACTCCAGATTACAAACGGCGCGAGTTAGCTTGTTCTCATGACAAGCTTGTTGCGCAAGACGGCGCAGTTTACACGCTGGGGCCGAGAGCGGTGCGAATCGCGGCGCTGGCAGCAGATCTGACGAAAGCAAATCTAATGACCAGTCACCTGCATTTAGGACCGAAAAAAACAGACACCCACGCCCGCTTCCTCGCTCCTCAGGGGCATCTGGAAGCGCAAGCTGCACCAGACATCAAACGCGAGTAATGAGAGCAATTGGGAGAAGGTGTGTCCAGGAAGTGAGGGGTGTGAAGAGGTTGCAGAGAGGGAACAGTTGTTGTGTGGAGGTGGAGAGGGGAAGGGGGCAGTCTAAGCATCACAGGCCACAGAGTTAAACTGTTGGGATGGTTTCGGCCATCGGCTAATCCCTCGGAGCATTTTAAGAGCCAGTGTGTTATGTCTGGACAACGGACACTACTGCATTCACCGCACTTTCCCCCGCAGCTAGAACGCTGACCCCTGGGGGGGGGGGGGGAATTGCTTTCGGACCATGGGAGTTAAGCAATCTTGTGGCTTAGGGTTTAACGTGATAAAAATCTGAGCTCTCTATCAAAGTGTCACGCGAGAAATGACGATTTTCTCACGTGCACCAGGCTTGATAACTTATCTTAACTGAGCCTCAATCGGTCATTTGTGTCACAGCAACGTGCTTCGAGAACTTCACATACTATCAAACGTGTGTTTTCTGATCTGTGCGTGTGCTACAAAAGGGTGGGGGGGGGGGGGGGGGGGGCATCAAAAGTGGCTGCAACTCAAGACTGAGGTGTCAGGCCAAAGGGTCACGGGTTTAAACCTTGCCCCAGGGAACCTGTTTAGAGGTCAGGTATGTTTGCTTAAAAGAGAGGCAGAGTTCAAATGTTGGGTTTTGAGAGTCCCGAGATTTTCCATTCAAGAAATTAACTATCAGGTTGGACTAATTGCAGTGTGTATTTATCACATTCCTCGGGGTCGGAGTGGGAGGAAGTCTTCAAGCTTCTCTCTTTCTTTTTGGAACAGTTTTAATTGTGAATACACATAAATACAAACAATTACTCTAAGTTATAGGCACACCGTGTTTTTCCAGACTCACGTATAAGCACAAGTCGTCTAACACAATAAGGTCATGTTGTTGGTACAGGGTTTTTTGGGGGTTTATTATCTTCGTGAAGGAAGTTGTGTTTTCACCCCTGTTCCCTTTTATTTGTTTGCGTATTCTCAGCAGGATTATGCAAAAAACTACTTTGCATATCTCCACGAAAGAAAAGAACTCATTCGGTTCTGGAGCGTGTCTGGACACATTTTCACTGTGGTTTACAGAGGACACTTGTTTTGTTTGCTCTTCACGGCTTCATTTCTAGGAGAGTTAATTTCTTTGCTGCAAAGAGTTTGCCGTTACAAGTTGAGCAACACAATCCCCATAAATCAAAGTGTGCCTAAGTGTCACGGTAGATATTTGCATACTTCTTTAAAACTACCACTTCCATTACCCATCGTTATTTGCCAACACTTAAAAGCGAGACATGACGCATTTCATTGAACTACACAAATCGAGCTGTATTATGTCTAACTAATTCAAAACGTATTTAAACTCACAAAAGAAACAAGCCGAGGACGGGGAGTAAAAGGGGAATTTCATAGGGAGGGGTGTAATTCAGATGCTTTCATTCTTGACTTGCTCACCAAACTTGGAACCCTATCCCGTTATTTTGCTAAAATATGAATAACATTAGTAAAAAAAAAAAACACAGGTCTGTCTTTAATGCACGTATAAGTCTGCACCCCCCCCCCCCCCCTTTCTGATAAACAGCGCTGGAAAAAACCTGGCTCTCAGTTGAACCTTACACCTGATCCTCGTTCTGCAGCCCAGCAGCTGTCAGCCACTTAATTCAATAACAACAACCACAACCACAAGTTAGCAAAAGCCGAGCAGGTGATTCAGTCTTTCCATACCTTGATCTGCGGTTTGACCGCAGAGCCCGACGCTTTCCCTGCAGGGCCGTTCTGTTTCCCCGGAGTCTTGTTGGGCTTCTTGGCCGAAAACTCTCGACTCTGACAAAGCAAAAGACACAAAGCAAAAAAAGAAATTCCTCAATGAGACATCACCACCGTTCTGGACGATATCCTGCTGTTTACAGGGGCTTTAATCAGCTGAAATGTACCAGTGTGCTTTGGAGAAATTCCCATAAAAATGTGAAAGAGAAAACAAGCGGAGCATTGTCTCTGTAGCAGAAGCAAAATGAAAACATGTAAACTAAATAATCAATCCTGGTAAATGAGTGATGACAAACCTGTGACTGTTATTAACACATCCTGAAAAACCACCCTCAACATAACGTGTTTATATATTTGTTATATCTCGTTGGATATCTGCCTCTCCGGGGCTCTGGTGGTGCCGTCTTGTTGTTTTGAACACTCCCATATCAAAGCACTAATTGCCAGGCCTCTTTTATAGCTGACAAATTATAATTGGCATTTTAAAACGTAATGCAGACCACATTTGTTGCAAGTGTTTGCATTTGCGGTTAATTTTCTTCAGTCTTTCGCCATGAGGCATTCACATCGTTTCCTTTCATCCCTGCAACATCATAACAATATCAACGCTGCACATGTAGACGCCTTTTAAAAAACGGATCACAGCACAAAGTCATAAACGAAAAAACTGAAGCAGCAGTTGCGGCTAATTCTTGAGAATTAACAATTTATTCTGAAGTAAGTATCTCAGTAAATAAAAAAAAAGGTTATTCCAGCCTGTACTAAAAACACAACTGCAGCTAAATCAGGGAGGATACGTAACCAAAACTATCTCCAAGCACCATCGCCACCATCAAATTACAGAGGAAACTCGAGACACGCTGGGTAATTTCTCACTGATCAGACACTTAGTGCCCCAATAACCCGTCATTGTTCTCCTCCACACTGGAGGCCTTCCAGTCAGGTTTCCATTGCTCTCAGGCACCTGTGTAATTACCTTGTAATAGCCGAGGCAAGTACCTGCATTTCCTGAGCACCAACCCTTTCCTTGCAATCACTGGTATTCACCTTGGAATGGGCTAGAAGTGTAATTGCCTGTGTTGACATAACTGCTACAAGGCAATTACACATGTAATGTCCTGGAGCGGTAACACAAGATGCTGGGAGGTTGTTTCACTGAGGCTTCAAAAGTGTTTTCTGGATTTTGTTTTTCAAATTAAATTACTTCCACGTAGTGACAACGGTCTTAGGTGGATGAAGCCGTGAATGTGTTCTAAGATTATACTGGTTTTAGATTAATGTTTTTCCATTGTGTGGCTGTATCTCTTGTTTTTTTTCATTTTGTTTTAACTAAGCGCAGTTTTTCTATTGAGGAAAGGTTTACAACTTTTAGCATTTGCATGATAAGATGTCAGACATCCCATCCCACACTCAATGTGGGTGCTTGACTGGGTTGGCAGTGTGCAGGGTAAATGATAGAGACACATAGAGGAGCAGTAAATCACGGACAGAGCAGGTAAACACAGTAAAGAATTACGTTTTACGGTCCGAACATGTATGAAAAGACCCCAAATTAACTCCCAGGTGGACTTAGTGGAGCTGTGCATGGCCCCCATGGGGTCTGCCCCGGGGCTGGGTACTAAAGTGCTTGGTACTTGGTGCTAAAACTACAAATTAAAATACATTTCTGTCTCGAGTCCCAGTATTAACACTTGAGATCACAGTCTACATTACTCCGGTATAAAAAAGTGTAGGGTTAATAAGCGATGTGTTGGAGAAGTCACAGAAGTTCAGCACTGCAAACTCATATTTCAGTTCATCACAAAGTTGGGAGCAAAGGAGGCATGAGATATGCTCGAAGAGAAATAATTATTATTGTGACTGACTGAGATGTAACGTTCATGAGATTCCCTGGTTCCGGGGGGTTCAGATCCTGCAGTAGGAAGTCATCCTTTCTGTTTAAGTATACTTTGCCACTTGTTTTTTAATTGGTGTGTTGTTGTCAATGCCAACACTGGCACGACCAGACGGTTCTGCTGCCAAAAATAAGATAATTGTATAATCTGAACTAATGATGTATGATTTACTTGTCATGGCAATACTCTCAAACTGCACTTTCAATGTCTATTTACAAGTCAGTCGCAGGACACACGTGCCTCGGGGTCTTATTTTGAAACACGTATAAAAAACACAAAACGCAGAAGAAAACATAAATCGCAACGATCAATATTCACACAATTTCACCAACACCCACTTCCATTGATAATCAAAAGAGGACTAAGTTTAGCACAAAAAAAAAAAGACAGAAAAAGTATTAAAATCTGGATGAATTTCTGGTGAACCTTAATTACCGAAGACAAGACAGGACAGCTACGGACAAGAAGGGCGAAGAAAGGGATTAAGGTCGTACAAGGGAGGAATGGTGGGGGCAGGAGGTGGTGGTGGTAATGGTGGGGGGGGGGGGGGGGCAGAAGGTGGAGGAATTGGAAGAGAAGACAACAGAATAAATCAACAGGTGACAGAAATGCTCAGCTGTCATCTGACCCTGAGGCGAGGATCGGCGCTCACGTCGCAGGTATGTGCATCTGCCCGGCTTTGATGTTTTTGCCTGGCACAGTTTTGCACTTGGACAGTGTTTAAAAAATAAAAAACCGAGGCAGATACACACATGCACCCACACACTTGCAAGTGATTGTGCTAACACGCAAAACAAGTGTTCAAAGGCAAAGGCCAGGTGCAAAGCTGAAATGGCATGAGACGATAAAAAGGAGCAATCATATTAACAGTGGGATGACAGAGGGACAAAGATATGCAGCGTTTCAGAAAAATGGGGGGGGAAGATTTCTCCCACCAGTGTGCGTGTGTGTTGTGTGTGTGTGTGTGTGTGTGCGTGTGTGTGTGTGTGTTCTATTAAACTGTGAGTAAGGAGTTTCCCTGCATATGTACTGTAGATATATCTTATTGAAGTTTGCATTTTCACAAAAGTTAGGAGGAGTTAAACATTTGAGTGTACATGTCTACAGTGAGTTTCTGCATGTCTGACTCTGTGTGAGTGTGTGTGTGTGTGTGTGTGTGTGTGTGTGTGTGTGTGTGTGTGTGTGTGTGTGTGTGTGCAGGATAACACAGTGCTGTCGTGTTGGTGAGACGGTGAGAATTCAAGCAGATTACAGAGGAGAAATCCGATCATTACGCCACACAGACCCTGTGTTTTACTCGCAGAAAACAGGTGGGTGCATGAGCCAACAGGATGAAAAAGTTCCATGTTTTCTATCATACAAAGAAGGTGGACGGTCAGCGAGTGCAGGGATGGGTAGGGCCTGCTGAGATGAAATGCTACTATAGGACACCGTCTGTGGGAGTTTAAATGATGTGGTTGAAACAGAAGGGGAGTGGGCAGGAATTCCTTTCACACACGAGAGGTCTGAGGGCAAGCCCTTGGCTACCCTGACCCCTGGTGGACAACCGAGGATTGAAGACACTCAAATCTGTTGGATAAGCTTGGTGATTCCACAAGGACGTTTACTTTGGTCTGAGCAGTGATGGAAGTCATAGAACTAAAATGTTAAATTAAATATAATTCCTACTTGATAATATTGAAACCTGCAGATGGCTTAAAAACACATCTCATGACTACAGAAACAAATAATACCCGTCTACTTGATCTACTTTGAAGAACAGGTGAAGAAATAACTGTTACATAGTCATTACACATTATTATAAAAGGTATTTGTTAGTCAAAAGAGATAATGTTCTAAAAATCTACCTTATTTAAAGACCAGTTGGGTTACAGGTATATTTTATATTTAACCCAAGTGGCAAATTACATGTTGGTTGAAACTAAAAACATTTTAGAAACCTATTGGCAGCAGGTGTAAGATGGGGCCTCATGTGGTGAATATAAAATATATAGAACCATTATCTTATATTCATAACCGTTCAAAGTTATTTCACCAGATTGGCTCACAGCTTTAGAATATTACAAACCATGTTGCTGGAAAGTTGTAAAAGAGATATTATAAGTTCAAGTTTAAATACAAATTGTCTGATGTGAATCAAAACTGATACATAAACAGAGCATCAATAAACGGTTCCACAGGAGTTCTGGTTTGGCAAGTTGAACGTTTAATGAATGAAAAGTGTTTCATAGTGATTTATCCTGGCTTCTAAATGTGATGTAAAGTATATAATGACAGTTTTTTTACAGGTCACATCTAAGTTTCCACTCCTTACCTTTACAAGCGCTTTTCCCACTTTTTCTGAGGCTTCACAACATCGTCATCACTGTCGTCATCTTCATCATCACTAGAAAAAAAGCAGCAAGCAAAAGACTGTTAGGTAAAGTAAAAAGCAGAATGACAGACGTCTGGGCACAAACGCTCGAGTGAAGAATGGTGAGTTATGTTTTAATCATAAGTGACAGCAAAAGAAAAACATACTCATCGTCATCTTCGTCACTGTCTTCTTCATCGTCGTCATCAGAATCCATCTTCAGTTTTTTCTACAAGGAAATAGAATCATCAGTTTGTTAGAGTTCAGAGTTTCAAATATCAATAACAAATCACCAGCGCTGCCTCGAAACCGTTCAAACGCGATTCAGTCTTGCTCTCATCTAAAGCTAGAAATAAATAAACCCTGTGACTGTTGCAAAATGAACTCAAAGAACAAACGGAGGTAGCTACCAACAGAGGCTTCTTCCCCGACATCAGGCTCGCAGGTCGTTTCACCGGCGAAGAGTTGTTCTCCTCTTCTTCATCCTCGGAATCCTTCACACCTACGGAGCAACACTCGTTACTGCTTCGTTCTAACGATGTGGCACGTGTTAGTTGAGTGATGTGATATGATTGATATGATTTCTGTAATTCTAGAAGAAGGAAAAGTGACGGTGATACTCACTAACAAAGTGCTGCCCGCTGATGTGAACCGGTCCAGAGCCGGACTGGAGACGGAAGGTAACGGGAGGAGTGATCTCAAATCCACCTAAACTCATCTGGACAATATCATAAAAAAAAAAAATTGTTATTCATTTACATCAAGCAAATGAAGACATGTATAGGTTTACTTACAGAATAAACAATGCAGAAAATATGTGCATTAATGATTACAAGTTTGTGTTCTCAATTACATTTCATAAAAACAGTTTTTACTCCATAATGTTGGCATCAGCCCGAAAAAAATCCATTCCGGTCGGGCTCTCAATTTAAACGTAGTATAGAGTGTGTATGAGATAAACTACACATAATCAACAGCCCCTTTAATGCTTGACAACTTGCTGTCAGTGCTGATATTGACTCACAGACGGCAGGACGGACGGCTTCAGGGCCACCAGCGGCACTTTGGTGGTTTTCCCATCATAGGTGAGGCCCTCCACTTCCACCATGTGGAACTTGTCCTCGGCTTCAGCTCCCAGACACACCTGCAACCGCAGAGCGACGCAAAAATAATACTTAAGATCAATTTCAAAAGATGAATCGTTAAGATTAATCGATGGGGAAAAAATGAGGAGCCCTAACATTAAACCCTGGTGTCTTCCAGCTGCGGAGATTATTAATTATTATTATTAAACAGTTTAAACTAAACACACAGATGTTTACATGTATTAACTCTGCACTATTGACATGTGTGTGTGTGTGTGTGTGTGTGTGTGTGTGTCTCTCACCGCTTTGAGTGACAGCTGCTGCTCCGTGTCATCGTCCTCTACGTCAACTCTGAACTCGCGTCTGTCAGATTTCAGGGTGCAACCTTGGGACACACAAACAAAACACACACAACACATGTGAAACTAACTCAAGCTCAACGCACAAATCATACAAACACACAACAAGGCGGTGGGGGGGGGGGGGGGGGTTAGCTTAGCTTAGCTAGCTAACAATAGAGCTGAATTGGCGCCGAGTGCGGGGGGGGGGGCAGTGTTAGCATGCTACTTGGCTAACTTCCGCTAGCTCTGGATGTTAAATGGCCACTTGAGCGTGACGCCGAGGCGCAGCGGCCGAAGGGGAGACGGGCGGGACGCGAAGCTGAGTGGGGGGGGGAAGGAGCTCACCGAACAATACATCTGTGGTCGATTCCCATCCGAGATGTCGTCCTCCATCTTTGTAGTGGGCGGCCAAACTTCCGGGAAGAGGTTTGAGCGACACGCGACGGAGCCAATGGGGAAGCGGGAACGTCAGCGACGGAGGGGGGAAAAGTCTGAGCCAATGGGATTAGAGAGGGGGCGGGACGATGGGAGATGGGTGTTCTAGTGGGTGAACACTAGATGGCGCTGTCATTATATAGATAGATGATAGAGAGATGGATGGAGGGATAGAGAGAGAGAGAGAGATAGAGATAGATAGATAGATAGATAGATAGAGAGATAGAGAGATAGATAGATAGATAGAGAGATAGAGAGAAGAGAGATAGATAAGATAGTATAGAGAAAAGTAGATAGATAGATATAGATAGAGTAGATGAGTAGATAGTAGATGATATGATCGATGAGAGATGACAAGAGAGAGAGAAGAGTAGATAGTATAGTCGATGTAGATATAGCATAGTAGATGATAGATCAGAGATACGAAGTGCATGAAGATCAGTAGGTGAGAGGAGACGATGAACTAGTAGACTAGATAGTATGATGATCGATCTTATGATATAGATACGATAGATAGATAGATAGATAGATAGATAGATAGATAGATAGATAGATAGATTAAGATATTCTCCCTCAAGTCTGTCACTTAATGTTTGGACTAAATAAAGAGGCCTTTGGTCAGTTGTATTAAAATATTAAAGGTGCAGCCCAGGGACCAGTTGATCTGTGAAGACTCTTCTGTGGTTGTTTAAATATACTGATAATAAAAACACACAACCACCGCAGGCAAATTACACAAAATCATTTTATCTGTGGGAGGAAACGACGGTTTTAAGGACAATTTAACGTGTATAAACACATTCCTCTTTATTTAGTCAGGGATTTAATTAAGACCACATATTCTATTCATTCACAGAAGATCCTGGAGCAACATTTAACTGAAACGACTGTATTTTTATTCTATTTAATGAATTCATGTATGTCTTTGTTTTTGATAGAATCAAATCGGACCATGTATTCTCATTTAATTGAGAACAACATAATAAAAATAGAAAGCTTTAATGAAATTACCTTCTATTTATTTCATTGAATCAATACATTTATTTTTTCTGTTTTGTCAGTTTTGTGTCGTGCAGAGCTGCAGCCCTGGAGCTGGGCGGCTCCAGACCTTTTGTTAAGGCGAAGGAAAATGTCCTTAATCTAATTGCGAAGCAGCAGCTGAGTTTGTAACCTTCATAAACTCCTCCTCACGTGTCACCATCCGGCCGCTGCTGAGTCGGCGTTGAGTCACTGAGAACCACAGAACCAGCATCCAGGAGAAATGAGTGGTCTTCACGCCTGAAAGCTTAAAGAAACTTGAACACTTCACTCGGTGCCAGGACACGTCTTTGTCAGGGCTGATACTCACTGACGGACACGTCTTACTCAACACGTTTGTTTTGCAATGTGGTTTAGATTCCTGAACGTGCACGGATATAAGAAGTGTTTATATCCTTCATCTTATGACCAATTTACATTCTTTATCAAAACTTTAGGAATTTGTTTCCAGATCCACTTCAGAATTTAACATAGTAGTTTACACATTTGCTACCTAAGCACTAATGGTAATGGAAGATGTTGGTATGTGTGCACGTGTGTGTGCATGCTCGCGTGCAGACGTGCACCCGAACCTCTGAGACGGCACTTTTCCCCTCCTCAGTCTGTTGGACCCCCACTTTATACCCACTTGTTCCTGCATGTGTGAGCGGCTGCACGAACACACGTCATGTCAGCAGGTCGACTTTCCTCTGAAGTCTCTGTCATGGCGTCGCGGCGCTGAGAGACCCTGTCGCTCCTCACCTCACTCGGCTGGAAGTGACTCGACGCTCCTGGACTTTTACAACAACCAGCGTTTGTTCAATAATCGTCGCACTGAAAAAACGAGCGCCATTAGCTGAGTTTACAGGCGAAAGACGAGCGGCCACGTGTTGGAGGTCACCCGATGCTTCGGTTCTGACGTACCTGCACGGTGTATTTTTTTAGATTTGGATTGAAGGAGTCAGTTATAGAGGATTGTCATTTGTTAACCTCCTGCAGGTTTGTTTTCTTTCTGTTTATCTTGCATATCATAAGCACACAACAGTATTATCTAAAAGCTGAAAACATTAATTCATCATTTTTTTTTATCAGTGGATGTTTCGCAATCAAACCTTGAGCCTCTCAGCAGCTGCCTCGTAAAGACTTAACTATTTACTGCGTTTCTCAACACCTGACGGGAGCAGACGGAGCGTGACGCGGGGAACAACATTGACTACGTGGTGAAAAGGTTTTTCTTTGGCACCACTGCTCCAAACATAGCGCTTGATAGGAAGTCTGATAGAGGCCGAGCCTCTTGCTCTTGTTCATCTTGTGTGGGGACATTTTATTGGATAAGGACGGAGAAGGGGCTGAGAAGAAAAAACTCTGCAGAGCCATGACAGGAGAGGAGAGGAAAACATCTTTAAGCACCTGTAGCAAAACACAATGCACGGTTTGAAAACAAGAAAAGGGAGGAATTTTTCTAAAATGGGCCAAGTCACGTCTTCAAGGCGTCCGAGACAGAGAGATGAAAGAAGCGGCAGGCAGCGGAGGAAATGGGGGTTGAGGAGGCGTCACCTGGAGAACTGCCGGCTACTGACAGGATCCCAGCCAGGCAGGGCGCCCTGAGAAACCCACTGAACACAGGCGCTGTGTTTGAGGGGAAGCTGGGGGTGGTTGAGGTCGGATGCAGCTGCAGACAGCTGTTTCCAACCAGATCATCGACTTGCTGTGAGCCGAGAGGCAGATATCCAAACACAAAGGCACAAGATGTTTCACTCTGGAGTTTGAGGAACGCAGATCTCTCCTAAAGGCCTGTTCGCCAAGAGGAACAACGTTACGCTCACAGGTCAAAGAAATGTTGTGAGTGGATGTTGAGTTGAGGGCGCGTGCGTTTAAGGCCCATTCATGGTGTTGGAGGCTCATTCACGAGCGAGGACACTGAGCGATGTGTTCACTGTGCTTCTGGATGCCGTGTTTCTGTTATGACTTGGGTGATAAGCATTTGTGTGATAGGGCCGATGTGGCGATAACAGTGTTTACGACTGTCTGGTGCGTAGGTGGCCGTCATTCACACAGAAAACCATGGAAGTCAGTGCTGAATAAATTGTTCCAACCTTAAAACAACATCCAGCTAAATAAATGTGTTGACGGAGGTTTGTGTTCACCCTTGTCTGTTTGTTTGTTTGTTTTGGTTGTAGGTTTGTTTGTGAGCTTGATTAGACAAAAGCAACCGAACGGATGATCACATAAACCTGGTGGAAGGATGTGGAATGAGTCAGATGTCATGTCCCGATCAGGTAATTCAGGAATTCTTCTCTTTGTCTTTGACATTGCGAGATTTCACCATTTCCCCCGGGAATAATTCATGGATCTTGATATTTAAAAAATCTGGTATATTTAGGCAACTGATATCAATAAGTGTGTAGAATCTGGTGCAGCTTTATTCAATTTTTCAGGTAATAGATGGTGACGGCCCACATTTTGAAAATGTTTTTGGCCTGGAACCAGACTGACCAGCTACAAGATGAATCGTGACCATGAAACATTTGATTCAGAGCAAAAAGTAACATTGGAAAACCGAAAAAAAAGGTAAAGGTACAAGACTGTGTACATTATTATTTTAAGAGTGAAGGATCCACACATCCCATAAATCCTCATCTATAAAAAATGCTGGATGTTACAAAACAAATACCGTGGTTACTTTGTGGTAAATGTAATATAATGCTGAGCCATCCCATTGTAGACGGCATCATTTTCATGGCTGTGGTAAACATTTCCATGGTAACAGCGATCTCCACCAATCACATAAGTCACTGTTACACCTAAGGATTATGGGTAGTGTTGCACTTCTCCTTGGCATCGTGGTTAAAGCATGTTTTGTCTGAAAATAAAGTTGACAGCGGACTCGTGGCTTCTTGAGATCATAACATTGTCTCACAATCTCGTAGCTTGGTGTACGTCTACCTCGGATGGTTAAAATATTATGGCTGATAATCGAAATCTCTATTCAGAAAATGAACAGGAGTTTTTACTTCCTGGACTTTACTGCCGAGCTGTCCTCCTGCAGGCGTCAGCTACCGAATCAAACCGCAGCTTCTTGTTTGCTGTGACCGATCATGTCAGTCTCGCCCAAGTTGTTGTTCACGCTGTGCAAGAATGAAGCAGCTTGAGTCCTCGGTGAAGGTGCTCCACTGAAAATCGCTGGAACAAAAACATAAACACAACTTGTGTTTCACTTGGCGGCTGCACAACTTGTACTTTTCTCCAGCGCTCTCATTCTAATTTGAGCTGGCATCGCTCTCCGTACCTTTATTTATCCAGAGAGGGTTTTTTGCTGAGCGCAATTGCAGTTTTTCGGCGACGCCTTCGCTTCACGTTCACACATGGGAGCTGCAGTCATCAGTTTTTATGTATAAAGAGAAATGAAGGTATTGCTCTGTCCTTTTGATAACACTCTGATGCTATCTTACCTTTGGGTGGTTTTGAAACGTTCATGTGTAATCATCGCTAAATCCCACGAGGCTAACTACCTCTCTAAAATCATAAAGCATTATTGCATAGTTTCATAATGGTGACAAACACTGTGAGGAAAGAGAGGCAAGAAAAGAAAACACGGAAAGGTCTGTCATCTTTTCAAAAAGTCACAATATCATTTAATATAAAACACCTTTAAATTGAACATAATGAGGAATCTTTGATCAGCAGTTCCACCAATCCACTACCACGTGACCGCTGCGGTCGGCGAGGAGCTCGGCCTCGACGGCAGCCGACTCCAGCGGTACTTTCCGAGTGCACACAGAAAAGGGGTTGAAACATGCATTTACTACATTGTACAAAGTCGAAAAGCGAAAAAAACAGGAGGTCTCTTTTTTATTTTTTGCCATTCGTGGCAGAAACGTCTCTGCCGCCTCGTGAGGGATCCAGAGGCAAAAGAGGGGGACAGTCTTGATAGGTGGGCATGTACAGAGGTGTCCATTTGTTTCCCGGCACTTAGGGGTAAAGTGCCCTCCTCTCTTTTAGACCGTCAGCTGAAGGGAAAGCGGAAACTTGGTGTAAGGCAGGAGAATGACTCAACACATTTTAGAAAGTTAAGGTAACAGTTGTTTAATCTGTGACAGCCAGCGATGCCAGTGCGGCTGCGGAGCTGTGAAGTCCACAGACAGTGTTTTGTAGCTCTGGGCAGAAACAGATAGCTGCTCTCTCTCTCCCTCTCTCTCTCCCCTCTCTCTCTCTCTCTCTCTCTCTCTCTCTCTCTACACATGCTCCCCCACCATGTTGCTGGTAACGATCAATGACTGAGGAAGCACGACGTCCATTCAAATACTTCCCTGTATCTATAACAATCCCATAATGCTGCTCGTGTTTTTTTAGTCCATTCTTACTGCTGTCAACTTGATACAGACATTTCATTCCCTGCTTCATCCCCCTCTTTTCTCTGTGTCCTACACACACACACACACCACACAAACACAGACACACACACACACGCTCACACTACAGATGCCACGGAGGTGAGGGAGGTCACCTTATTGTCATCTGCCCAGGGCTGCAGGTTCTGCAGGGCGTAGAGCGAGGAGTTGTGCAGGCAGAGTGGGTCCGGCTGCAGAGGCTGGCTCAACGTCTTCTGGAAGGCTTCCTGCTGAAGCTGCAGCATCAGCCGGTTGGCCTGCTGCCGTTCTGCCTCTCGCTCCTCTGCAGTCTGTCTCCTGGGCGGGCGGGGGGGGGGGGAGGGACAAAAACAGAGACGAACATTTAGGACCTGCGTGGTGTTCATTTTCATGGGGGGGAATCAATTATTGCTACATGCAGCAGAACTGTTTTCAGAGTTTGTCTCATATCATTTCATTTCTTTCCCAGCAGACGAGTGGTTCCTGACCTGGAGTTCAGGACCCAGTGTCAACCGGCTAGTCTCTAGTTTGGCATTTTGTCCAGCGCCATCTTGGTTTTTATAAAACCTTAAGTAACCGTGTTTGGAGGAGTGGGGGGGGTGACATTGGACGGGATTAGCTGTCAATCACAAACATCAAGCTGTGATGAAGACTTTAAACTATCGACACCAGAAACTCATGGTGTTATTTGACGTTATAAATCAAATGAGAGGTTGAATAATTTTCTTTTAAAACCAGTGTAGTCACCCGCTGGTCGTTTGAGAGAATACAGGGTTCAGGGGTTTCCACATCGGCTTGCTGAGGGTCAGAGGCTCTGACATTTAGGAGAGTAGAGAAGAAACAGTGGAGAAGAAACATGACCAGTGTTTTTCTGGCAAATTAGTGAATAGTTTTGACTCCATCACGCCTCGAAACAACCAGTGAGCACATGCAGCCAGTAACAGGGAGTCCTAATTATAAATCATTTACCTTTTAATGAGCCACAAGGAGACTGTCCTCAAAAACGAGCTTCTGGGAGAAGCTTGTTATGACCCATAGTTACATTTTATTGTATGACCTCTAGTGTCCATTGTAATCGTTGTCCCAGAAGTGAAGCCAAATCATCTTGATAGCCCCCTGGTGGCTGGCTGCAGTATAGGTCATAAATCACGGACCAAACAAAAAAAGTTAAATTACACGATGAAATACATCTTTTTCGAGTCATTTTAGGCAAAGTGTTCATTTGTCCCTGTGAGTTTGGTTTAAATGAGTTATTTGATGCTATAAAAACAGGGTGAGACTTCATGATTGACAGCTGAGACTGACTCGTGATTGGTCAAGTGCTTGTGTCTGCGGGGCCTCATTATCGGGGGGGTTCACTCCACGATCACCGCTGCAGAGACTCAGGCTTCATGTTACGTGAAAAGCACAAGATGGCAGCACCTGTATCCGGGATGTTTGGGCTTGGTTTGTGTAAAATGGAGGAAGAGGAGACGCGTCGTCCGTCTTTATTCACAGTCGATGCTTTAAACATGTTATTTTAACCAGATCTTTTACATAATCTGACCAAACTGTGACCATTTCCTAAGCTTAACCACATTTTAATGATTGTAACCATGACGATAAAGGAGGCTCTCCTGCTTTATATTGGAGCAAAGGGAGAAATGTCCCGTATGGACGTTCAGGTCGGAGAGTTTTTAGACCACAAGTCAAAAAGAGGACGGTTGTTAATCTCTGCATTTGAGTATGAGACTGATATGAGTCTTGTGTTTTACTAAATCAATCTTTATTAGGTAAAAAATGCTGACATTAAAATATCTTAACATCGATTTTATAAGCTATGATAAAGTCCAACTGTCAATATAAATAACTGACAGCACAATAATGTTTAAAGCTGCAACGTGCAGCTGTTTAGAGTCAAAGATAACAAGAAATAAAAAGGATGTGTGTTTTTTAACGGTTATTAATGGAAGCACAGAAATCAATAAAGAAATCAAACGAATAGAAGCGGATCAAAAAGCCAAATCTCAAACAGAATCCACAATGAAACCTCTTCCTGTGTAAATGCTCTGTGTTTACTGCGTGTTTATTGAACACCTGCGCCGCTTCCCTTCAGCCCCGGGGCGACGTGACAGCTGATCAGCTTGAGTGACAGGTGCCGGCGAGGGAACGTGACTAACGCAGGGGGAGGAGGAACGGGACACTTCCTGCCTCGAGGTGAAAAGTTACATCTGTTTGTTTTTTTCTTTTCTTCTCGGCGCTCGCAGCACATGTTAACAGTAACGTACACCCCGTGTGTGGTGTCAGCGAAAAAAGAAGCACAGATGGGTGTTTTTTCCCAAAGATGCAATATTATAAATAAAGAACTGAGATATTAATCGTAGGAGAGAAAAGGAAAAACACGTCAAACTGTGCTTCCGTTGTGATTTAAAGCAGATGAAATGCTGCTTTTGTACATAAATAATTTTCTAATTTACTGTCTTCCAGCTAATTACATTGTTCTCTGTTTTGCGCGACAAGAAAAAATCTGCGTCAACATCACAGAACGAACATAAATATTATAAATTATGAATAAAACAAATTGCAATAAGCAAACAGCTGCTGTCAAAGTCAACAACAACGTACAAATTGGCAGGAAAGAATCGCAGGCGAGCACACCTTCTCAAACAACTCTTTCATACACGCCGACCTCGCATCCATTAGCCACACATTATTGTTAACAGCATTATCATAATCTCATTGGCTGCCTGTTGATTCGATCATCCTCTTGTTACTAGCGTAGTCGTCACGCAAAGACATCCCTCATGCTCGTCCTATCAGGTGCACACCGCAGGGAGAGGCATAAATCTCTGCTAAACTGGAGCGGGATCTGAAAAGCGTGTTAAACCGATTCCCTGGTTACTCATGCGACATGTCATTCAGTCCCGGATCCAGAAAATTCACTGCTAATACGTCTCGTAGAGGAAAATCGTGGTTTTTTAAAACACTACAGGCTGGGATTGGTGTTGTTTTACGTCGTCAAACCAAATATCAATGTTACTGCGTATTTAAGACAATAAATGAACCTCTAAATGTTAAATAGACAAAAACACAGTTCAGTTTTAAGTGATTTCCGTCTGCGTGAGAGTCAAAACTCATTATAAAAAGCTTTAGGATAATTTAAACATTAAAACCCTTTATGTAATTTAGTTCGTAATGTGCCTTTGAATCATGCGTCCTGGCCCTTTAACTAAGGGCAGGGCATCGTAATCTGATTTCCTCCTCATTTACGTCCAAATGGCCATAAACAAGAGTTAGAATGGAGTTAAGCTGTGTGTGTGTGTGTGTGTGTGTGTGTGTGTGTGTGTGTGTGTGTGTGTGTGTGTGTGTGTGTGTGTGTGTGTGTGTGTGTGTGTGTGTGTGTGTGTGTGTGTGTGTGTGTGTGTGTGTGTCCGTGTGTGTGTCCGTGGACTTGGCAGTCAATTCCTCCTGTGAGTGTTCCAGTATTGCTTTGGACAGCAGTTTTCTAAAAGGCCTTTCAGGAGGCTCACAAGTGATTGTGCTTGGTCAAGCGAACTGGCCTCGACTGGCAGCTACGCTAAGCAAAATAGGTGTCGTGTTGTGTGCGACGCCCCGGATGCTTCAGCTGTCGACCGTCTCACTCCATCGAGCGTTTGGGACCGCGAGCAAAACAGTGACACTTTCACTGCTGTCGATTTATGGCACAAGAAAAAACTCTGAGGAATCCTGTTTGGCCTGTTTGTTGTGCTTAAGTCAAACATGTGGGGAGACACACAAAAATGAGCTTTTGAATTGATGCTTACCGCCATTTTGTCCGTCTGTTCTGAAACCAGGTCTTGACTTGTGCGTCTGTCATCTTCAGGGCCTTGGCCAGGGTGGCGCGCTCGGCCGACGCCAGGTACTTCTGGCGGTGGAAGCGTTTCTCCAGCTCGCAGATCTGCACCCGGCTGAAGGAGGTGCGAGGCTTTTTCCTCTTGGGCGGCGTCCGGTTCTGGTAAGGGTGGCCGATACGCCGGGTCACGGAGAAAGGCGAGAGGGCAGCTGAAACACAGGGGGAGAAAACTGTGGATTTATTAAACTAATAGATAGTTTGGTTTAGTTATTAATTAAACACTGTGTATGTGGTGGATTAGAGCTTTAAACATTATTCATATACGTTAGTATCATCCATAAGGTCACTGAAAGTAATGGAGGTGTTTGGACCTAAAAGGTTGAAGAGTAATGTCCGTTCCCGTGTTCCCGGTTATTTCCATTTCTAGCCTGCAATGATCTGTGCTTCTGGAGAATAAACTTATTTCCCCTGAGCCTTTCTATGTAAACGCTCCTGTTATAAACACCCTTTCATTTTGTCCAGGCCCTTGTTTGGATCAAATTATTGTCCAGTTCGTCTTAATTTCTGTGAAGAAGCCAGCAGTGGTTTGTTTGTAAGAGAAGAAGGTCAATGTGATTACAACTACAAATCTCCTGTGCCAGGGTTTGAGAACCAAACAGCACCATGAGTTGTCCGGTCAGGACGTCAGAGGAGAAGACAAGAGGGACGTTTAGAAAGCTGGAGATCGGTTCAACTCAGAGTGAGATGATAAATCGACCTCTTATGCTTTAAAGATCATTAATAAAGTCGCAATAAACGAGAGGGATGCACTCGAAAATCATGTGTGACACAAATGGGTGAGGTGAGGGAGGTGGTTGAGAGGGGGAAGGGGGTTGACTCACCTGGGCAAGCCCCCTTTGGGAAAGGATAGTCTGCTAGGAGGCCACTGCCGTCTCGCAGGTGAGCGAGCTCGGGGTAATAGCATTTAGCTAACGTCTCCACAGTGCTCCAGACAGGGACCCTGCCGATGTCTCCCTTGGGGAGATGACAGAGGGACCCGACCCCCGGCCCCCCTGTGGCCTCTCCAATTCGGCTCTCCTCTGCCTGCTCCCCTAAAGGAAAGGGACACACAGTAAGGTCCCACATCTGGAGCACAACAGCAGCAGCAGCAGCAGCAGCAGCAGCAGCAGCGGCCGCCAACGCCAACGCCGCCGCCGCCGCCGGGCAGGCACCGACGCTAAGCAGCTAATCACATGAAGGAGGCCTGAATGATGAACAGAGTCGGCTTTAATGTTATTTACCTCTGGTCTCTTAAGTTAGCATTTGGAGAGGCTAGGCTACAAAATGAGATGTCGTCCATTTGGAAAGAATAAGTGACAACTGCAGGGTTACAAAGATGAATAATCAGAAACAGGCCGTGAGGGTCATCTGATGACATGTGATGAACATGATTTAAAACCACTGCGATGATGATAAACCTCTGGAAACAACGTCAATAATAATATCACAGACTTTTCATCCTCACAACGTGAACAGTAAAGAGTATTTTGTTATTCAGGGGGAATTAAATTCAAACACACAACGGTCAGACATTTGTTATTAAAGCTTGTTCGTGTATTATCATAACTGCTGCTTTGTCATTGTTTCTTTTCAAAATGAAATATCGTCCATTTGGAAAAAAATAAGTGACAACTAGCACGGTTACAGAGATGAGTCAAGCACATACGAGTCGGCCAATCAGAAACAGGCAATGAGGGTCATCTGATAAGAGTCGTTTTCTGTGATTTAGGAGGAATTAAATTCAAACATTTAAAATTTTTGCACAAAATATCTTCCATACAACATCAAACATTTACTATTAAAGTTTGCAGCAATAATCCTGATAGTTACTGGTCTTATATAACAATTGCTGCTTTGTCATTGTGCCTTTTCAGAACGTTTCAGTTGCACACAGACACAGTACGAATCCACACGTATGGTTTTCTCCTCCCTGAGCCTCGCCCGCCCGGTGGTTCACTTTCACATATCACTGTATCTGGGTATTAATAACAACTTATCTTCTGCATCATAAAATATCTATGAATCCTGTCTATTTTGTCAGCCATGGGTAAACAGAAGATCGATAAGTGTAACCAGATCGTTTTTGGCCATAGATCCACTCCCGGGCCACATTCTCAACTTGAAGCCGAATGGAAATCAACCAAAGAGAAAAAACCCGTTCCTCTCTGTCTGTGTGTGTCTGTGTGTGTCTGTGTGTGTCTGTGTGTGTCTGTGTGTTGTTCCTCCCCAGCAAGCTGTCGAGCCTGCTGTCTTACAGGGTGTTGATTTGTTTTGGTTTTGTCAGAAAAGCTCACCAGGAGCCAAAATGAATATGAAAAACATCTGCATAGGTGTCCCCCGAGGGCCACGTGCTGCCGCTGCCCGCCGCTGCCGCTGCCGCTGCTGCTCTCAGAGTTTCAGCGACCTGAAAATTCATTTGCCACCACGACGATGACAATTTGGATGGGAAAATGGAACACGAGGCTATTATGCGCTCGGCGGTCGTTTCCAGGGAGCTGCCGACATCCCCTGGTGGTGCTGAGCGCGAGCGGCAGATTGAGGCGTACACAAGCAAATGATTTGTGTCGTAAAAAGACAAATAGCTGCAATGTGCTGTTTACGGTAGAGGTCACATTACGTTATCTGATTGGAAATATCCAACAAGGATTTAATTTGTATTGTCTTTTGTCTTCTGCTGCTCATTAATATTATTACTCTCCTAATAGTGTTATTACATTATTATCAGATTTCACATTATATGTTGCTCTATAGCTCATTAATAGTTAAAAATACATATGAACAGGCATCTATGGCAGATCCAATTCATTGGTTGGCCCATATGTTTGTGGATATGCATCAATATGAAAACTTATATTTTACAGAATAAACAACGATGTCAAAAAATATGTTTATTTTCTATATTATTTTCAATATATTCTGTTAATTATAATAAACTGTAAAATACCAAACCTTGTCATTTGGTTTGATCTTAGGAATCTTTGCCATTTTTTTTATGTACAGCATATAATGGCCAAATGAATCAGTATTGGTAATTTTCACTCCCTAATATCAGTATCGGCACTTGCACCTAAAAATTCACATCGGTCAGACTTGAATCTATATTTACACATAAGTTTATAAAGTGACAACAGCTGTATAACTGCAGCAGCTCTCCAGCCCTCAGTCGTGACCTTTCTGCTCTGCACGTTTTTAAATCTCCTGCTCAGATTCCTGTGGCGACCTCTCTCTATGGTGTTCCTGTCATATATATATATATATATATATACATTTAAACACAGTCATAGTTATTTTTGGGTGACTTCTCATTGCCCCAAACACGATGTGCAGCCTCACGGGTTCCGTGCCGGGAGCCAGCAGGCCTGCTGTGGCTCCCAGCGGCAGGTCGAGTGGAATAAATACTGCATTACACGGCTATTTCAGGCCATCTGCAGGCGGACTAATGGACCAGGCCCCTACGAGCACGTTCCGAGGCAACACGCAGCAGGAACCTGCAGCTGCAGCTTCACTTCATGTGCAAAACTCTGATCGATATCCAGAGGACGGCACGGATACTGCAGCAGGTCACGTTTAATGTTGTGACTCGAGGTGTAAGACGGAGACTGTCCATTCATGAATCATGCATCAGGTTTACTTCTTGCCATTATTACTGTAAACTGCTGTGTTTGGGTATATACCTGTATTTAGAACCACAATGATTTAAAGTACTGAGCTTGATTTTAAAGCAAATTATGACCCTGCTCCTGCATCAGACCATATTTCTGCATATACATGTGTTGTAATTGTATTTTCAGCTGCTTTGTCATTAGACCTTTTCAAAAAGAGATATTCTCCATTTGTCACCACATCAGTCATTGAACAGTATGAATCATAGTAAAATATAGTATTCTTATAATATACAATATATTTATATAAAGGACTCTTCTGTCTTTACCGTCCACTATAAAAAAAACAACCAGCAACACATTATTATATAGGTATAATAAAATACTACAATACTAAAGGTGCAGAGGAGAATTAAGGCCATACGACAAAAACACCATAAAGGTCAGACCTCTTTAAATTTCATAATAAAAGTCCACATTAAAATATTACAGGCAGCTTATGAAGCACATGTGTCATTGCAAAGATGATAAATTACATATTGTTCCTGCAGAGACTAAATCCAGCTAAATAAAGAAATATAATATTTCTATAAAATGCCCATAATGAAATAACACTTAAATATGTTTCTTGACTATTAATAGTTTTATTAATAGAGCTTCCTGGAAAACAGTTAAACAGGTAATGGAGCATCTGTGCAGAGGAGACGTCCACAGGCTACCGGACAATTAAATGTGTTTAAAAAATATATGACAAATAAAAGAATAAAAAACTGCCCAAAACGCTGCAAATATTAAAAAGAGTTTTTCTTCACCTCCACGAATTGAAGAAGGGAAAAGTGCTGTAATACTAAATCTGCTGCCCGGATAATACAATTTAACATAAGCATATCAAAAAAAATAAAATGCCACCGTGGAGAATATGTTTCCCATAATAAAACCACTTATACTTAATAACACTTCTCGGTGACAGCGCCTCCCTTCCCCTCTGCGGATATTACCTCGGTAGCAATCTAATAAATATATCCGTGAAGGATTCTAAAGGGGATATTGAAATATAACATGAACATATATTGCTATTTATTACACTATACGGGACACACGGGCGGGCACGCGCGGTGTGGTGTCACAGCAGGGGGAGCAGGGGCACGTGCCGGCGCGAGGGCACGAGCGGAAATAAAATCGCGTGGTTCTGCTTCCGACGCCATAAAAACTCAAACTGAGATTTAATGCGCAAAACCACAGCTTTAATTAGGTTTTTATCGCTGCTGGGCGACATGATGCCAAGATTATTACATTAAAGTTCGACATTATCATCATCATTATTAGACCATAATGATATAAATGATATTATTATTATTATTAGTCGTATTATTATAATTAATAATGGTACTTTGAATAAAGTCCAGCTGAATGAAACAGCCTCCTATCACTAAAGTTGCTAATGGCCTCTCTGATATGACCTAGTTTATCATTAATAAATATAAATACGTGCTTCTCCTCACCACGACTTCGTTATTTAAAACATTTTATGAACGTTTCTTTTAAATTTATTGATTGATTAGAATTATAAATCATAATAGAACCGACTTCATCTTTTCCTTTCATTTTTATTCAAAGTCCTCACCGAGCACAGAACTCTGCTTTAAAATAGGACTATAGCCAAAACTTTAGTAATAATAATTACACTGTGGTGGATTTGAAATTATTACAAAAGTCATAATAAATTCCAAAAGTAAAATATAAAGTCACATTTATTCATCTTTAAAACACGGAGAGCAAACGTGGCAAAAAAAGAAAAATCAGGCAAATCAATTAAGTTGAATGGAAATACATCTTTTAATTGATATTTAGCTTTATTTGCTTTAGTTAAATATTCTCAGGTTAATCAGTTGCGAAAAACATTTTGAGAGTTGAATGATACTACTACTACTCATAATAATAATAATAATAATAATAATAATAATAATAATAATAATAATAATAATAATAATAATAATAATTAGCAGCGACGTTTGAGATAATAATAAATAAACTAAAATTTAAATTAATGCATTTAAGTCCATGCGTAAAAGCAGAGGGGAGTGACTGAACACGAGCTCTGTGGAAAACATGTCCTATTTTTAGTTGTGGATCAAAGTGACGCCATTAACGCCAAATCTGAATCCACCCATAAAACCTCCTGTGATGTGAAACATGAATTCAGGCCATAAGCACCAGAGAGAGGATAAGAAAATGTAAAAATAACAAAAAAACTAAGAACACGTGCACGTTCGCTGAGATCCTTCAGAAACGTGCTCAGCTGTTTTATTCTCCTCTGGTTCCACGAAGAGAATAAAACAAGAAGCAAGAGACAAACGGTTCAAATGTTCCTCTGCCCATCAGGACAGATGGGAGTCGATTTGATTTACGGCCTTTTATAGAAAACAGAGCAGGCTAATTCTGGACTGAGTGTGTGTGTGTGTTGTGTCTGTGTGTGTGTGTGTGTGTGTGTCTGTGTGTGTGTGTGTGTGTGTGTGTGTGAGAGAGCTGCAGATCTTTGGCTGATCAATACAGTGGAAAGATATAAGCTGCGAAATAATTACAGCGACACAAAGCTGAGAGAAATTAAACGAGAGGCCCTCGGTGACTATGAGTAAAATTGATAAGCCTATTTACACTGTATCTTTTTGCAGTTGACATATCGTCCCCCAGTATTTAATAATTAATCGGTTAGAAGGAACGGAATAGTGAATATTTAATGTGTACAGAGGGTGGGGGAGGAGTGTGTGTGTGTGTGGGAAGGTGTGTGTACCGTGGAGTGTGTGTTCGTGAAGTGTGTGTGAGAGGTAGAGTGTGTACGTGTATGTGAAGTGTGTGCAGTGTGGAGTGTGTGTGTGTGGAGTGTGTATGTGAAGTGTGTGTCTGTGGAGTGTGTGCACATGAAGTGTGTGTGTGCATCTTCAAAACGATGAGGTCATGAGAATATAAAAATGTGGAGCACCCCCCCCCCCCCCCTTCTCCTTCTCCTTCAAAATATGAATAAATAAAACCAAACATTGTGGTCTAACTTAAAATAAAGACAACAATGATAGAATATAATATAATAATATGTCTGGTAACATTTTACTGTTATGTTCTAAGTTATTTCACCACAGGTCTTTATTTGAATTGATGCATTCTGAGAGAAATATGATGAGGTTGTGTTGCCAGGGACAACAGATGGAAATGTGCATTTGGGGCTTTTGGGCAACAGAAACAAATTATAATAATCTACATTAAAATCAATGTGTTCTGTCCCCATAAAAATACAAATTAATTTAAGAGGGATGTTTTTTATATGTATTTTTGTGTTTGTTTGGTTTTACACCAAAGACACAAAAGCACATGGTATAATAATAATTGATCAAAATGCTATGATTGAGTTTATAAAAAACATTATGCATGTAACTAATAAAAGTGGGATTATGTGACGACAGTAGAAACATAGTGTCTTGTTAAAATATGTAACTCTGCATATTTCTGTAGTTATGTTTATTTCTAATTTGTCATGTTTTTGTTATTTCTTTACATAAAAAGAGAAAATAAAAATCTGAAGGTGATTTAAAGGAATTAAATTAAGTATATTTACAGTCTATGAAGCCATTGCTTTTTATTATTGTTTTAATACAGTTATGTTATTAACTAATATATGCTGCTGGTGGGTTTTTTGCAACCTTTTCAAATTTACAGAGAAATAATGACTTATTTTAAACAATATAGAAAAAAACCTAAACTAAAATGTATTTAACAAGCTGTGTAATTGCCCACTCTAATAATAATAATAATAATAATAATAATAATAATAACAATAGACTTGAACGTGTCATTTGCTGTTACAGTTATGACTCATCTTCCTCTTTCTCGATTGCTTCACAGAAGAAAAGAAAAATCATTCATCCTCATGAAAAAAAAAAAAGAAACCAGGGGAACGTCGTTATCCGTCATCTGCTGTAAATGGAGAGTGATGGTCCAATACTGATTCATCAGCACGTCCATGTCAATTTCTGCACTCGTTCATCAGGCTGCCCTTCCAGCACAACACAAGTGACTCTGTTGTGTGCGTGTGTGTGTGTGTGTGTGTGTGGTGTGTTTGTGTGTCTGTGCATGAAGCATTCGTTCTAGATTACAAACCCTACATGTGAAATCACCACGTCCGTCCTGTTCAGGGCCCAAGTTCAACTGAACCGTCCAGGAGCCACTTTTCAAAAGCAAACGTCAGGAGGATCAGAATATCACAAATTGAACCTGCTCTGTCACGAGGAACATTTCATTCTAATCACTCATCGTCGTTCTAATCTGTGCGTAATCTGTGCGTAAAACGCATGAAGAAGATTACTCCTCTGGCCAACATCTGTATTAAGGACAAACACTGATCATACAGCTGTTGCAGGAGGAAAACTTTCACTGTACCTGTTAGTCTGTCCTTGGCGAACCTCCTGCTGCTCTCCATCCACGGGAAGGTGAAGTTCCCCGATTCCCCATCCCCATCCCGGGCACCGAGGGGATGCCGGGTCCGATGCCCGGCGGATGCCCTGAGGGGGGCGGATGCGGCGCGGCGGCCACGGAGGGCGGCGGCGGCGGCATGGGTCTGTGCGCCGGCACCCGGATCACCCCGCCGGCGCCACCGCCCGAGTTCACGTTAACGTTCATGTTCATGTTCATGCTGACGTTCATGTTCATGTTGACGTTGTAGGAGCCGGCCAGACCCGCCGCCGCCGCCATGGAGCAGGCCGGGTTGTAGACGCTGTTGTACCCGTTGCTGTAGACGTTGGGGGCCAGCGCGTAATCCGGGTCGCCGTTGGTCCGGTTGGGCAGCATGCAGCCGCTGGACTGGTCCGAGCTGTTCAGGATCTGGTCGATCCCGAAGCTGATGGGCTCATGCTGCTGCTGGTGCGTCTGGTTCACCTCCTCGATCCCGGTGTGCTCCATAGTTCTGTCGGTTTTACGCGCGTGTCAGTATATTCACAGATGTGTGTTTGTAATCTGGCAATTCACGCCTCTGGGGGGGGAAAGAAATCACTGTTTGTGCGTTTGCTGCAGAACTGTGCGGTTGTTTCTGTTTTCAAGCATCGAACACAGGCCTCTTCTACTCCCAGGAAACCAATAACGAGTCCGGCGCGGTCCAAAATCTGCCCATTACTTCTGTCCAGCAGCGGCATCGGGTGTTCCCTAAATTAAATGCCTATCCGTCGGGCTAAAAAAGAGCGTATCCATCTTTCACAGCGCGTTCCCTCCCCGTGAACTACACACAAGGAAACCTAACAACAAGGGGAGGGGGGTGGGGGGGGGAAACAACAGAGGATTATCCGGAGTACTTACAGACAACAAACATCCCTGCTGTGGGGGTTTTTTTTTTAGGAGGGGGACGCGGTTCTCTGGAGAGACTCGATGCGCTTTGTTCGCTGTGCTGTGGCTGAGACCATCCACGCGCACGGGGCACGGCAGGATGCCCGCGGGCTCGTCGCATCAGAGGCACGGAACCAGAGGAACCGGGAGACGCCGGGAAACGCAGCGCTGACCTCGCCGGGCTGGATGTTAATTGGAGGTGAGAGCGCGGTGCCGAGTGGAGGAGCGCGATTCAGCAGGTGAGACAACCCTCTGCGTAAAAGCTGCCATTCGGTCATCCAGCCAAACCTCCCTCCCTCTCTCTCCTCCTCCCCCCTCCCTCTCCCTCCCTCCCTCTCTCCCTCCCTCCCTGCTGGTAGGACAGTTGTTTTGCTCCGATGTCTTAAAGAAACAGCAGCTTCGTTTTTTTCCTGCAGCTTTTCAGGAGGTTTCGTGTGTTTCGTTGGATCTGAGGCCTGAGACCAATCTTTTTATAACGCGTTTCACCTCAATGCATCATCTCGGTTATCGAGAAATCTCACTTTTATATCAATTTCACAGTTTTGGGTCTCCTGTTGAAATTGTATATTCCTTAAAGTCGTATGTTCATAGGCTACATGATTTATTAATGGACTTATTACCACTAATGTACATGTGACTTGGCCTCTGTCGTTTGCTGAAGGATTATTAGAAAGCGAGATATTGACTCTGTAGGAAAAACCGATTAGACCCTTCACACACTGACCATTGAAAAACTGACCATTCAAGAATATATATTCATACATGTATAATGATAATAAGTCATTAATAAATTATATATATATAGTGTTGTACATTCAAATAACGTGGTTTCATGTGCAGGACCATTTACTAAAAACATTACAAATTAATTTACACCATTCCTCGTGTCAGTTGTGACATATTTGTACTGAACAGACACAAATCTATTATTATTATTATTAGTAGTAGTAGTATTATTTTATTCTCCATCTGGTCTGACTCTTGCTGAGTTTCTGTATTTTTGTGTTGTTGTTTTCTGGGGGGTTTTCTTGGTGTGTAAAACACAGACCCGGTGCGGTGTTCTGGTTCGGAGCCTCACGTGCAGGCCTCCGGAGAACCCTCCACTTGATGAGCTCCGGTTTGGGATCTCTCTGCCACACAGGATGAAGGCTCCGTGCTGCTGGACGCGGTTCGGTTCAGAGCCTGACAGCAGGTGAGGCACCTGAAGGCAGCAGTGAAGCCCAGTGTCTGTGCAATTAAAGGATGCCACACACTCACCCTGCACATCAGGGGCCCCCACGTGCAAGGAGGCCCCCGGAGTCTCGTGGCACCCGAGACCACGCACCGATATCTCGGGATGGAGACGATCCCGCAGGAGGATGAACGGTTCCCCTTGTTCTTAAAGGCGGGTCACGTCAGTAGAACAGTACAGATAATACCAGACATGATCCATGCGTGCGTGTGCGTACCCGTGTGTGTGTGCGCGTCAGACTGAAGCAATAAGCTGTTGCACTGTTACGCACAACGAAGCAATAAATCCAGTGATATTGACGAGAAGTGTGCAGAGTATAAAGGCTTGATTTAACCCCACTGGATAGAGAGAGAGAGAGAGAGAGAGAGAGAGAGAGAGAGAGAGAGAGAGAGAGAGAGAGAGAGAGAGAGAGAGAGAGAGAGAGAGAGAGAGAGAGAGATAGATAGATAGATAGATAGATAGATAGATAGAGAGAGAGAGAGATAGATAGATAGATAGATAGATAGATAGATAGATAGATAGATAGATAGATAGATAGATAGATAGATAGATAGATAGATAGATAGATAGATGAGATAGATAGATAGATAGATAGATAGATAGATAGATAGATAGATAGATAGATAGATAGAGAGACAGATATATATATAGATAGATAGATAGATAGATAGATAGATAGATAGATAGATATATAGATAGATAGATAGATAGATAGATAGATAGATAGATAGATAGATAGATAGATAGATAGATAGATGATGATAGATGATAGATAGATAGTGATAGATAGATAGATAGATAGATGATAGTGATGGATGTGATGATAGATAGATAGATAGATAGATAGATAGATAGATAGATAGATAGATAGATAGATAGATAGATAGATAGATAGATAGATAGATAGATAGATAGATAGATAGATAGATAGATAGATAGATAGGTAGATAGATGGATGATGGATGATGGATGGATGGATGGATAATTAAACAGATGGACAGCAACTGGAGTCAGATCCAGATGTGAACCACGGATTGTTTAACCTCTTCGCGCCCGGAGCGACGAGGCGCGTCGCCGGGGTCTCAATTCAATAAAGGTGAAAAATGGCTCATAATAAAAGCGCGACACGGGGAAAAACGAATTTAATATATCACCGTTTTATTACGCACTTATTTCACTTTCTGTGCGAATAAAGATATCTCTCAACTGCACGAGGTGGCTAGAGGGAAGCATAAAAATCAATTGTGTGAATTCAGGGCCATATCAATAACGGTGCGGGGACGGGAGTGTGCGCGGCTGCTATTAAGGCCTGTTTATATTTGCGCGTTGCAGGGAAATGAATAGGGACGAGAGGACGCGCCGAGCCGCGGATCAGTTTACTGACAACGTAATTGGCCGTTTATGCAAAACCGTGAAGATGTACGAGCAGGAAGCAGAGACACAACGTGAGGGAGGCTCTGCGGGGCGGCACGTCTCTGAGAGGGAGACGTCAGCTGCTCGGCTGCTGCACAGAACCACTGTAACCTGTTTACACACCGGGACAGGCAGGGAGCACACACCGCGACACACGTGCACAACCCAGGAAACAGGAATATGAATATGAGTCTATAGATGGATGTGTTGATGTGTTGATATTCTGTCGTGCTCCAAAAATCTGGGAGGTTTCATGGGCTTCTGATTTTTTATTTTTGCTCTTGGAAAAAACACTTTGTGGTTAAGTTTGAAAAGTGCTATATCATAAAATGTTATTATTCTATTTATTATTAATAAGAAGAAATAACTGCAGGGTTTTAGTATGAATGTGGATCTGGTCACAACTAGCTCTGTCTTATTGTACTGAGCTGCACTTTATACCGTAACTTATTTTATATTTGTCATATTCCAACTTGTTGACGACATATTGTATTCCCTTTGTATTCCCTAACATGGAAGACATTACATTAATTTGATTATTACTATTTTATTTATTTAAAGGGCAAAAGAGAACTGGTTTAAGTTTTAAATTGTGTGTTTAAAGTGTATTTATGTATGTGAATAGTTTGGAGTCACATGGTTTTTAAAAGTGCATTAATTCACTATAAGCAGGTAAATGTTTATTATGTATAAATATATTACTTCTATAGATGTGAAAGTAAAATATTCCTTTGCCAACACAATCTGAATATGTCTTTACCAGGTTTTCACTTCAACAGTTTTATTACTATTCTAGATTTGCTCAAGTTGCTGTTTCAGGTTATTTCTTATATTTGTACCCAGAACTGTAAACATTGTTTTTTAAATTACCCAACATGTGATTTCTCTTTAAAATATCCGTGTTGAATTTTGGTTCTAAACTAAAAATAACTCTTCCAGGTCCCATCGCGAGGCACATGTTGTGCTCGTGCGAGGCGAGGCCCTGCATGTGCGCGATGGGGAGGATCTCTGGCAACGTGCTGTTAATCTGAAAACCTCCAAATCGTCAGGAGCAATATCCCAGTTGTCTTTATTGAGACTGACGCGCAGAGTTCCTCGTTTCATTATTCTCAACAGTTGAGGATGTTCGCAGCGACGAGCCTCTGTTATCCCGCAGCATCGTGGGGGTTAGAATTAGTTTGGAGGAGTTATCTGATTTCTAACGTGCAGACTCATTCGATGGATCTGAAAAAAAAATGTCGTTTGGAGTTTTGGTGCAAGTGATGTTCAATTAATTCAATTTCTGATCCCATTGTTCAACGATTTCTATTCAGATATATCCTTTTTTCAAAATAAAAGTATTTATTTCCCTTTCCACCACCAGATAGAGCCACCAAAAATTATTTAGTCACATAATATTCAGCTAAAATGTGTTTAAACACCCTAATGCACCGGTTACATGCACATTCGCATCACTCTGATAAGAGAGACACTATTTCTACATGTAACGAGACGACTCTGTGTGAACCACCACTCTTCCTCTTGCTCTAAACGCTTGTTGAAGTGTCTTCATTAGCCTTTTGCTCGGGTTCCCCCACATCCCTCTGTCTGCTGCCGCGGCTGCAATCACCCGCGTCTCCCATCAGGATCATTAAGATTTTATCTGATGAGCTAAAGCTGCAGAATGGAGGAGGGTTTAAATTGTTATTATTTTTTAAATAAAGATCTCTGACTTACTCTGGGCTGCTGCAATAAAACTGGTTACAACAACAGAGCGACGAGAGGTCCATACGTACAGTGTGTGCGGGATTTAAACGCAAACATGACACGAGGCTGTGCTGGATCGTAATCAGCAATTTTACTAATGCAATAAAAAGCCATTGCCAATTAAGGTAGAAGAGGGGGGTACACACACACACACACACACACACGCGCACGCACATACACGCACTGTCTCAATATGAAAGCCCCTCGCTGACTTTGCCCTAAGGCGTTGTCTATGGTTGCCGGCTGTGCGTGATGAATCGTTATCTCCAGGCAACGCTGCTCGTCTGGGTAATAAAGTACCAGCAAAGCGGGGACAAAAGGAATTTGTCACAGTTGCCTCCCCGATATATTAGTGACCTACCGGTCGGTTTAGCTTTCGTTGGGGGCGAGAGGGTGGTGGTGAGGGAGGGGTGGTGGGTGAGGGGGTGAGGGGGGGGGGGGGGGGGGGGGGGGTGAGGGGTGAGGGAGGGGAGCCTGCACACCAGATTAAAATGAAAAGAGAAAATGGAAAGGTGCGGATGTAATGTTAAGTAATGAGCCAGGAGAGGTTCGGTTCGGGAGGCAATTTAAAAAACGAAAAGAAGCGTGCAGACCTCCTGCTGGGCCGACGAATACATCACACTACCTCTTACAAAAGGGCCCAACACTCAGTGCTTGCTGCCCTCGTAACACACAGGTGATGGTCGCGCAGAGCTACTGGCTACTTGGATCCGTTTTACGCACACCTTTTACGCATGGCGCGCAAAGCCAATAGGAACCGTGACTGTAGAGACAACTGGAATTAATCAAACACATCATCACGTCATGTCTTCACTGGTTTATAAGCCTATTACAGGATGTTTATGTTATCTTAAGGTAGGATAATTTAAAATGTCTAAACATATTAAAGATTACACACAGACACAATTTCTACATAGTATAATACAGTTATGTGTATATATGTTTTAACCTATAGGGATTGGAGAGCTAGATTGTTTCCACAAATTAGTAAATACCACAAATTAAAGTTGTTTTCTTGACTTAAGCAAAACTACAACATCATCATTAATAAAAGAAGTAAAACTCTCCTTATGCAAAACGCCCCCTGTCCATATACAGGTGTAGTATTATTTATAAAGTGTGAAAATAGGAAGTACCTGGAAATGAAGTACAGTATTTAAATATGTTGTGTCATCAGCTTGTGTTAAACCTGTTATTGGTCACTGGGTTTTTTTCCACATTCACGCTCAGTTACTGTTTCTGCTCGAAGGCGTGACGATGCAAAACATCTGTCAATCAATCAATGTTACTTTCGATTCCCCCCCCCCCACAAGTTGGTGACAGGAGCTCTGGCCTGAATCCGACTCGTAGACTAAACATGTCACTGATTCACGCGCATCGACAGAAACATCCTCACGCGGGGTAAACTCCCGCAGAAGCTGTCGTCTCGCCGTGCGCGCGTGCTCGTTCACGTGTTTTCCTTTGAAAAACACTTCTGACAGCAGGGGCGTCCGATAATGGATGTCTACCCCGCTAAGTTGTCCGATAACGGACTCGTTTGCATCGGCAGTTGAACTGATCCCAGATCCTGCAGGAGAGAAGAAAACTGCCGGTGCCATCCAGGATGTGGAAGTTTATTGTGACGAGGCCTGTCATCGATGAACCCCTGACCCCCCCCCCCCCCCCCCCCCCCCCCCCCTCACCCACAACCTCATCCCCTGTTTGGCTCTGTTATGTTGAACGTCACAAAATACACCCAGAAAATATCCAACCCACAAACAAAACCCATTTGTTTCTGTCTCATGCTTTATTATACGTTCATTTATTCTCCAACATCTCTTTTCAGGGATTTCAGAAACACTCCAGCTCCATCTTCCCCCTGAAAAATGTTTCTACAGGTCTATTTTCCCCTCATTTTATTCATCCCCTGCTCGATAAACACTTTTAATTTAATATTTTCTGAGCAGTTTAATGTCCCGACATAAAAGTCTAAACACTACCTGAACGAAAATAATAATAATAATGGGGATTTTAAATGAGATTCACTCCAGGGCCGGACGATACGACCGAGAACAGAATCTAAATAAAGATTTATTTCATGTTTGAAGACAGATTTTTCCTCCCGAGTGAAGCTCGTGGTTTTAAACTCTTCTTCATGAGCAGAGAACGACAAACACTCGATCAACAACAAACCATTCGGAGGTAGAATGCACAATATATTGATTCATACTGAGCCTGTCATATATTTGCTATTCATGAAAATTATACTGTGATAAGTACCGATGTTGATATAATCTATAAAATATGGTGTAATTTTCTTAACGTCAATGGTTCCCAGAGACATGACCTGTACGTGTACGTCCTTTAATCCGTTCGAAATCAATGGTGTAAACCAAACAACCCATTTTGAGATGTATAAAATCAGTTATTGACCATTTAAGTTATTATCCGGTCACGTGACCTCTTAGCAGACAGAGTCACTGACACGCTCTTCTCGTAAAGTAACCCTGTGTTGATGCAGTCGCCACAATTTCATGGTACTGACGTAAAAATATCTTTATCGAGCTGCCAGCTTGAAGACTCGCGTTATGATCTTTGTAGACGTGGTTTTGGTTTTAATGGTTCAAGTGCATCGGATCAATTGTCAGAGCGTGGCTGTGATGCAGGAAACGTTCCGAGGAACAAGCTTTTTACTTATAATAAGTGTTTTCCCGCATGTTTACTCGACACCTTCGTAACCCTGATGAGGGCACAGAGGCCAAACACTGTCAGGAAACAACCGGGAGAGAAACAGACGTTAACTCGGCTTCTGTCTCGACACGTTTACGCTCGCCGGCGTTTACACTCGTTGAATTCACCATCAGAATCTGAACCAGGTCCTGTGAAGGTATAACAACAATTTGGTGGTTTGACAGGAGTCACACATGTAGTTTAATCAAACCACAATCTAGAGATATTGATCAAGACAAATAAACTTGGTATAAAACTGAATCTCCTCCTCCTCAGTTCTTGAATAAATCCTTGAACCGCCGTTTCCAGCCAGTAACTCTGGAAAATGTCCAGACACTTTCCGTTTGTCCTGATAAGACACGTTCACAACAACCGGAAAATGTCGGGAACATTCAGTTGAGGGGTGGAGCCTGCAGGGGGCAGGACATGACGTATACATTCTTCGTGGGGGGGGGGACACTGGTTGCTATCGCCAAGACCTCTTGAATCTTGTTGTCCTCTTCCGGGTCAACAACTTCATCCTCCATGTGTCTGGCTCCTATTTTTAATTCCTGAGACATTTGCATTATTCCAATTTGGCATCGTTAGAAACGTCATCACCACATCACCACACCCACTCGCTCGATTTTAATTTTCCCGATTTTTTGTCCGGCCCTCCAGGTCATGGCCACACATTTGCGAATGTAGCAGAAGTAAACCCTCGAATCTTGTTCTTTGGTGAACTTTGACATTTACAACTCTCGTCTGAATTCACATGTAAACTCACGGAAAGGTCCGGAGCAGCTGACATAGAACCCCTCCAGAAAAATTCAGGAAAATATCTTGGAGCTCAGTGCAGGTCTGACGGCAGCTACATCCTGCAGAACCAATTTTCTTGAGAGTGTGAACAACCACCAGGGTTCTGTGTTTGTAGGAAGCACCACTTTATATTGTTGAACCTTTGTATTCTCAGAGTGTGGATCCTCCACATGCACCACAGAAACCCTTTTAAAGAACCTTTGTGCCGGACCCTTTTTACTCAGAGTGTGGAATTACATTATTCTGCATTTGGAGGGTTCAGTCCTTGACTCTTCGCTTCGCCTCGGGGGAAAACCTGGCGCCTCCTGCCCGGATCAGACGACTCGCAACTGGACGGAGAGGAGGAGGAGGAGGCGGAGGGTGAGAGGGAGGAAGAGAGGGAGGAAGAGAGGAGGGGGGGGGAGCAAAAAGAGTGAAAAAAGAAAAGGGGAAATCTCTGAAATGCAGGCGAAGGACTGGGATGGATGGAGGGATGGAGTCATGCACAGGCCTCACAGGTAATTTCTAATGATATCTCTCTTTTCTTTATCCTCATTAATTATATATAATAATTGTTGTTTTTCACACGTAATTTGCAGCAATTTTTGTTTTTTTAAAATGTGTTCTTTCCCCCCTCTTGACTTCGGTCTATTGGAGAATAAAAAAAAAAAAATCAAACGGTGCAAAACGGTAAAAAAAAAAAAAAAAGCCATCATTTCATTACTTTCCCCGTCAGATTCCTCTCACTTCATCTTTTCCTCCTCGTTTCCCCCTCAATGCAAACCGATTCATTTGTCTCTCTGCAGCTGTCGGCCTCGGATAAACCCATCGATTACACATCAGTTAGATTCTTAGCTCCGGCTTTTATTGAGTAAGTTGGTGAACCTTAAAGTGAATTACAGGAACTGCTCGGGCCCTCCGGTGAACTATTTAGGTGAATCTAATTTACTTTGATAAAGCCCATCTATTTTATTTTCTCTGATCGCCATTTCCATCCAGACTCCAAGACTGTGAGTGGAGAGAGAGAGAGAGAGAGAGAACATTTAGAAAAAACCCATTTACCGTGTGTTCAGCTTCTGGCAATTTAGTTTTTATATTATTAATTATTATTATTCATATTATTATTGTTATTGATCCCTGTCATTAGTGGCCATTAGGCTTTTGGGATTATTTTCGCAACAGATGCTGAGTCAATCCTGCAATAAGGACCTTCGTATTTTCTCGATCAATACTCTTTAGCAGAAATCAATCAATAACATCTGCAAACACACGAGTATAGATTTTAATATGCATTCTTCTTCTTCTTCTTTTGTCTTTTGCAGGTTGCACAGAAACTTCGTCCGGAGCTGCAGACCCAGAGGCACCTTTTGAGAAATGTTCATTATTTTTGAAATGTCAGAATAATTTGTAAAAAAGACTTCAAGGCTGGAATTATTATTATTTAATTAAATACTAAATTACTGTAATAATTTAAAAAACATTTTAAAGGGTTAATTTGCCCCAATGCATTCACTGAAATGCCTAAAAACACCATTGCATGTATTTTCTTTGTCAAGGATATTTGACACATCCCTGAAATGCATATAATGAAAATACTATTGCATGAATTCAGAAAAAAATAATTTCAAAGGATTTGGTGATGATCATATTGTTTAATTCATGTTGTTTTGTTATTTTTAAATTAAAAAAAACACATGATTGTCTGTGACGTGCACGTTTCCTTATCAACCACAAACAAAACAAACAAAATAAACCTGATTTCTTTGCATCAAACTGTGACAAACGACACAAAAAACACAAGTGGCTCTATTTACTGTTTCATCCTCCATCGGCTCCGAGCGCCTGTCGTACACATGCGTCGTATTCAAGTGTAATTGGCCGTATCATTGGCTTTTGTCCTGTTCACAAAGCGGCCAACAGGAGCGGTAATTTAATTTCCTTCGCCGCAGTTTGAGGAGCCACCAGCCGCCTGTCAGGCCGAGCTCAGCCTCCCCGGCCCCGGGCAGCGGCCAGCAGAGAGGCCCAGGGCCATGCTGGAGAGAGGGAGGGAGGGAGGAGGAGGAAGAGGAGGAGGAGAGGAGGAGGAGGAGGAGGAGGAGGAGGAGGAGGAGGAGGAGGAGGAGGAGGAGGAGGTGAACATCTGCCTCCAAATAAAAGTGCACTAGTGATCCAGGGGGGGGGGGGGGGGGGAGTCACTCGTGTCCCCGAGGCTCAGCTGACACAACCTATAATTTATCAGTATTTATTACAGCAATAATGGGCCCGAGAAGCAGCTTCATTAATAAAGAGGCAAACCGAAGAAAGGACGTGTCTTTCTCCAAATTTGATTTTCAACGTTTTCTCATCAGCATCAAATTCTGCTCGTGTATTTTCATAATTGCATTCAAATGTGTGTAATGTCTGCGCTTTATTATGCAGCAAAAAAATACTAATGTAATAATCTCATATAAATACTTCCCTTTATTTGCTAAGTTTTTTTTAAATTTTAATATAAATACTAGTTCTCATTTATTTATTTATTTATTTATTGTAATTACAGAGTTTGTTATGATTTCTTGCAGCAATAATTCTCAATGTAAGCAGATAAATAATATTCTGGAACACTTCATAGCTGCTGGTGATTTAGGTGACGATGGTTATTAAGGCTCATATTGCATCCTTCCATCTTTAAAGGGTTAAAGTAAGAGTTTGTATTTATCGAAAGTTATAGAATATCTCTCTAAAGGATTTTGGGGGTTTCTGTTTTGAATGGTCACAACTATTTGATTAACACTGATCATGTCCTTTCTAAAATAAAAGAATGAGAGAATCTGAGAAGCATTTGGAAACGTGACATAATGAGATTCAGTCCTCAGGTTGAATCCAAAGGGAAACGATGCACAGACGCCAGCGTGCGACCCACAACTGCTGATATCACAAAACACTTCATTACATTTTCAGAAAAGTACAAATTTGTGCATGAAAGAAAGAAAGAAAGTAGAATTAAAACCCTTTTATGAACAGGATCCTCGTTTATGTTCCACAAATGAAATGAGTTTTTTTATTTTTTATGGTTACATTTATTTTTCCAACATGAAGGAGAAACAGGGTTTTGTAAATGAACTCTCTCTATTGACATTGTGCACATCTGAGGGAGCATGAACCGTGTGTGTGTGTGTGTGTGTGTGTGTGTGTGTGTGTGTGTGTGTGTGTGTGGTGTGTGTGTGTGTGTGTGTGTGTGTGTGTGTGTGTGTGTGTGTTTACTATAGAGCAGCAGAGAAAGAAAGAGAGAGCTGGCACATTAGGCCTGAGGGCACATTATTATTAGAGAGCCTGGCTTCCCTCTCTCTCTCCCCCTCTCTCTCTCTCTCTCTCTCTCTCTCTCTCTCTCTCTCTCTCCTCTCTCTCTCTCCCTCCGTCTCCCCCCCCACTCTCTTTCACCAGGCTCTCTCCATCCAATCACAGCAGAGGTGGTCGCAGGACGGACAGAGCGCCGGGGCCGTGGCAGCAGCACAGCAGCAGCAGCAGCAGCAGCAGCTTCCGTGCAGGGCAGCACAGTTCCTGCTCTCTAATTACGCCATGATACAATGCAATATTCCTCCGCAAACATTCCCACATAAATTCATTTCACAATCCATTAAAGATACAGCGGGTGAGATCATTTACGTCGCCCGCGTTCCCAGCACGACGCCGAGGCTTGCTGCCGCACGCCGAATGTACCAAGTCCCCCCGGTTGGACGGCAACCTGGTAGGCATTAACTCAACATAATGTCTCACAAATTAAAGTATTGCTGGGGCTACCACCGCGGCGTCAGATAAATGTGCTCTATTAGGGGGCCCCAAGCTGTGCGCAAAACAATTGATTGCTTGTTTGTGTTTTCATATGGCGTCCGCGAACACGCAGAGTGATGGATGAGCGCCCGCCATCTCAAGTTGCTGCTAGTTGATTGCTGTTGGTGTTTTCCTCTTTTTTCCCTTCCTCTAATAGGAGAGTGGGTCAGTCCACACACACACACAGAAACACACACACAGAAACACACACAGAAACACACGGCGTATATATATTCTCTGTTATTGAGGCGGTATAAAGGCTGAGAGGGAGAGACAGTGCAGCAGGGGCTGATGGGAGCTGAACCCGGGACAATAAGGGCAGATGTGATTGCAGGTGTTAACTGCACTCACGTCCACAGCTCAGGACTTCATGTTCGCTCTCCTGCCGCCGCTGGTGTCGGGTTTTATTTCGTCGTCTGTCGACAGGTCACATCTGTGTTTGGGTTTGATCTGTTTCCAAATCCAGTCGGAGAGATCAGAACAACACCCACAGGCAGAATTTGATCCTGCGGCTTAATTCACATCGTCGTCTCTCGCTGTCCGAAATGTTAAAGTAATAGCGAGAAATGTTTTCGAGATACAAATGGTGCTAATATCTAATGTCACAGATTGGAAGTGAACGTCTACTGCTTCAGTCCCACGCGTGTGACCGTGTGATGAGGCTTCTGTGAAACTGGAAGAACTCAAATATCTCAGGATGAAAAAACACGAAGAAGAGAAGGTGACGAGATTCGGGAGCTTTCGGGCGATAAGGGCTGTGAATAAAAACACGTGATGTCTGCAGCAGCATCTATACGTCACGCCTCCGACACGATCTATACCTCCAAACAACGCAGGAGATCCCACCTCAACATTTACATCCAATCCAGCACCACTGCTTCACCACAGGGGGGAAGTGAGGGTGTGAAGGTCAAAGGTGGTGGATCAGGATGTAGCATGTTAGCATGTTAGCATCGTTTATTTGCGAGTTACTTCAAAAAATAACACTATGAGCGTTTCCTAGTTCTGGCACAAGTCCGTACCTTGATGATATAACCAGTAGGAAAATGAATTCTGATTGTGAGGTTTGAGGAACTTTAGGAAAGTGACATTACTTAGGAATAGTGCTGATGGTTGATGGGGGTGCGATGGTCATCACGACAGATGATTGGTCTAATCAGAGGTTTTTCTAGAGCTCCAACTAATTCCATCCACCTTTGCTCCAGAGAGAGAACAGTTAGTATTTGTACAAAGTCAATCATCAGTATAATCATCAAATCCTGGGGGATTTTCTGCCTTTGCATTAAAATACTATCTGTCCTTGTCTTTGTCTACGTCACCTTAAATATTGGGTCCTTTGATATGCTCTATAAAGGTTATTATTATCATTGTTATTCAAATAATTACTACAGAGGAAACAGTGAAATCAAACCTGATGCTACGTCTCTTCTCTTCCAGCCGGAGCTGAAGATCTGTTGTTGGTTCTTCTAATAAATGATCTGGTAATAACGTGTAATCATCCACTTAAACCGTTTGGATTCACGGCTCAAACGTGTAATCGGATTATCCTCGTTTTCCATTGGACGGCTTCGTCTGCCGTGTTGCTTTAGAGTCAAGATAAGTTGGCGAGTAAAGACGATAATTCCTCATCATGTCGTCAAACGCACGAGTTTGAACGGTGAGGAACCATTTTTAATGTCAAATTGATGTCACGGCTGTTTTTATTTCCCCGTTATTAGATTTCCATGTTGTTCATGTGATTGTACGAATGGAGTGGACGTGTTGATGACGTCTCTAACACATGAAACTGGACGGAGACAATATCTCAGGATTAAAAGGAGGAGCCACGCACGTAGAGAAAAACTCAGGCGATGAGGACGGAGTGCTGTGCTGTAAACAAAAACACGTGACCTCCGATCTCTCTCCTGTTCATGTCTGAAAAATTGCTGAAGTCAACAAATCAGGAATATCAAAACATCTAAAAAAACCATTTATGTTATTTTCAGTCTAATTTCTCTCAGTGTGAACAAACACACACTTCCCCTTCAACCCCCTCTTGTCCTTTCAGATTTGGATGCGGAAGCGAACGAGATCCGCCTTCATTTAATTTGTGCAACATCCCAGATAAAAGCAAGGGGCTAAATGAGAGGAGATTAAAACGCCGTCTTGCATCAGGGTCTCCTGGTTCGTGGCAGTCATTACAGTAATCAGGAGGTTGTTGCTGAGCGTCCAGGTGAGAGTGCGCCGGCTCTCCACCAGGATATTGCCGCATTAATTGACGTTTAGCTCGATCAGTCTCGTAGGTGCTGATTGCAGGTGCAGGCAGTAGAAGTGATGAGAATGCCCCTTTGCTCTTCGCCATTACCCACTTACAACGACTCCGCCATCCCCTCCGACCCCCCCGCCCACCTCCTCACACAGCTGCCCCGCGGTAAACACAAATGTGGGGCAACCGTGACCTCAGTGTGTGATCATTATTAGAGATAAAACAGCCAAAATGTACCAAAATCAAATATATTTTCAGAAAATGTTCTATTTTATGCTTTTCTACTTCCTTGAAAGTCTTTTTTTTATCTTGTAAATCATCGAGTTTTACTATGAAATAACTTTTTACCAATTACAGACAATTGCACGAGTTGCATCCTTTGTGCAACACAGGAGAAAAGGGTGAGACGAATGGCTGCATGCGATGCGACCGGCTGCAGGTTTCCATGCACTAGACGCTGAGTCTCCCGCTGTAACCGGGTGTTTCATCTCGGGGAAGCGAGCCGCCAAGAGGAGGCCTGGCTGCAACGCCAGCCAAGGCGGGCTAATTACATTTTCCATCTCGACAAGAAAGGAGGATCCCTTCCTATGTTATTAATCATAATGAGGGGAATATAATAAGCTACCATACATCATGCCGCTGACAGTCGTAGTTTGCCATTTGCAAGCCCAAGCATTCTTCTTCTTTTAATGGCCGTAAACTGGATTAATGCACGCTGAGTTCGATGACATCAATTGTGGATGAGATTTAAGGCCTTTTAGCCTCGCCCTCCTGGATTTTTGGATAGGTATCAAGAACGATACTGCTCAGCAAATCACTGGAGGTGTTTATATGTGCAGCTCGTGCATTACAGTGTGTGTGTGTGTGTGTGTGTGAAACTGCTTCGCCTCAGAAACCAGTGAGTTGATGTATTGTTCTTCAAAATTTGGGGTTAAACACACTTTTGCCCAGAGGCCTTTTAAAACCAACACACGCCTCATGTTAGACATGTCGGAATAAGTATGATTGATTCTGGAGATATGTTCAAAACAAGATGATATGGAAATCTTCATACAGGAGATATTCTGAATGGTAATGTTCACACATCAGCTAATAGCAACATAATTTGTTGGTTAATCAGCACATCATCAAATAACATGTTTCAAAAGTTAAAGTTTTTATGCATAAATAAATAAATAAATGTAAAATACCTCCCCAGCATCAAACTGCAGAATAGAGCATGTGGCAGTGACATACTTCTCTGAGGAGGTGGTGGAGACCAAACCTGAGCTAAAAGTAACATTGACCTTTGACTCTAAACTTTCATGAGGCCAGAAACCGGACTTGAGGAGGATTAGCTGCTAACATGTTAGCCACAGTAGCTTCAGACGGTTATCGTGTGCATGTCTACATTCTGCTTGTGTTCTCTTCTTTCTAGTTATGCTCAAATGGTTAATGTCTCTATGGAAGTTAAAAACATTGTTAAGAGACCTGTGATGATTCTCAGATTCTCAGATTTCCAGCTCATCGTATCTTTGGGAGTTGGTCCTGCTTGTGTTTCTTCCACTTGGAAGCTTCTGTGTTCCAGTTAGGTTGTAAACTCTTGTGTGACCTGTGCGATATGAGTCTCATATCCTGGTAGTTATCATTTCATACGCAGGTATTGATACATATCGTTGCATGTACTCGTGTAAATTCGGGGCCAAGATATAAGTTGTAACGATTATTTCGAGTATGGAGTTTGTTCTGAACTCTGAACTCTGAACTCTGAACTTGTTGTGGAGGTGATGCACCCGCTCGACCCGTCGCTAGTCATGTGTCAATCCCATCTGCTAACATGGAGGAGGATGGGTTATGACCTATACTGCAGCCAGCCACCAGGAGGCTGTGTAGATGATATCTTTGTTTACAGTTTGACACAAGAAGGACGGGAGCTGTTGGAGATTAGCAAAACATTTTTATAATTAGGAAGAATTAAAAAAGGCGTAAGACTCAGACTTCTGTGCGGATCCGTGTGATGTTGTCGCCTTGTGTCTGTGAAAGTGTTGTTTTGTATTTTTATCGCCTAGATCTGATGTCGAGGGTGACAGCGAAGTGCAGACAGCAAACCATATTTCTTCTTCTGTTGTCAACCCTGACATTTCTGAATCAACAAGGGGAAGCCGATTCTATCGCTGTGTTTAATAACGGCAGGAAAAATGAAAAGATCCTGAAGGTAGCTATACCTCGTGAACGGCTACCTGGAGAGAGAAAGCACTGCAATGTAATTTATCACGACTGAGCTCGCGGCCCTCGGGCTTATCTCTCCAAACAGGGGGGGGGGGAGGGAGGAAAAAAATCTCAAAAACTAACAAATAGGAAATAAAGGCATTTCTCCTCTTAATCCTCCTCCTCTCACCTCAAGGGTGAGAGACACAGGTTAAAGACTTCACAGGCGAACACAAGCAGGATAAGGTCCGAGTCAGTCTGGTCACTGTTTCGATAACTTCATCAATCCTGCAAAATGCAATCAGATACGGTCCAACACTAAGCTGCTGTTGCCCTCTGGGAGGCTGAGAGAGACATTCATTTTGGCGAGGAGGGCAAACAATCTCCCTTTTGTAATTAAGAGTACCCAAATAAACTGTGTGTGTTACCCCTGAAGTGGAACAGTTAGAAACAAATAAAAGGCTAATGAAGAAATGATTGCTCTTTTACAGGAAGAGGGAAGGAAGGAAGGAATCTAAAGGCAGAGAGCTGCTCGTGTGCAGGAGCCTCGACTTGATTTGTGGAAATACATATATGCACGTATTCTGCTCGTCGTGCTTCTCCACCCAAAGTTAAGGATTTAAAGTTAGTATTTTTGAACTTCCCCATTTAAAGGTATTAATTAGTTTGAGAGGAATCGAGCGCTTCCTCCGCCCTCGTCTGCATCCGCTCACGGTTCAGAGCTCAGACTCTGTTGGAAACTCTGGAGCGTGGACAAACTTCCCCATAATTAAAATGTTTCTCAGTGTCTCTGTTACCTTATATTCCGTTAGAGCGTGGGCCTTTTGTCTCGTGTTTACTTTCCCGGGGCAGATAACTGACGGCGAATCACGACGCCGAGCCACTTGCGATGAAAGGTTTTGACTGCGGAGATGAAAGTTTTGCGAATTCCAAAGTACAACCACGTCTCCGATTACAAAGCGAGGTCAATCCACTTGCGGTGACTCGATTTTAGTGGCGAGGTGGATGAAAACACTCAGCCCGGCAGCAGCAGACGTGTCAGCTATTTCAAGAGCTCAGCTGCCTCGCCACGTCTCCCATGTTTAAAGATAAGGTTGTTTTTTTTGGGCTTTCCACGGGAACTCAAAGAGAAGATGATGAAATTTATTAACGTCTCATCAAAAGCTCGACCGAGTGTGGAAAGTGTGGCACGTACTTCTGCCGCTGCAGAGGCTTGTTGGGGCCATCGGTGTACTATCGCTCATCTGAAATGTGATCTTCCACATCTGCGTCTTCTCGACCGTGGCAACATTCCTCGCTACTGTAACTAAGGGGACTGTTTTCGTCCACGGCAGCGCAACTCTTCCACCCTCCTTCGCCTGTCCACCCATAAAAGTGTCAAGATTGAAATATCTGGATTAAGACCGAGCGAAAACACGTCTCTGTCGTCGAGCAGGAGGAAAAGGCATTAAGCCCCGAAAGGTCGCCGTCCTCCGGAAACCAGATATGCAGCTTTTATTAAGAAGGACACAAGTGGATTTATGTCAGAGCTTAAAATAATCCAGTTGCTGCTCCTTATGTTAATGAAGCAGGTCTTGTGTGTGTGGGGGGGGGGGGGGGGGGGGGGTTGAACTCAGAGCAACGACTGACGCTCGAGATGTTTTCATTTCCCAAAGATTAGTAGTAGTTGATATCAGTCAAAGAAATCATGAGGATCTTTTTTTCAGAAAAACAAAAGGCCCGGGACGTGCAGGCACAGGTTTTTCCTCTGCTGACTGAAGAGGCTCGGAGGAGGAGAGCGAACATTACCCAGCAGCAGAGTCAGAGGAGCGTGACACTGCTGAACTCTGCGCGGCGTGTCCGAGCACGCCGAGGGCCTCAGCTAATATCCACGCATTCCCGCCTGCTGCTCCAAGCCTGGAGATCGCAGCTCGAGAAAAAAAAAACAGCAAACCCCGACATCTCCAACCACCCCCCCACTCCCACTCACAGCCAGTGATCGACGCTCTGACTCGTGGAATGAACACTTCAGCTCAGGCGGTGCTGGAGGAGGCGTCTGGACAGCATCTCTTCGCCCCCCGGATCCTCTGAGCTGTCCGGCCTCTTGAAACGTTTTGTCGCCATGCTGTCCAGGCCGAGCCATTTTCATTCCAGTGCAGCCGCTCTGCTCTTCCACCTGTCATCTGCACTCTGAGCTCCCCGCGGCCGACCCGCTGACAGCCGCCGAACGTGAGGGGAGTCACAGCAGCAGCAGCAGCAAGAGCAGCAAGAGCAGCAGCAGCAGCAGCAGCAGCGCCGGGGGAGCCAGCGTATTGATATGGCCGACATGTTGTGTTTCTCCGTCATTAAGCTCCCCTGCTGATGGAGTGCTCGTTACTGTGGCACAATTAAAACTAACCTTTGTGGGAACTAATCTTTCTGCAGGTTACAGCCGGGGCGAGGAAGTTTAAAGAATATCGATGGTGGTTGAAACTCAGGGCCCTCAGACTCGGAGCCAGACGCGACTGCTGAAGAAATTAGAGGATTAATTAAGAAGAATTGATAAAAGACTTTATTTTACTTTCAGGTATTTCTTTTTCTTTCAACTGGCGAAGTAATTTTAGTTCTGAAGTACATTGAATACTTCTTAACTTAAATTTCAAATATTTATTAACTTCTCTTCAGTAATTTAACAGCTATATATAGAATAATATATTGTAGAATTATGTTTTGCATACAGAACATATACATATGATATATTGTTATAGATATAGTGGTTAAAATCATGTGGCTGCACTCAGCTACACAGCAAAACACTGCTGTGACCTGGTGAGATAAGGAATTAGGAGGAATTCGAGTTATTTCTATGAGTTCTACTGAGATGTCTGAGCTCTGACACATTCATTTTACAATGAATTCCACCACAGGGGGACAAATTAAGTTATTGAATTTAATTCAATTATTTATTTTTCACCATTAGTCAAGAAAAAAAGAACGAGAACAGCAGCGGCTGTGTTGTAGGAAAAGTCTGATGAAGAAGAGTTTAAGTTGTTTTCTGGATGAATCCCGTCCAATTTACTGTACTTCAATGACTATTACTTCAAAATACAACAAATCAACATATCATATCATCATATGACGAAAAAAATTACAAAAAAGTTAACGTTTTTTAGCTTTAAAGGTTTTTATACCTGTTAGCTAATCTACACCCAGTGAACATGAAGTACACGTCACTGTTTTTGTGTTTCATTGTCCGTCAGTGTTTAGCTGTTGTTCACATGAAAGCTTAGCAATAGTGAAAGCTTTTCCATCGCCCCCTGGTGGCTGGCTGCAGGATATAGGTCATACATCCGACCTCCACCATGTTAGTGGATGGGACATGTCATTTTAGGTGGTTCTTCTCACACGGATGTTTGTCAAAGTGTTTATTGTTCAGAAAATGTTGGTTTTAATTAGTTATTTGATGCCATAAAAATGATTTGTGATTTATGAGGTGTTCGTATCCGTGATATTTAAGCTTCACTTCTGGATATAGGGAGGAGCTGGAGACGTGTCCGTCTTCTATTCCGTCTACGTGAAAAAACGAATTAAAGACGTCCTTCATGAACTACACCACAGCTCTTATACTTTGAATGACAAGAAAAGCTGGAGCAACAATCGTCTTATCGAGAAACATGAAAGTTTTCATCTGCGTTACCATCTTTACCGTTAACGACCATTAACCTGATCTCCCCCTCAGCCTCCGTCGGGCTGAGGGTAAAGCCACTGAAGCACGGGATCAGAGATAGGCTGATGAATGAACCAACGAATGTGGACGGGCTTTATTGAAAGCCGAGCCATGGTGGTAGTGTTTCTGTTTCCCCAAACACTCCCAGCTTTGTCTCGGGGATTATTATGGGCCTGACATCAATGGTTTGAAGTTCATACATCACCTGTTGGCCGATGGTGGCTGAGGGCGTTCTCACACGCTGTGAAGGAGACATCCTGTGAAATCCAAGAGATCCGTATCAAGCGAGGCTCGATTCAAAAGTAGCAAAAACTGCAACGGATCAAACTCGATCCCTCGCCGCGTCGAGCCGAACGCCAACGACCGTAAATCTTGTCGTGTTCGTGATGTGCTGAATGTGCTCATATGAGATTCTTGGCTTTATGTCTGAGCCCAGTAGGGTCACATGCTGTGTGATGAGCTTAAATAGTTGTTTTATGTAGTTGTTCCGTGTCTAATTGTTCTTCTTTCATACGTTGTTTGTTTTCACCGAGGAACCATGGCAAAGACAATTTACTGTCACCTGCAGAGAGACAGACATTAAATTTCTGCTTATTCTATTTCTAATTACTCCTACATGGAACATTTGGAATAAGACTGCCATGTAATGCAATTTCTTCATTACTAAAGTTTTGCACCAAGGTAAATTTCGCTGTTGAAGGACTTTAACTAGGCAATATTTTCTGTGAAATTACACCCAGCTGGGTGTCCCGCCTGCTCGGCCTCGTGGTGCGATCGCACGGCGGCGCTGGGTTCGTGTCAGCTGGAAATCACAAGGCGGGGCTGCGGCGGAGGAACGGTTCCCCGTTCGTACTAATTGAAATACCGTGGACCCTGTTGCCCAAATGTAATTATAGCATCAGGACGGGCACTTGAGGAAACAGCGAGAAACAAATTGAAATTTAAGAGTGAAATGCAAACAGTCTCCAGCAGAGTGGGGGTGTTCACAGTGCCCAGAACACCTGGCCTGCAAAATGATCCTGGGAAGTGGAGAATTGAAATATTAATAATAATATTTGTATTATAACCCATGTATTATAATATGTGGACGCCTCTGTCTGAATTAAATCAAGATAAGGACATTTTGCATGTTACTATAATACATCATTGACATGAGGCTTGAACATGTCTTTGTGTTCGAACTCAATCACTGTTCTCTACAGTAAAAACCCAATGAGAGACTCTTTTCATTTTGCAGATTATTTGAGACTTTTATTATTAGATATATGTGGTTTTCAAAAACAATAATGTAAGTGCACAAAACTATGGATCTCAAACCTAATAGAAAATGTAGGATATTTTTCCTGAGCATCTGATATGACTCACCGGGGCCTTTAAGGTTGTTGGACAGTCGTGGTTTGATCAGGTTCAGGAACTTGTTTAGGTTTAGGAGAAGATTGTGGTTTTGGGTTAAGTTAAGTTCTCCCTTAAGGTCAAAGGTCCTTCATCGTCATGGTTACAATAACAGTCACGGATAAAAGAAACAAACGCTGGTCCGTTTCACGTGGGAATCAAACCGCCGTCTCCTGTGTGGACGACGTGTCCTGTGTTTTGTTGACCCGTCCCTCCACCCCGACCGTCCTCCAACCCTAACACCTGACTTCCTCCTTTCCTCTCGTCATAATTACGACGGCTGCTCGAGGTCGTCTGACGTGAAATAAGCTGCTGATCTACGGCCTTGTTTGTTTTCACTTTTTTTTAAAACTTAAGTTGGGTTTCTACGAGTCATTAACACACGGTATTGAGTTATACAATAACCTGTAGTTGTCTTACCTAATCGTGTCCCCTCTTAACAGTGGTTTATACGCCTCAGTTTGGTTAATCTGAAGAAAGGAGATAAGGGGAACAGCAGGGCTTAGGAAGGAAGTACCCTTATGGGACGATCAAGCCAAGCAGCCAGCATCCTCCGGCTCTCACATCTCCAACCGCCGCGGATCTAAAGACTGGGACGAGATAGGGGCCAGAGGAAGACATGTTGAATTGCACATTTGACTTATGACTCGCCCTAATCAGGCCCATCTACTGCGTGAAGGACGGCGGTTAATGGGGTGTGGACGGCAGTTTCTCACTAAGTGCCATCATTCATACATTTCAAGCCTCGGTGGCTTCGCTTCAACTGTCAGAAATGAAATGCTTAATTGTAACGGCAGCGTCTGGGGCAGCGAGGGGACGCATCCACCGGAGCGCTGCGAGTATCTTCATCCCTGCAGTGGAGAAAGGTGAGATGCATATAGTTAGAAAAAGCATTCCTGAAGAGGTGCAGTGTAAAGAAAGCAAACAGGATTTCCTTTCATTCATATTCGGTCGGTCGCTGTCACTTTGGGTTGAATGACAGAATGAGTGAAAAAGGTGAATTACAACTGAAATCCTAAGAAACACAACAATAGGCGACAACATGTTTAAGAAGACTTTGCATCCTTTTATCATCTAATCTATAATTCTAAAAATATTCTATACTTTCTCTGGGAAAAGAAGAATTCATTCCCGTACACGATTGTCTTCAGCGCCGTAAAGAGCAGCTGCCTCTCCTCTCCACTCCCATCACTCAGCACCCCCCCCCCCCCCCCCCCCCACTAATTGAAACAACAGCCATCTAAACTTTTCTGTCAATGTCAGCAACACGAGCGCCAAACCAATAGCATCCAATCAGTTTAATTCGCTGCCGTGGCGGCGGACTCGTGCTGATAGTGGCCTCGTGTTCAAAATGAACTCTGAATCTCTGCCCGTCCTCCTTCGCCGCTCCGCTCGCCTCCTTCCTCAAACTGAGGAAGACTCCGGAGACGTGCTGCGAGAAATGAAAAGCCACGACGTCTGATTTTCCTTCTCTCGAGGATTTTGGTTAAAACGAGGGGTAATCCTTCCTTAGCGTGTTGCAAATAAACGATTTATGAATTTATATTGGAATGTAGAATAAAGCACTACTTGATTCCATACATGTCACAGTCCAGAAGGTAAACAGGTTACGTCTTGTTGGACCGTATCTCTATTATCTTCCACACATACTATAAATTAACGTTCAGGGTTTTTCTAACAAAGGCTATATTTCATATCGGTAGCGCAGCCCTCACTTCTTGCAGTGCGTTCGATGCCATACAGTTGCTGCCTAAGCAGGCGGACCCTCTAATGAACCAGCGGGTATCAGCAGATGTGGGTCCATAACTTAATTTCCCCCCTCAGCTATAGAGCAGATCCTATGGCGTGTAAGTGGTCTTGATGGATGAGCACTACAGCTCATCATAGCCTCGCCACCATCAGCACCAACCCCCAGCATCCAGCACCCTTCAGCTCTGTCTGCACCATCCCAGAGAAACCACGTGACCGCACATCTCTCTTTCACGTTTCAAGTCATACACGTGACGCGTGCGAGGCTTTTGGAACGTGTGGAGAAACTTCAGCGTGTGCGACGTCAAAACACGAGGCTGTTCGTTTTTTATTCAAGATTCTTCTCTTGTTGAAGGGAGAGCAAAATAATATTAACCACCACATTAGAATAATAAGGCTGCGTTTAACCGAGGATGCTCTTGAAACATCAGAGTATCGTCGTTAGCAACAGAGGAGCCACATGTTCCCCCTCGGGGGGGGTTGGTGGAGCCCAAAACAGAGATGAAAGAAGAGTCAATATTGAACTTGCATTCATCAGGTGGCCTGAAGCGTAATTCCAAACATGAATAATGTTGGATGTCAAATAGGGACGTGAGCGAAGTAGCTATCAGGTAACTCATCACCATCGTTTTGTTTTCGCGGCCTATTGTGTTTCCTCCGAATGACGAAAATACGCTAACGGCCGGGTTTCACCATTTTTTGGATTTACTTGCATGATGACGAGCAGCGTGAGAGGTAAACAGACAAATCCAAACCCGTGCACATTAATATACATGTGCCACACACACACACACACACACACAGAGCGTCCTCTCAACATATCCCCTGTCCCTCTCAAGGGCAGGGAGCTGTGGTCGCTGCTGGAGGGCCCGAGGGGACCATGTGGCGAGGGGCGTCCATCTGGGGTAATCTGAGAAAAGGCGGAGTGAGGCTGCTGTGTGTCGGTGCACTCTGTTGACTGTTTCAACAGACATGTTTTCCCAAAGCAGAAAAAAGGTACACTAAGAGGGCTGCCTGGAGTCACGGCTCAGTGCACCGAGCGACCTCGCTGCAGGAATCCGATCCCTCGCGCTCGAAGGCTGCGGGCCTCCGATCGGCTGCACCGGGGTTTTTTCTTTTCCTGGAGATTAAAAAAAAAGTTACGTTTTAATTAAGGACAGATTCTGTTTTTGAAAAAGTGGGAATTAAGTTTACAAATGTCTCTATTTAAAAAAATAAAAAGAAGAACTCCAGTGAGCGTTGTAATCTATAAGAGCAGAGTCGTTTGCTCTCGTGTTTCTCGCTGCCTTTTAATTCACCTGCGACTGAAGCTATAATCAAAAATGCTAATTACTCAAGTGACTTGATCAACATTAAAATAATTATCCATTAGACTATAAGCACACGGCGAATGTGTGGGATGGCGAACCAGTGTAAAACATGTACCTTTAATTTGATTATTCTCAAGATGCCTCTGCACCAACACAACAGGTGATAGAACGAGACGGGAGTAAATGATGTACGTGTCACTCTGGAGAAAAGCAAACGCGTAAGATGAATTAATTCACTCCTCAGATCTCGTTTGGGCAATTTTAGGAGTTGTTTTATGAAGATAAATAGTTGATATATGATAAAATCCGATATAATTAAAACCACGGAAGAAAACGGTGCTAGTCAAAACCTCAATTGATCAAAATGCAAAACGTGGTAAATGTTTTTAAAAGTTTGAGGCCGTAATACATTCAATTAAAAATATATCTCAACAAAATGTAAATTTCACCTCAAGTGAAAAGTTGCCACAGACTCAATTAAAGAGAAAAACTAAAATTACCTCCAACTTAAAAACAAAAAATCACGAATACCCTTCTTCTTCTTCAGTTGTTTGCAAAAGAAGGTAAAAAGAATTGATTTCCAGTTGAACGAGACCTGGGTCGAGCCACTCAGATTATCATCAATATTTAAGTGAGCGGCGTATAAGTGGTATTTAAGGACTGTTTTGCTGACGTTTTGACCTTAAGTGTCTCATTTTGGAGACGAGCAGGAGATGCTTTTTGGGGGGGGGGGGGGGGAGCCGGGTCAATATTGAGAAACACACACACACAAGTCAATTAAAGCCGTAAAGTGTCTTTTCTCCTCGTTCTCTGTTCTTCCTGAGTGACAGACTGAACTCCAAACACCATCTGTTCAAAAAGTCTCTCCCTAAACTTGACCCCGCCCGCCCCGAGGGGTTGGCCGACCCCCCCTCGCCCGCCAGACCCTGCTCGGACGGACCCTCCTGGAAAAAACGCGGGCCTGGACGTGAGTTCGGGGGCCTGGAGAATCCTGACCTGCATTCAGGACCGTCAAAACAAAAAGCACGGAGAATGCAGCGGGTGACAGGGAGTGGGGGGGGGGGGGGGACAGGACGGACGTTAACAGCCCATAAATCTGCCAGAGAGGTCCACAAGTGCTCTGTCTCTGCTGCCATTTAAGATGACGGACATGAGGGCCAGACAGCACGTTACCCAGAATGCATTCCACACAGGCGTCTGAGGAAGGTGCACTTTCACTGACTCGCAGAAGACACACTGTCGATTATGCAGGATCTGTTTTTCATCTTTTCTCACAGTTTGAGCCGATGTCTGAGACGCCCGGAGGCGGCAGACCAGCTTTTAATTACGCGGGGGAAATGTTTTCTTTTTCTTTATTTAACACGGGCAAAATAATTCATCGCGTCTTCGATATTGTTTTAGCAAAAGGCGGCGATGACACGATGCTCATTAAACGCAGAGGTATTTGCATTTTTCCCTCCTCTGAGGGATCTGTGGGGCAGCGGCGTTCATACAACCATTAATATACAATTCTTCTTATTACTTGTGTTGATGAAAATTGGGGTTAAGATGCACTGTGCGCGGGAAAAATCTTTGTTTATCGCAATTTGCCCTCGTGGAGTTTGAATGAAGTTCAAACAAAGATTTGAAAAGAGGAAATGTTGTTGTTTTACAAACTATTCGTCAACGACACGATCTACTCATGAATAATAAAAGGTTGATGTTTGTGGGACACATTTAAAAAAAAAATCAAACTCCTCTGATTTAACATTTGACCTCTCTGACATTGTCAAACTCATTTGGAAATGATTAAAGATGAGAAACCAGAAGCAGAAACATTCTCTCTTCCTTTCAGAAGCTGATGCCGACTCTCAGTCAGGAAGTAGATTTGCGTGTCTTGTGCAAATAGCAGCTTATTAAGAACCATTTAAACCATTTAAATTGAAATATGGCGGTTCAATCTCTCGTTTAGTGGGCGTGTCAGAGGTGTCGTCCAATCAGGATGTGAACATAACCAGACAGCGTACACGACGGCATCTAACGCACAAATTAAAGATGTTAGAAGACTATTAAAAATAATAATGACTTTATTTATTACAAAACTAGTAGTTATTCAATCTTAACACATTTTATGGGTTTCAGATGTGTGGATTTCCCCAAACACAATATAATGTGGGCCTAGTGGTTTATGTATTTTGAATTATTAGACGAGTAGGCATCCTAACCCCTCGTCATCAGATTCAAATTCAATTCAAAACATCAACAACTTTATTTGCCTTAGAATTGCCGTCCAGGGACAAATTAAGTTGTTTTGAATTGAATTCGAATCCGTCTCAGAGATTTCTTCCACACCAATGCTAAGATTGGCCTTCTCAGCTTCCATAGCTGCACAGTTTTAACGTTTTATCCGTGCTGAACGCAGCCGTGTACAGACATTCATGGTTTCCAGAGGATGGATGCTTATGACTTTGGTGCTAACCAACGTTTCTTCAAGCAAAAACCCCAAACTCCTTCTGCACGATTCAGGCAAACAAGACGAGTTCGGATCTACAAGTCGTCCTCACCATCATGTTGCCGTGCAGATCCGTGGCAGATGAGCTGGGTATCTATCTTGCTGGAACACCGGGACCTGAATACTCTCTGCTGGACAATAGATAACATGCTGCAGCTATTGATCTCTGCTGGTATTTTAGGTTTTTGGGTGAGGGGCGCTCTATCGGGTTTCCAGGCACAACTGCTCAGCCTGCCGGCTCGATGCCCCGTCTTTAGAGCCCTCTTATGTTCCCGGGGCCGCTGGCTGGAGGGGGCTCCCGGGGACAGCAGTTTAACTCTAATCCTTCAGGGAGTAAAAGATCCCAAAGTTGATTCAGAAATAGCCCCCGATGCGCGGAACAGTCTGGGAGCGTTGGATGCATCTGCTCGCATTTGCTGTTGATTCATTCGTCGACAGGCTCCTCAGAAACATTGACATCGGGTCTTTTCTTCCCGTGTGAATCGCTGCTCTATGTTTGGATTCCTGCTCCAACAGCATTGACAAATCAAGTCAATGGGAACGAACAGATGCGATGGCTAATTTGAAGCCACTGTATCAGCCACCATTATCACAGTGAGAGGCAGAGACCCTGGCAGCGGGGCTGATTACAGATACCGTGGTGTTATTTGAGTAAACGGCTCATTTGGCAAATGCCTATGTTTGTCTGAAACCTAAATCCTCATTTTCACCGACGCCTTTCAGGGGATTTGTTTTTTTAATTTAAAGAGACAAAAGAAAACCCCAAAAAATAAATAAAGTGGGACACATAATCGTTGACATACAACCGGTAACAGTACAGTTGAGCCTCACATCCAACCTTGATAGACACATTCCTCAAAACAAAAAACACACGGCTCACGAGGGAAATAAGCAAAAGCGAAGCTAATGATGGAAACAAGTTAATGTGGCATCTACATGGAACCAGGCTCCTCCCCCCACAGCACGGTTTGGCGTTGTGTGCGTGCGTAATGTCCATTTGGGACGGGTGTGCTAATTTGCCCGGGAATGACGCTGTACGGCCCTAATGATCGCAGAGCCGCCAAAGATCGGTCCCTCTCACAATCAAGCTGTGGTCCGGTCGCAAAGAAGAGCGGGGAATTAATTTGAAAACCAAAGTTGAAAAATGACCTTCCCCTGCGGCTGCACGTCGGCATGACAGGAAATGTGCGGACGGCGAGGAGTCCTGACGTTAATAAGACACTTTGCAGCCGTGGAGCAGCGTGGAATCAGAACCACTGGGGTTCTGCTTTATTTTCTCTCTCAGTCTCTTTGTCTGACTTTTCGCTGACAGTCAGTCACGCACACGTACACGATCCCAGGCAAACCATACGTTCCTTTGTTTGCACAACTTGGGCCGGAACTCCTTAAAATCCTAATTCTGCTCCAACAGTCAAGAGACACACGCAACCCGAAACAGGGACGAGCGTCAACCGGCGCCGTCTGCGAGATAAATCACTGTCACGTCAATTAAACCACGTGAGAGGATATCGACGGACAAAACCGTGACTCCTCCAAAATCAGCACTCGTGCTAAGGTGATGTAATTGATCGTGTGAATGATGAACCCCTGGACTGGAGTTTCGGCTGGCGGCGGTGGTGTGTCTCCAAAAGTCTTCCCCGGGGAAACATCTTCCCCACCTCGGGCCACTGGCCTTCTCGGTAACGCTATATCCGCATCAGAGAAGCCGGCCCCATTGATTTAGCACTTAGCTCCATCGTCCCATATGAACAGTTATCATTTCTGGCCGGGGGCCAGAGTCCAGGCGTCAAAGTTACCGATCAATGATCTGAACTTTGAAAACGGGGGGGGGGGGGGATGCCAGAGTTAAGGATGAGGTGTAGATTACAGGAAATATGGTGTCATGGGGGGAGCTGGGCATTACACTCAGAACACACAGTAAAACTATATTTCATCTGCTTCTTTCATGACCTGAAATTCTTTGCGGTTTCACTGCAGAACTTTTACATCAGAAGTTCTTGTTACACGCAAAATATTAAATGTTACCTTTTATTTCTCTAAACATCAATTTTGGACGATTCTGCAAAAATCCCATTTGACATTTGTCATTTGATCAATGACAAACTTATTTTACTCCTAATATCGTAAGTAAAGTACAAAGTGTTGAACCACACGAGTTTCAAATAAGTTATTGCATCGTACTTTTAAAGCGAGCAGCTTTTGTGGTGAGTATAAATATGGTGGAGGTCTTGTTGGGCTTCAGCAGCTAAAACACTTGGTTGTGCTTCAGGGAAAGTTTGTACGGTTACTACAGAAGTTAAACACAGGTTAACTTCAAGTCTGTGAAGGTTAAACTCAGATCTCCTGGGTGTCACATTCTTGCCGTCTGCGCTGGGCCTGAACACAAATCACCCACAGGTACATGGACATAACTCCAGGGAACACTGGGCTGTTTTTACTGTCCAGGTTAAACTCTGAAGTGGTTTTAAATCTTCCAAACATGTCAGACCTCACGACAACTACCTGTGTTGTAGGAGAGGATCTGACATGGAAGCTGTTTTTAACAGAAGTTGTGCAGCTTGGGACAAAAGACAAATGCAATTCAATGTTATATTAGGTTGTTTTAAGCTTCTTTTCAGCTCCTAGTTCCCTGTTTCACCTGAGAATGAGGGAACGTTCTGTGCTTGTCTTTACCCATCGTGACTTTCTGGTCACGCGGGCATCAGCTGACCCTTCAGACAATCAAGACAAACTTTCTCCTTTCAATGGAGCAAGTTTTGGTTGCACTCACTAATTTCAGGACAGTCTGTTTAAGCACTCTCTCTGGACTGCGGGGGGGAACAGCACGGCGGAGCAGATGGGAAGTTTTGCTTTCGAGATCATCTGCATGAGACGTGAGATCTGACCCCGTTCACATGGGGGCCACAGTTTGTCTCCATGTTTTCATGTCGAGTTCTGAGAGATTCCTCTAAACCGAGAGTGTTCCAAAGTAAGAAGAAGATATGGAAGAAGAAAAGACAAAGATATTTATTGCAAATCTGATATTGAACAAGTAATGATTTGGATAAAACAGCTTTTCTTTATGGAAATTGTGACCTGGAGTTCAGGTAGATCTGTGCTGAGTTTGTGAACCTGACAAACAAACATAACAACTCAAGCACTTGTCAATACCATCAGTTATTCAATGACAAACTTTTTTATTTTTATTTATCTAAGGTTTAGGTTGTGTCTGTTGTCCTTTAGGGTGAAGAGATAGCTGTAAAAATGCATTTTTTAACCATGCATGACTTCATTGTGATGTCTCAATGACATCACTTATCATATTGCATATGCTGACATGAATATCTGCAAAGACATCATGGGAAATGCAATAATTAATCATCTGGAGATTCCCTCCATAGTCATATTCCCACCAAGTTTGGAGAAAATCTGTCCATGTGTTATTGAGTTATCTTGCGCGCACACACACACACACACACACACACACACACACACACACACACACACGCACACACACACACACACACACACACACACACACACACACACACACACACACACACACAGCGGTGACACAGGTGAAACATCGTCATTGCATTTCCTCCTGTGTTCTGCTGAATCATCCCGGATCAAAGTTCTGTCCGACAGTTGCACCGAGTTGAGTCAGGAGATGACTAAGTGCTTCGTTGCATTGAAATCTGCAACGTGGCATTATTTAACAGTACAGTTGTCGAATCTATATTTGCTGTACTTAGCGAGCGGCGCGAGTGGGAGCAATAAAACGAGCAGCATCAGAGATCGTTGGATTATCTGCCCGTCATGCACGGAGCGCTCAATTCCTCAAGTCCTCAATTCCTCAAGTCCAGTCCCCGTTCTGTCCCAAAATGTCAAGTTCACTTAAGCTAACAAAGTCTCAGAGGACGGAAATGCTCTCAATTGGCGGCTGTGGCGAAATCCAAATCCAGTCCAAATGAAATTAGACGTGCCCGACAGGCCCGTTTCAAAGAAAGTCGGCGTCGTGCACCTTTCGCCGGTCGTCTCCTGAGTTACGGCGTCGGTGCAGACTTTCGTCTTATTGAAAGCTGCCACAGACAGGGAGGAGAAATGGAAGCACATTAGTATTAATGCCAGGCTCCACCGACTGCAGTTAAATGCTCCACATCATTTGAAACACACTAGATATAGTTACACTGGTTATTTTTAACTCTGCTTTATGGCACATTTATAATTCAAATGGTTGGCATTTAAAGCCCCGTATCATCGTCCAGGTGGTGTCCTGTATATTTCCCCTCTTGTATTAATGCTTATGTTCATAATCAATGACTGGGAGCTTGAAAGAAAAGCTGCTGTTGTGGATATTTGTTTCCCCTCAGACGTCCCAGCCTGGATAGATATCCCCCCCCCATTATTCAGTTTATGAATAAACACATTTCTCAACCTAATATTTTTCCTCCCTGAAGGAAGCAGGTCCCGGTTAATCAGACGTTATTGCCCTTTATTGGAGATACTATTAACGGATGAGCGGTTTCTGAGCGGAGTCATTTAGCATCTTCTTCCCACGTTGTCTGAAATTAGGAAGAGTAAACGACGTTATCGTCACCTCGTTAATCCACCTAATAATTTCTCATTTATTTAGATGATGAGATCTATAACTCAGCTCACCCAGATAATCGTCTACCTGTAGATTCCGCAAATATCACTTTGAGAACTGCAACACCCCATGAGCCTGATTTTCACTTGGAATATTTATGTTTCTTCTCTTTCGCAAAACTTGAAGATGAGAGAACAAATTCATATAGGAACATTTAAATATTAATTATGTGCTTTTTCCCTTTCAGCTGTGTTTTCAGTGAACCCCCCCCCACTGATGATTTATGTGTTTCCACGAGCCTCACACAGAACTAAGTGCTTTGCATGAGCAAAAAAAGGATCTGACTCACTCCCCCTGCAGCTGCACTCCTGCACACCGGCTCCTCCGTTGTCACAGTCTGATGTTTGCACTTTCATTTGAAACACAACTGCAGAAAAGGTGAAAGAACATATATACGTCTCAAGCCAAATATAAAATCACAACTCAAATGAATATAGGCAGTAGAAGAGGGAGGTTAGGCTACACGTCATTATCTCTTGAGTATAAGTTGAGGTACATTTGATTAAGTCTTTGGTGGCTTATGTTCCTTAACGGCAGTTTAAGAGTTTTAAGAGGCTTTTATTGGTTCAATTATCATCTTTACTTCAGTTGGATTAATACTTTTAGACCAAGGTCCACATATGTACACGTGTCCTTCGTCGGTATGATTGTCAGGAAGTTAAACACACAGGATTAAGTTGTCCCGTCTCTGACACCGTGTAAACCCAAGGCAAATATTTGCTCCACCATATTTGCATGGAGTTGACAGCTGGAGTTTTTTTCCAGTGTGTGTGTGTGTGTGTGTGTGTGTGTGTGTGTGTGTGTGTGTGTGTGTGTGTCACTCTGGACTGATCTAAAAATCTTCCCACAAACTCCGGTTTATAATGCAAATACATTCTTCAAACATTTTCTCCCCGTGAGTCACACCGGTGCAGAGGAAGCTCGTTGTTGTTGTTGGCTTCCACCTAACTTTGTGTTCATTTGCATGGACTTTAAAAAAAAGGCTTCTTCAGAAAAGAAATTGAATGTTTAATACAAAGACGCCGTTAGAACAACGTTATGATTCATCTCACCGATGACGAATCCTCTCCCAGCGAGAACGCTCTCCGGAACGAAGCGGCCTCTTAAAGTTTTGCATTAAGGCTGAAAAATAAATTCATCTTCGCTCGTATACCAACTGTGTCCTGCAGTTACAAAATAAAATACGTGCCATTTAATATGAAACAAGTAATATTAACAGTAAGAGGCGACCGGGGGGGGGGGGGGGGAACACAGCCTCATGCAGCACTTCCAAACCGGGGCCGTACATCTCCGTTTGCAGGGACTCGCAGAGTCTCGCGCTCCGAGCCAGGAGAAAATTGGGTGCCATTGCAACAAATGAATACCACCGTGTCTTGGAGGCAAATGAAAACCCTTCACTCCGAGTGGAGCTGAGCAGCCAGGAGTCATCGGCGGCTCTCCCTGGTGTCACCCCGAGCCTATTAGTCTCTATAAAGGATGATGAATTAGAGACAGAGGGGGAGGAAAGCCTCAGTACCAGTGCCGAGGACGGGGGTCATAAGAATGATAAAGTGAACAGCGTGAGTGCTTTAATGGGCGACGCCAGCAGAGAGGGCGGAAAGAAGGAGGTACATGAAATCTTAAAGAGGGGGATTTCCATGTTGTTCTCTTAGTTCTCGGAGGCCAACGCAAACACAAGCAGTTCATATGAATCTCAATCAGTTTTTCTCAGGTAGAACATGCAGCGGGTTTCTTGGCCCCAAGTTGAAATATCCCTCTCTCTCTCTCTCCGTTGATGGACGACTGACAGGGCTAAGAATAAACGCACTTAATGATGAGGACGAGGAATGACGGGAGCTCCGCGTCTTGAACCGGATCAAACAGACAGATCTGAAGTTGCTTCACGGCGAAGACACACGGGAGTTTAAGAGCTGAAGAGATGTTTAAGACGTGAGTAGAAGTTGAAGACAGCTGCAGATCCCACTCGGCCGAGCACATACCTCCTCAAAGGGCACGAGCTCATACGTTAAAGGAAGTGGAAAAATCGAATTCCTTTGTCGATCTGGAGCCAAAATGTAGAACCAAACACGTTCTGATTCTCCTCGGTTAATCTAATTTTTCATTGGTTCTACACCAAACATTAACAAGATTTCTACCTCAAGATCCGGATTTTTTGATCCGTCCCTCTGCCCAAGAATCAACTTAATTGGACATCTGTCTTGTCCCATGGTCATTTGTCCATGTCCCTGTCCCATCAACAACAACCAAACGACACTGCTGAATCACATCCATTTGCCACAAGATCTATTCGAACTCCAAACCCGGATTCAAAATTACATTTCCATGCAGGTTCACATCAACGCGTTGCATAACCGTCGTGAAATTGATGGGAAACGTTTTTTAAAACATTTATATTTCCAGAATGAAAAGGTAATAGTAGCAGCGTTCCGTGCGTCCGGGGTCCTGATGAAGTGATAGTTGAGCCTTCATGACTCTTATTACATTAACAACTGATGCTGGCAGCTCAGTCCAGGCTCGTAATAAACCTTGTGCTTCCAGAGATGAGAGTCAATCATATCCTTACTGCACGAGGCAGTGAAAACGAATGGCTATCATATAATATTCCGAAAGAAGAAACACTTAGTCCGGGCTCCTAATGGGTCTTTGTCTTGCACCAACCTTTCATCCAACATTGACAAACGAGGCACAGTCCTACCTGCGAGAACAGCATATGCATTTCTTCACGGATAATGGCTGCACTGAGTGAGGTCATGCTTTTTTCTGTTTCCTTATTCTCATCGGATCCATGCGGCCAAACAACGAAGAGGTAACCACAGACGTTTGTCCTCGTGTTTCAGTCGGAAAAACGGCTGAAATCCATATAATCCTCAAAAGATTTCACATCACGAGTCTGCAACTGTCAGTTTATTAAAATATTCAAACCCCCGGGGGGAAAAAAACTCTCTCCTGTCTTTCAATGAACGCTTTGAGAGGACGAGGAATTCGTTGTATGTAACAAATATGTTAGAGTCGCAACCGATGCGATACTGGAGGAATGAAAACACGTCAGGATGAAGAAGAGGCCGTACGCATGAAGAAGACTTGGACGAAGATGTCAACTTGGACAGACATCACGATTCCAGTAATAACCTGATGTTATGATCACATCTGATCCGAACGATCTCCTGCTGCTTCTTAAAATTTGAAACTCCTGAAAATGCCCGGACACAAAGGCTTATGTCACTTGTACTGAACAACAGCGCCACCTGTGGCCAGGTGTGCTGATTTTGATTCTGTTGGGCGCCATGTCTGAACAATTAGGTGGTTTTCATGTAGAGACAAAAACTAAGACTATCAATGTGTGGAGCTCTGACTGAGTCGTCCCACTAACTGAAAGGAAACACAGCGCTGCACACAAACGCTGGATATTACCCATGATCCTCTGCTTCCTGACCCAGAAGAGCTGCAGCTGTAACAAATCCACCAAACTCTGCTTAGAATTCTTCATATTTTAAAAGTTTCCTGCTGGATATTGGAGATAAACTCTGGTTTTTAATAACTTCTGAGTCTTTTTAACTGATCCCCAGTTCAGCTTCACTCTTCAGATCGAACCCACTCACCACAGTTACACAGAACAAGACGTTCAGGGAATGAAAGAGGAAACATTCTCCGTATTTGCGATTATATATAGTTGAACATTTCTAGTAATCTACAATCGTTGGCTCTTTAGTATTTTGGGATAATATAGTTGGTATCAAAGTGCGAGAGTAACTCAACGGACAAAAAGCAGATGTTCTGAAAGTGACACGTCCTCTCGGCGAGTGTCTTCACCTCTGCTTCGGCTCTTCTGCCTCGTGAACCTTCAGGATCCTCTCCCCTGCACGGAGCGCTGACAGCTGAGAAGCTGTCTGTCGTATAATTGCAGGATCCGCGGCGGCATGCCGTGCAATAATATACGCTAAGTGACTATTAATCATCTTGGTGACAAATAAAGTGAGACGTGGGAAGAGACTCGGGTTTGACTGATGTTCCACCGGAAAAAGTTTTCTGTTGTGCATAATTGCGGATGAGGCACTTTTTTCAAGTGTGTGTGTGTGTGTGTGTGTGTGTGTGTGTGTGTGTGTGTGTGTGTGTGTGTGTGTGTGTGTCTTTGCCTCCCTTTTCCACTTCCACTGTTTGACAAATGTGACATGCGCTTTGACAACGTAATTGCTTGTATAAAATTAGAACCCCGCTATTAAAATTAACGTTGAATTTAAAGCCTCATTCTTTATGCGGTTCTCTGTTCTCTCTGCGGAAACTGTCTTCAGGGTCTTTCCTGACACGCTCTGTTGTTATTGTGACAGTAATAAGCTGTTTCATATGTTTATATATCAGCTCACTGTCAGTCGGGTGAATCTGCTGTCGATCCGGCACAAATCTTCCCGATGAATCACTCGATTGTTTCCTTGCAAACAGTTGAGAATAATCTCAGATCATTTTACCTCTGACAGTTTCACACGATCAGGGCACTATTTATAGATCTAAACGGTTTCAAAGAGACGGAAGATAACAGGGGACCCCGCCTGACACGGCGCTGACACATTTATCTGATGATAAACTGAGTAAGTGTTTGATAACCTCGATGTTAACCGCAGAGACAATAGAGCGGAAGCTAGAGCGGGAAAAGTTGGCAGCAGTTGTCGGACAGTGCAGCGTTCACGTGGTCGTAGCTTTAACGAGAGGGGGGGGGGGGGGGGGGGGGGGGTGTATCGGTTGCATTTTTTGTGTGTGTGCAGAGTGAAGTTAGAAAACTTTGTGTTCATCCTACCTGGTTTGTGTACAATGAAATATAGTGAACGTTTCTCACGACTTTCAAACTAATTCATTTCAATATGAAGTTAAAAGACGGGTTCTACCACAAGAAGGTCGAATCATGGTCCCATAACTACGGCTCTCTTGTTTTCTAGAGACCCTCAGCTCATAGTTCACCTGTGAGTTCTCGCTGTCGCTCGTAAGAACATTAATGCAGCAGTAAAAGTTAATACCTTAGCTCTGCTCAATATTTATTTATTACCACGTTGCTGTACCGAAAGACTGACAGGGAATCGCTGATGATCTCTACAATTACTACAAATCACTTCACATCCTGAGATGATATCATTCCTGCGAGATGAGGGATTAACCGCGTGGACGGTGAAGCCGAGACAAATCATCTCTGCGCCACAAAGCTCCCCCGGTTGAATAAAGCTGGAGAAGAAGGCAGCGCACGGCACACAGAACCGTTTCTGTCGTGCAGCGCACACACGTCTGTCATCCTGAACTTCTCCTCCTCCATCCTGTACGTTCTCCATCACTGGGTGATTAGGGCACAGTGATGATGGATGGGGGCAGAGAGGAGCTCTTTCTGTGCTTCTTCTCAGGCCTGTGTGTGTCACAGACACGCTCCCCGGCGGCCATCAATCTGGTGCCGCGGCCTCTCAAACCTGCATCCAATAACACAACGGCACTTCAGACTAAGGAAGAACCGAGAGGGGGAGAGGGGAGCGGGAGACGGAATCTGAGGGAGAAAAGGAAAACAAGCTGTACACGCTGACATCAAACGTACCTCAGAGGGTCGTCAAGAGGAAGCGCTGAGCGAGCGGCATCCCCGCGTAAGCGCCTACAGACGGGACGCGAGCGCCAGGTGGGGAGAGAGCGGCGTCTGCAGCAGAAGGATGAGCGAATGCACGGGGGAGGAGGAGAGAATCACCTCTTCCCTCCTCTTGATTCGACTTGATTTATGTGACAACTTAAAAAAAACAACAACATTAGGCACAAGAAAAATCGCAGAGGATCAGTTTGGTAGTAAATCGAAGAGTGATTACCGTGATGCAGGAGATATCAGGAAGGGCAGGGAGGCCCTTTGTAAAACACGTACAGGAGGAGCAATGACGTGGAGATGAAGATCGAGCAAATTCATTATCAAAACACAGACGTATATCAACGTTTTTCAACCAGATACCAGAGAAAATGTGGAGTCAAGAGGTTTTACAGAGTGTTGATACACGACCCAAGTCCCCAACGGGCCCTGAAGTGTCGGGCTGGGTTCGGACCAAACGTTGGCTTGGCACATGTCTGTAATCGGGTCGTAGAGCTTCATGTGACGTCTGCATTTCTAATTTTAACCTCAAGTTCGTCGTTCAGTGTGACCCTGTGTTAATATTTTGTCAAGGACCTCAGGGAGCAGCTACATCTTCATTCGGGGATGTTCCTATCATTCATATCATTTAACTCCGTCCCATTACGGGGGATGCTTCTTCATCTTCGTCCTGGTAATGACAACGCAGACAGTCGTTTGGTGCTTTATCCGTCATCTAAGCTATTAGTATTGGAAAATTAGACATATGCCCTTTTTCGGTAAAAGGAAAAATGTCATATTATGCACAAGATAGTAGTGACTTAGTTTTTGTGTATTCCTGCTGACAAATGAACAAACAGTAAAATCCGAGGGAACAAGAACCCCAGCGTGTGTTGTTATTTGGCTAGTTTGTGAACTTCCCAGCAGCTAAATATTAAAACTCTTTCTTGAGAGTTTATCCCTTTTTATCTCTGACAATTCCACTTTTTAAAATCAGCTGGACTTGTCTCTACGTACAGTAAATCAAAAATCTGTCAGTCGACTCTAAACTTCTTGAGTAAAGCGCCCAAACAATAGAAAATGTCTAACTTCTGAACAGCGACTACGTGTGGGCCACCATTTCTCTCGTTTCCAAAAAATCCGAATTGTGACTTTGGGAATATTGATTGACTGACCCTCCTTCAAAGTTTTCTTATCTTTGATGCCATGACAGTGAAAAGCAACAGAGGAGAGACCCGTGACAGCTTGACTGGCAGCGATGTCATTACGTCCTTATGGCAACTGTCATGGACGTGCCTGTCACATCCCCTCTGCCTGAAGACACTGCGTTTAATTGAACTGTCATCTTCAGGTCAACGTAATACGGCTCCAAACAGCAGGACACTGACTGAGATCACCTCTGACAGCAATTACAAACCAATCCGGCTGCACATCACTTACACCGCAGAGGTCCCACATATTAGATTGATTGTCTTCTATCCATGAAACTAGCATTTGTCAATGGTCAGATGGTGGAGTAATAATTCACGAGATTTTCAAATGTGTAAATCACGGCGGTTAGCGACAGCAACGATAGCTTCAGTGGCTAAACTGGCAAAAGTATCCACAACAACGATATTCATCCAAAAGCCAAAACATTAGTTCCTTTCATATCGAGCACCGTGTTTACGTCCGTACATTGATTGAACACCGCTCCACTGAAGGTGGATCATCGGGTCGGACGCCAGTCACAGTAAAGCTAATACCCAAACTGTTGTTGGAGTTAGACGGGCTTCAGTAATTGATGGTAGGATGTGTTTTCCCACCGATAATGTGTCTTTTTCGCTGTCAAGGGGTTGCTGCTTTCCTTCCTCTCGCTCCGTCAGAGCCCTTACTGTCAAAACAGCACATGTCTCCCCAATGAAGATGGATGACTCTCTGTCGGGTGGATACGAACTGAGGGATGCAGACGAGGAGGAGTGGGAGGGGGGGGGGGGGGGGGGGGGGGGGGGGGGGGGGGGGGGAGGGGGGGGGGGAGAGAGAAGAGAACAAGCAGGGGTAGAGGAAAGCGAGATAGCAACAGAACAGGGTCAAGATAAAGATGGAAAAGAAAAAGGTAGAATGGAAATGGGAGAGAGGGACGGAGAGAGTGGGAGAACGAGGTAGAGAGACGGGGCGGGGGGGGGGTAAAAAAGATGGAGGAGGTTGGGGCACATATTGAGGCGTTTCCTATGTGGACCGAGCGTTCTCGCGGATTTCCTGTGTGGGCGTGTTGGCCTTGGACCAAAACCAACGAACGGGAACTTTTATTTTGATGGTCTCCCTATACGCAGGGCACCAAACACATCATCAGCTGTCAGCAGATTCCTTCTCAAGATAATGTAAAGATCATGTGTCTATTTTTAATCTGTTAGTCATTATTTTATTCTATTGTTTTCCGTGAGTGGGCTTCAGGAAAAGTGGGTGTAAATCTATCACACGACACAGAAACTCAGAAATTCATTGTTCAAGTGTTCGAAATTCCCATAAAAAAACATATCACACAAATATTTTGCGTGCAATATCACTTGTGATACTACGATGGACTATAAGGGCTATGTTTAAGAAAAAGATTCAGAGATTTTGAGATGAAATCACAATTTTATGAATAAAGTCGTAATATTATGAAAATTAAGAAAAGGGACATTTTTTCTCACAACATTACAAGTTCCTTCACAATTAAGACTTTAAATACATTACAATATAGTGGATATCAAATAAAATTAGTGTGTTATTTTACTTTATAGGCTGCATGAAGATGTAAAACTTCCAATTTTACAAGTTTCACACATAATTATGTATTTTGTGACATTTTGTGCAAAAGCTGCTTTAAATATCTTTTTCCAACATAGGTAAGAGCCATTATGAAATTTGTTTCCTCATCAAAATAAAAACACGTGGCAAAATGAAAGTTTACAAATAGACACGTTGACCATGTCATCTATTAACTTATGTGTCACACTCCTAAAAGTACTTTCACACCACACATTACTTTAAAAAGGTGTCATATGAATCAAACCATCAGCCACATAACAGGAACTCCTGCCGTCTATATGAGAATACGACTTTCAGACGGCTGCACAAACACCAACACACACACACACACACACACACACACACCACACACTGACATAAAGCTGCTTCCCCGCGCTGCAGCATCCATTAGCGTTGACCTTTGAACCGAGCAGTTGTGATCATGTGATTGTGCAACACCGAGGTCACGCCGGCCTGTCAAAACACCGGCGCTGATGTGTGACAGTGTGGTAACCTACGTGTCAATCTGATTGAGGCGACGCTTCTGACTCGCTCCCTCCGTGAGCGGTGGAAAGGAGAGAGCAGCGGAGCGACAGAACTTCAGGGCGTTCGCCTCCGTGACGCTGGAGAACTCACACGATACATAAAGCAACTACCACAACATTTAGGAAGCATTTATAATTCATTATTGTGACTTATGAGACGTGTCAAACAGCATCTGTGTGTGTGATTCATTATTTATGCAGCATTGGGCCCGAGCTGAATAAGGACCCATCATTAAAAATGAATATAAAGCTGTAGATTAACTTAAACATGAACGCTGGAACATAAAGAGTTTTTTCTTGGTGCGTCTGTATCATGTGTGTGAAGTGAATCTTGCAGGATGAAAGAGTGACGCTTCTGAATAGGACGTCTTCAGCAGCGGGATTTATTGTTTGCACTGGATCATCATCGAGTCTGAAGTTGTATTAACGGCCCACAAAGTCAGGCGGCCGCATACCATTATGATATATGTGGGGTTTTTCCCCCTATTAGACAAATATATGTGAAGCTTGTCTCGCCGAACGATTCTTCTGTCTTCTCTTATCGGATATTCTTTCCCCTCCTCCAGGTTCTATCCATTTGTCCTCCTCGCCAGAACCGGCCTTTAAAGACGGACGACATGACAGCTCCCCAAAGTGAAGCCAAATTATCTTCATCGCCCCCTGCAGGCTGGCTGAAGTATAGGTCATAAAGCCCCACCTCCTACTTGTTAGCAAATTTAAATAAATCTTTCCCAAAAATGATTTATGTTATTTAAAGTAGTTCTTGTTCGACCTAACTCTGTGTCCTGTGTCATTATGGCTGACAGGATTAAAACTAACACACTAGCAAACTAAATGAAGGAGAATCAAACTAAATTAACTAAATAGATCCATAACCATAAAAAAAAACATGTAACATAATCTTAAAATAATCATATTATAACAAAATGTGTCTTATTGCTTAGTCCGTTCAAATATTTCACCACAAGCCACTCGTGCTTGTGCGAGAACAGAAAAAGGACTTGAAATGTATTTATCCACATTTTAGTGAACCTAACATAAGGAAGTGGAGGGGGGGGTGAATCCTGCAGCAGTGATTGGACCACCAGGTTGTTTCCACCATGAAATCTCACTAATGCAGCTCAACCCAAACAGCAGGAAGCTACAAATGTTCAGCAGGAACCTTTCAACACAGAGTCATCACATCGCTCCTCATAATATTTTGGGTAAACAGGATTTAAGTAATCTGCACTGTGACCTTTGTTGACTCCTACTGGTGATGAGCAGGAACTGCGGCAGCTTGAACAAACTGTTCCACCCTCCTCTACCACGACACACATCCACCTCAAAGAGAGAGAGAGAGAGAGAGAGTCACACGATGTTTGGGACACTCTGCATTTTGTTTATAATTTTGATTAATACAAGAAAAATGTGAAAATTTAGAATCACGGTTTGGAATCACGTGTTTCTCGGCCCCCAGGTTCATTTTTCCCGGGGCCCCCAAAGTCCCTTGAAAGCCTCGTGGTTGACGGGTGTACAGTAAGTGATGCGTCCTTTCCCCCTCGGCGTCGTGTTGTTTACCTTGTCAGCCGCGGAGGACGACAGGATCTGTTTGTGTACCAGCCGCGCCGATTCAGGTAGCGTATTAGTTCACCGAGATTGGAAGCAGGGAATATTCCCTGACACTAATGAATATCAGTTTTATTAGGATATGATTGCGGCCATCAAAAAGGTTATTGCTTTCATAACATTGTATATTAAAAACAATTTAATCTCATCCTTGTAAACAGTAATTCAATCCCATTCAAGCTGCATCTCAAGTGATTGATGGCAAAAGCAGAAGTATATCATCCGCACGACGTCAGCGGGAGACAACTGGCTTATTTCAAGACGCCGTCACTCGCTGCCAGAGGATTCTTCTGACAGATCAAACGTGAGGATTTCCCTCTTCGCCACTATTTCTTGCTCTGACACGAAGGAGAGATATGATTGTGACATGTTACCTGTCAGATGTATGTTCTGTAGGAGGAAGCGAGAGGTGAAAGAGACGCCAGCCGAAGGAAGTCATGTGAGGTCACGTTACCATATCAACACGTGGTTTCATGTAGCGCAGTGATTCCCCGAGACGATAAGAAAACAGACGTTGACCTCAGTTGTTCTCATTTTTTTGGCCACCGCCATTGACAATGGCTCCTGCTGCTGCCGTGCTGCTGCTGTCGTGATAAGAGTTTTTTATCGTCTTAACTGTGTCCCAATTTGACCAGGAACGAGGGAAGGAGAGAGAGAGACGGAGAGCTAGAGAGGAAGAGAGAGAGAGAATAAGAGGAATGGAGAAAGAGAGAGAAGGAGTGAGAGAGAGAGAGAGAGGCTTTTAAAAGGATTTTGTCGGTTATTGACTGGTTGCACTCTTCAGCTAATAGCCATTTAAAGATTATGGGCCTGCTGGTGGAAATCAAGGCCTCCATTGTTTGCCTTATTGCATTCTGGCAGATGGGGGCTGACACAACAACACGCAGCATCCCTCCGGGCACGCTAGGCGAGCACCGACCCTCCATCAGCAGATCTCCTATTGAACTGGCCCTAATAACTGGCCATGAATTATTAATACACGCACCATATTGAAGACAGAGAGGAGAGGAGAGGAAAAAAACAAGGGAGGATTGTGGGCTGGTTGCAGCGATCGTGATTGGCGTACAGGTGCCAGTCAAAGGGAAAAAGGTCCGTTCAAAAGAGTCCCATGGCGGCCATTTCTCGGAACGGGGAGGACATTCCGATAACTGGCATGGGAAGATAAAATATATATTCATTAGATGTCAGATTGCTGATGAAATGGGTCCGATCCATTAGTGGGCAGCGGAGCGGCCGGTTAATGTTTCCCGGTTGTTCTTGGGTTGGGTGGCTTTTAGTGTTGCTCTAGGTTGCTGCTGGAAACAGGATCACTCGATCAGGAAGGAATAATAAAAGAGAAAAGAGTTTGCGGAGAGAGAGAGGAGAGAGAGAGAGGAGGGAGAGAGAGAGAGAAGGAAGCAGGTGTTGTTCAAAATAAAAGGGAACACTTTGGAAATCGGAGTCAAATGCACCTGTTGGTGAAACCCAATAACTTTTTTTTCAAAGTCGAGCGAACCCGATCGCCGATTTATCCGTCGTCCGTCCTCGGGTCAGGTGATTTATTTGCCAAAACCTCGGCCCGGACTCACTTGTCTTCTCTTAAGCTCCCTCGTAAACAGCAGGCGGGAGTTAGGTTCAGGATTTGTTTTGATCCCGAGGTGGGACGGCTCATCTGGCTGGAGGCATGTTTTCACCAGGACATGATCTTGTTTAATTATTTGCCCGCACGTGTGTAACTTCCAACCAGGAGAGACTGTTTGCCAGAGCAGCAGTAAATCATTCAGACAATTTCGCGAGTATTTAAAAAAACGTCTCTGATTTTCTGTTTCTCTCCGTCAGCCTCGGTCTCCCAGTGACTCGAACAAGCCTTTGGCAGGGCTGCTCTCGCTGAGTCGAAATTAAGTCCACGCAGCGCCTGATGAATTGAATTTCCTGCGTCAAAAGCCTGCGATTTCAAAAAGAAAAAAGTAATGAACGCCCAAAGAATCCCCTTTCAGATTTCATTATGAGGGAGAGGTTCTAATTGCGACTAAATTAAATTTCCATTGCCTTCTCTGAGTTCGGCTGCCGGTGATGATGTGTGTGTTTTTTTCTTTTTCCGATGTATCGTGTTAAAAGCCATGTTAACCAAAACCACAGCAGGAGCGACACAAGCAGCTCGTATCAAACACGGGAAGAATGTGTCGCTCGCTCGCCGGCGACCGTGTCAGTCGGCGGGTTGCAGGTTGACGAGCATCAAAGAGACACTTAGATGAGTCTTCCCTCATGTCTCTGCCTGAGAGCTGCTCCTTGGATGAGTGCCCCCATTTCATCAGATGCACCGACATCAAGGGGCGTGAAGGGAAACTGCAATAAGCTGCTGAACAGGAGCCAAGAGTGAAGACGAATAGACACTGGGTGTGTTCCAGAGCAACGGCCCTGTCGCTTCCAGTGATGAATCCGGCTGAGAAAAGCATAAACTGTTTTTGCAACTGCTGCTGAAATACACAAACAGACGTACGTGTACATGCAGAGAAAAGAACAAACAACCAAAAACAACACCTGTATGATGCCGCTCACGCTAATTCTTTTATTGTTTTGAATCAAGGTGCGTTTATAAAGATGGACGACATGACCGCCAGAAGTGAAGCCAAAGAGTCTTGTGTCCCCCTGGTGGCTGGCTGCAGTATAGGTGATAAAGCCTGCCTCCTCCGTGTTAGTAGATTGGACATGGACCAAACTCAAAAGTCAAAACAAACATTTCTTATCAAAGATGTTTTCTGTTAGTACCTCGACCGAGGTTATGTTTTCCTCGTTGTTTGTTTGTTTACGCAAAAACCTACGACGCGGATTACGACAGAACTTGGAAGGACTGAAAGATGTTGTATGAGTCAGGGAGGAAGACGTTACATTTTCAGAGTAAATCATGGATCTTGATGGAAGAAAATGTGGCATAATTAGGAGGCTGAGTGGCCACAGAGAGACACTCTTCTGTTTTCTTCGCATTTGTTTGTCTGTCTTTCAGCCGCATTACTCAAAAACTACCAAACAGATTTCCATGAAATTTTGCGAAATCCGTTCAGTAGTTTTTGTCTAAACCTGCCGACAAACAAACAAACAAACAACAACATAGAGAATAAAACCTCTTTGGTGGAGGTAATGAATGTTTAAATACTTAAATGTGTCAAACTGCCAATAGAAACACAAATGTGTGAAGAAGACGAGCAGAGAAAACAGGTTTATCTGCTTCTTTATCTCTTATGCGCCGCTGTGTCATGATTCACGTCAGAGACTCTGCTCCGGTGCAAACTCGCTCTCTGCTCATCAGCAGTGAATATAATGTTCATGATGTTCACGTAAAAAATGAAGCATTAACTTTTTATTTGATCTGTTCTGTGCAAAGTGGCGTCTAATTGAGCCGTAAAGAACGATGGGAGCCTGATTGTTTCGAGGTGAAAAGGTCAAACAGATGAGAAACTTCAATCGTATTCAAAGTGTCGATGTTTTCCGGTGGTAACTTTCAAATGAGAGAATACTGAGGATTAGGTCTGAATTGTCCCGTGTGGTCACATAAAGGCCCAAACGTTTGGTTTGTGTGTCGGAGAACGAGAGGAGGCCCGAGCAACTGTTGAACACCTCGCCTGAACGATCGCCTGCGTCTGACATTCGGGATAATGACGGGGTCGTGCAAATAAATCATCTGCACACAAAAGTGAAAAGAGCTCGAAATGAGCTTAATCGTGTGCCGTGACACGATTACATGGGCGAACACAGAGTGTGTGTGAGAGAGAGAGAGGGAGAGAGTGAAAGAGAGCGGGGGAATCGCCTGCAGGCAGAGAATGAATGGGAGGTGGAAATTGGTGTGTGTGTGTGTGTGAGGCAGGGGGGGGGGGGGGCAAACAGAGCAGGTCAAAATGAACACCATCTGGGTACATGAAAGGGAGGCGGCTGGTGGGGGGGGGGTGGGGGGGGGGGGAGGCAGGAGGTGGCGGCGAAACAAAACAAAAGCACCAGTGCTGCCAGCATGTCGCCGGCAACGCCACAACACTGCCACCCTCCATGTTATGACCCCCCCACCCTCCTCCTCCACCACCACCGACAATCAGGTGGACGAGGCCTCAACATCACTCATGCATCACCCCCCCTCTCTCCCCCCCCCCCCTCTTCTCTTATCCCCCTGGGGGTTCAGATCATTGCCAAAGGAGCCACAGGCCACTTGCAGGCTGACAGTCAGCTCCTCTAATGGGCCTGGCTGTTTATTTTGTACCGCTTGGAAGTGGATTAGCTGGAGGTAATTATGGTTAATGATCCGCCCGCCTCACCCCGCTAATCTGTAGTCACCCGCTCGCTCGGCTAGTCGCGAGCGCACAAGCCGCCGGCGCCATTAATACGGGGGTAGTGTTACCTATTAGAGCCGCAGCAGGGAAAGGTGAGATGGAAATTTGTCGGATGGATCAGAGTGTGAAGGGCCTGGACGTCGTGGCTCCGTCCTGGAGTCAGACGTGATGTTCAGTTCAAGGAGATTTGATTCGACTACTTCCTCTGACATGTCGTCGTTTGGAAGGAAAGGCCTCAGAGCTGAAGGTTATTCATTTAGAGATTAACACTGATCCAGGATGGGATTAAGACATTTTCATTGATGCATTTATCATGATTATAATTTAAATGTTTTTAAATTTCGGACAGGGTTTGATTTTCTGAGATTGATCTATTTTGGACTTTTCATGGTATTTGGTTTGGGGCTTATTATCCTACTGGATTATTAACTACAGGGACAGAAAGTACACATGTTAATATTATATATTAAAAGTGAAACTACTCCAAAAACTATCAGAAACCTGATTTGTATAAAAATGTATTATAGATTCACGAATCCAAAATAATAATGAAAACAAAGTTACAAAATAATATTTACAAGAACTTTATTAGTTTGGCAGTTGCAGCTTCTTTTAGATGAATCCACATTTAATCCGTTTTCTGATTTTAAAGTATGTTGCATTATATATATATATGCAACTTTACCTCTGCAGAAATCATCAAATGTGCTGTATCTCCCAAACATCAAAACACATTTTTTTCGTTTTGTGATTTTTCTACTTTTTAAATAGTTTATTTATTTTAAGAATTAAGGGGATTTTGTCAGCTCACACCGAATCATCCAGTCGATCTAAAAAAGGTTCAAAAGCACAGTGAATAAATGTGTTTAGCTTTTATTCTGAGGCTTAAAATCCATCTAGAGGCTAAAATGAAAGAGAGGAACATCTAGTGAGAGAAATGCACAAGAAAATTAATATATATATATTTATATTTGGACTTTTTCATTCATTCGATTATAGTTTTTTGCATTTGTTTGTTCAGAATTGTCTCAGACCAGCCAGTGCATGTGTGCGATCGAGTGTCTCGTTCGTCTCCAAAAATATTATCGTGATGTTGAGGAAGAAAAATCAGTTTTCCAGCTGTTCCAGATTCAGTTTACAGGGAGATGTAAATATTTTGTCGCTTTTCGCTGGTATTAAAAATGAACCACAGACAGGTGTCCTTCCCTGTAAGTCGCCATGTTCTTGGCGCTGGTTTGTTGTGTTTGGCACGTGATGCCGTGTGTTCACCAGGATGTGAAGTTCGCTTGAACCGGATTTTCTCTCCAGCCTTTTGTGTTGTACTTTTAAAAAATGGATTTGGTAAAGAACTCAAAATGTACCCATTTTAAATGCAATAATTCACGCGAGTCGTCCATGAAATGATTTTATATATTTTCTAATATATTTGCAAGCATGTTAACAAAATTCGTTTTGATTGTTTATTCACAAGCAGAAATTTTAATTAATCGTGCAAAAATTAACGAAACATGAGGGGGTTTCATTTTGCTTCTTGTGATAATAATGTAATAAACTGCAATAAAATCAAGTCATAAAACGTAAATACGTTAAGTTAATAATGATGCATGGTCACAAGGGTGTAGCAGGAGGGTTTTTTTTTCTGTTTCTTTTTTCACCAACTATAATTTTTAAAAACGGATGCTAACGGTTACATTTAAGAGTCAAATGAAATCAGGAAATGTTCCTGGGTTGTGGTCAATGTAATTCATGTTCGTCCTAAACACTTTTATCTCATTTCGCAGCATTATGTGCGATGGAAACATGAGCCTCCTTTAAAAAAACGACACACACACACACACACACAGACACACACACACAGAGTGTAGACTGTCAGTCACGTAAAAACCAGCTAAGAGCGACAACCAAAAAAATGACGTCTTGCGCAGCCCCGCTTTTTTTTACTCCACCACATTCATCCATCTTGAAAATGCACCAGTAATAGCAACAAAGTGGTTTTTCTCCCCAAAATGAAGTTTTCCTCGATCGAATCAGGGGTCGAAGACACGTCTCTCCGTGTGAAGAGGACAGGACACATCAGGGTTAAACCGATTACGTCCCGTTAAACAGGCTTTTCAGTGTCTCCATCTCAGACACATTTTCCTGCCTTTTTCCAGTAATTTTTGAAAGCCTTCAAGCTGTAATAAAATATCACTTTTTGTGCATTTGCGCATTAAAACACTCTTGGTCTCGTTGCAGTTTTCTGATGATAATCACATTTCCCTACGAACCCTCCCCCTGGTTTATTCCCATCTCCCCTTTTAAAGCACTTTGCTGCTGTTTCAGTGAAGACGACACTGACTCGGGGTGAGGGGGAGGGGAGGGGAGGAGGAGGAGGAGGCTTCGGCGAAGGGCTCCAAATGGAAAGCTTTAGCTGAGGGCTCGGTCTGCACGTTACGTTGGCGTCACGTCTCGCTCCGACTGAGCAAGGAGCAACATCCCCCCATCACCACCACCCTCCCAGGGACCCTCATAAAGTGCTCTGATGCTTCATAATGCAGATCATTAACCAGAATGCTGGGGAAGACCCCAAGTCCCCACTTAGATGAGGAGCCTCCCCGAGCCCCCACCGTGTTATGTATCCCTGCAGATCCCCTCCAGACGCTCTGATTGTCCATTCCCGCCCGCCGTCGCCTTGCCAGCAGCAGGGTTTATTGACACTAAGTTGCCCCCACACGGCGGTGTTAATACACACGACAAAGACGTTTCTTCTCCTCTGTGTCAACCTGAAGGTGCTTACAAGCCGGTGGTTATTGAAACACGCAGCCATAAAGCTAACGGAGATATGACTTAAGACGTGATTGCACTGGGTGACCGATGCACGAGCGCAATCAAGTCAAATGCAATGATTTGGAAACGAGAACGAGGGGCCGCGGAGGCAGGGAGGGAGGCGGAGGCCTTGTGAGGCAGGCAGTCAGCGGCAGCGGCACGGATTCAGGTTCGACTCGGGCCTTGAAAACACTTTTTCTCACGTGTTCTCTCAGAATTTGTCTCCGATTTGTTGGCGATTGACTTGTGAGAGTTCTGGGTTTTGAATAAAGAGGTTGTGACGTGGTCCTGGTCACATTGATCCTCGAAATGAGAACAAGGAACAAAACGCATCTTTGTGCAAAACTCTGAAATCCCAGCATAGTTTGTCAGTTCAGTCAATTCTTTATTGTTGTAGCTGTCTAGACGCTGACCACTGCACTTTTTCTGTGTGATATTGAACTTCCGGGCGTTGCCGTGTAAATAGCCATGAACGGTTGTGTACTTATTGATGCCACACTCGCAGCGAGGCGAGAGAGCTTCTCAGTTTTTTTGGGCGGGTTCACCCACATTCAAAAAAACCTACAGAGAAAAACCTAAATTCAAGTATCCACAAATTTGCGGATAAAAGGTTTCAAGTCAAAGACTGAATCGGGTTTGTCCAACATGCCCAGACAGTTTGTCTCTGTCGTGCAACGGCCCCTCGTACTCATGTGAAAAAAAATCAAATGATGATAGCAATATGACATATGAAGTGGAACCAGTATAAATATGATATGGAAGTATTTAAGCTCACACTTGATCTGAAGTGTTGTGAAGCGTCTGAAGCCGGCGTGTCTCCGGAAGGTATTAGTATCTGCAAGATATCAGATATTTTTTTGAGGATACAATTATCTGGGCCTCCATCACATGAGTATTCACGCTGTCCTCCAGCAATCATTTATTCATCCACGCAATTAGAAACAACACAGCCGCCGCCGCGCTTTATTAACTCCTTCCTTACCTGGCCACTGCCGAGCGAGCACAAAGAGGGCTTCAGGTGGTGGGAGAGAGAGAGAGAGAGAGAGAGAGAGAGAGAGAGAGAGAGAGAGAGAGAAGAGAGAGAGAGAGAGGAGAGAGAGAGGAGGAGAGGGAGAGAGAGAGGAGGGGGAGAGGAGGGGGAGGGGAGGATTTAATGAAAGCTCTGTATCCGATTCATCTTGTCAACGCTGCACCGCCTTCTCTGCCCCTAAACCAAACCCCCAGCATGCTTTGCCAGCCACTTTAATTACTTTTCCCTTTGCATGGAGCGGCGACCCACAGAACTGACAGACAGGTGCAGCAATCCTGATTAGTTAAAATAATAAAGACCGGGAGAGGACGACAAGGAGGAGGAGGAGGAGGAGGAGGAGGGGGGGGGGTGTCAACGTGTGGACAACTTCTCCTGATGGGCAAGCGGTGAGGGGATGTCAGAGCGGGGCGGGGGCATTGATTTACTTTGTGACAAAAGGGTGGCCTTCGGGCTTGATGAGGCAATATGGAAGACGGACAGAGAGTGAGGAGGGGGACGACGACAGGGGAAGGTGGCACCCGCTCACATCACCGGGGTCTCAGTTCGCCTCCCGCACGTGGGGGACGTTGAAAGCCCCTCGGTGCCTCGGAGACACGTGGCAGTCCTGCTCTGGAACCGCCAGCACCGTCGCACCTATTAACATGAGGTGGAGTTAATAAAAGCCACCTCCTGGGATTCATCAGCCGTGATAGCTCCATCTTATTTCACCAGATAAAGGGAACACGGCTCTGAATGAGAGTGAGCATCGTCCCGTCACTTCTCCGGACGCGACGATATCGTACGTTTGTAGGAAGTTACACTGGAAGCAAGATTAGGTTTATAAAATAAAGAAATATGTTTGGTATTGTGTGGAATTGGCCCTAAATTATGATTTTACACCAAAATCCATTAAAGCAACAGCTGAACGATTGCCTAGGAATCGAGATTCTGGCTTTTTTCTACAAATTTTCTCAAATCTAAATCACACATTGTCATCACTTTATTCTCCCAACCAAGTTCAACTCACAGATTACATCAGCGTTCACGCCGAGGCCGGCAAGGGGACACTGGCAGTAGCATCCACCCGTGTTGTGGGCTGAAACGCGAGAGGTGTAAGTTTGTGTGTGTGAAAGCCGACCTGCAGTGCCCACATCCTCAAGCTGACACTTTAGAGCTGCTCTGTCTCAGCTGAGCGTGTCGGAACAACAGAGATGTGGAAAAGGCCGGCATGTTTACCACCTCTCTGTGAAATCAAATACAAGCTGCTCGCTGCGCCCCGGCAGCGTGAGAGCAACAGATCGAGTCGCGTCGCGGCTTCAAAGCGGCGGCGGTGCCCTGCGGAAATCTGCGTTTTTTTCCAAATGCCCCTTTGATTTGTTTTCACAGGTTATGGGCTCACGCGGCGATGCATTGATAAATTGCACAGGTGCATCGTGCGTGCGAGTGGAATGTTTGGATTCTACAGCAGCAAAATAACCTCCACTTATTTACAACCATTACTTGGTTCAACACTTTGGACAGTTTTGAACCACGGACTGCAAACAAAGATGGCCGACGTGTCTCCACTTCCTCCGACTATCCAGAACTTAAACCAAAATATCCTGATACAAACGCTGCCGTCTTGCACATTTGAAGCTGGTGAGCTGTGGCATCCGGGTTCTTATTGTGCGATACATGAAATGACAGAAACCATCTTTAAAACAAATTCATTTTGATGTGTCATGTCCATTTCTGTCACTTCTTTGCTTTTACGGCCTTTTCTCGTCTCTCTCGGTAGAGTCACTGTAGCTCTGCGTATTTTAACCTTGTCTTGTAAACGCAACAGAACTTTTAAGGAACCTGTACTTTTTTCTTCACTGTGGCTCGATAGTCTCAACTTTTTATTTTGTGTTATCTTGGGACATTAAGAATGGATGAGTTCTTTTAAAATGGCGACTTTACAAGCTCTTTCTTTCTTTCTTTCTTTGTATTCAGTCGTTCCTGAGAAACAAAGACTTCCAAACAATGCAGCACAAAGAAAACAAATCTAATTTACAATGTAAGAACTGAAATTAATACTAATGTTAAGATTACATGTGCACATTTACAGGTTTATTGCACAGGGAAGAAAGGAGTTTCTACTTTTGTTGCACATATAACTGGGTGATCTAAATGTCCAATGTGGTTTGCAACATAAGTTTATGTTGTAATATTGTATTATGCTGTACGTTTCATCTGTATGTTAATTAATAACACGACAAAGATAGAAAACATACATCTGCACCAAAAATGTGATGCATGGTTAAACTACATGAAACTGTAGCTGCACTTTGACCACCTGCAACATTATGATAATACCTGCACACCTTCACTGTCAAGTAACACGATATTTTTACTCATACTCTTACTAATGTAAAAGATCAAAAATACTTCCTCCTAATGTCAGGTTGTGTTATTATTTTGTATTATTTTCTCTCAAGTAAACAATCTACATATTTCTTCCACGCAGCCTGAGCCTCGTTCAAGCTGACTGGCCTCCTCACAGCTGAAATCACTGGTATCACGTCAGTGTGGCTCTCCAACTGACAGGGCTATACGCCACCTGATGGACAAAAGATGCAGAGCGCGTTCAGCGATGCCACTCACAGTCACCCGGGTCACTGAGAGCAGCTGTGCAGGATCATGATGACGGATGGTAACCGCCGACTGCTTTGGAATAAATGGAGTTTTTCCCCCTTTTCTCACAGTCGGAGCCTTTTTTTTTGTTTGCTGCTTTTATTTAGTTTCTCCCTCTTGGTTCCTGTCTTAATAAATGTTATAGATGTGACTTCAGAGGACGTGACACACACAAGTACTGGGTGGGAGTGAGGACAGTGGGAGTTATGGTGACGGTGTGTTTTTCTTTTGCTGCAAGTTGCAAATTTTCTTTCCAGGAAGGAAATCTGAATGAAATACACAATGAAGCTCTAAATTAGGTTTTAATAATTCAGCTCGACATTTTTCACCGTTAACGAAAGAGATGATGCTGAACTATAAAGGGGATGAAATTGATTTCCAGTGTTCTTATTAATGCAGCAAAGTCAGAGGCTCTTAATGCGGATGCCTACTTGATACGTTCATAATCAACTGCGCTGATGTACTGTGCAACGGCCTTAAATGGCCATGGATTCTAACAGGAAATGAAACAAATTCGATTGGCTTTCGGCTTCATGTCTGAAGATTGGCTGCTTTGTTTCCTTTTGATTGGTCAATTAAAAGTGTGCTTCCACTCACGAATCCCGGGCCCATTACAGAAAAATAATTTCAAGAGCCAAGCTGTTTGCCCTGCGCTGTCTGCCCTGCGAGGAATTCCCTCTCCACTTTGGAGAAGTCGGGCGGTGGGAGAGCGAGCGAGCGAGAGGTGGTAATATTAGCTCCCGTTTTATTGAGAGATCCATTAATCGCAGCCTCCTGCCGCTGACCCCCCTGACCCCCGCTGACCCCTGGACATCATGTTACCAGCCGGGCAAACTGGACTTCGAGGCGGATTCAGCTCCCGCAAAAGGAAATAACAGTTTTCCGCTCACGGGTTTGTGTGTTTTGGTTTTGGATTTGTGCGTCTTCTGTTTTTTTCCTCGATACTTTCCTGTATTTTGGAGCCTTAAGGGCCCAAAACTACACGTCCAGCATTCAAATGGCAAATAGTGTATTTAAGTAATTAAATTATTGTTTTTAAATCTCCACATACAATAACAAATAAACAAGAAAAGTCAAATTTAGGAGCAAGAATAATCTTTTTGCCTTTGTAATTGTTATTATTATTTTTGTGTAAAAACAACAAATGAATATTTAAATGACAGGTTTAAAAAAAAAAAAAGCAATTTGGTTGATTTCTGCTTCGTGTTTTATCCATCGTCTCTTAATTAATATAGAGAGAGTATCATCTGTCTGCGGATGATGAATCCTCTGCTGGAGAGCTGCTTGAGAGGAAGAAACATTAAGGCCGCATGTGAGCACATGCATTAGGCGATGGAAACACATGCACCCAGGTGGGGTAGGGTGGGGTTATGAGCAGTAATATAGCCCCATTAAATACTACTTATCTAATGCCACCATTAACTATGTGAATACATCTTTAGCAGGAGCGTAGAATCCCACGGAACTAATGCTGTCACGATCGGGAGCATTGTGCGCAAATTACGCCGATAATATGTGTTGACAATGTGAAACCACCGGCTGAAGAATACGCACACGATTTCATTTCCAGTTCCTTGACAAGCCGCCGTTTCCAAGACGATCGCCGAATACATTTATTGCGGCTTTATGACGGGGTCATTTAGGAAGTATCATTCCTCCAGTACTTTACAGAATGTCTTTATCAGCTGTCGAGCGAGCGCCCCACACAATAGAGGACTTGTGTAACTTTATCCACGCCTTTGTCTGATGGCTACATAAACTGCACTCTACCTGTTTTTCGACAGCCGAGGCCCGGGCCCGGGACAGGCATTGAAAGCAAATACCTGATTGTATTAGTGTCTCCCCTTTAAGCTGTTGTCACCTAGCTGACCGATTATGGGCAATTACCTGCTCTGTCGGAATCCTAGCCGAATAGATTGAATTCAGATTGATTTTTGTCCAGGAAAGAGGAGGGAATTTAAAGCCTTTTTTAATTGGGTATTTGGTGTGTGCTGATCTGAACACCGTGGCCTTCCCGAGGGATCCTTTATGGGCCAATAATGGCATTGGAGTGGGGGGGTTGCTGCAGTCTCGTCTGCCGACTCCCTCCCAAGGCCATAACCCTGCATTTGCTCTGAGTGCTTTTCTATTATGCATTGATAGTTGAGCATCAATCAATAAGAGGGGAAACAGAAAACCCAGCGAAACCAACTTCTTAAGTGTAAAATGCCTCTTAATACCCGGGGCCTTTCAAACAACTTAACCTGGACGCTTTTTACCCTCGCCCTTCCTCCCTCCGCTCTTTGAGGGACACTTACCGGCGCCTGGCGACACAATGTTTTATTTAGGAGGGCTGGAAATGTGCAGCTCTCAGGTGAAAATGTACCGCAATCCTCTGGTTATACTTAAGCATTACAATCCTTCCGCGTGTGCAGGAACCGAAACAGACACGCACAAGCAAAATAGATCATTGCGATTTCCGTTATACAGCATTTACCTGTTTTCTTTGTCTCCTGCATCAAAACCACCGCCGAGAAAAAGACGCTGAGTATAATCACCGCAGTAAAGTACGCGGCGGCCTCTCGTTGACTGGGTTTGTTTCATTTTGCAGCAAATTACAACCGTCCTCAAGGTTGATAAGGTCAGCAGAGACCCAGCTGATTGTATTATGGATGTACCATGTCATGAAATCAAATCCCACGAATGATTTAAAGATGAAACCGAAGAGACGGCTTCTTCACATGAACTTTGCAACTGGTTTGGAATGAGAAATAAAAGAGAGGCAGATTACAGAGTCACCTTTCACATGGCCAGTGCCCCAGTTCTGTAAACTGGGACGATTCCAGGAAGGAAAAGGGGGGAGAAAACAAAGTCTCGCCCCACAAGATAAGAGGAACGGTGGGGATCGGACCCCCTCGGTGGAAGAGATAAGAGCGAGACAGTCACAGCAATGGCCGGCCACATAATACACAGGCCCACCTCCAGCCGTCTAAATCGCCCATCAGCACCAGTCCCCACCGGCCCTCCTGTCACCACTAATGCACCTTTTCCTATAGGACAAAGCCCCAGATGCAGTAAGGTTATCTGCGGCTTCGCGGGAATTCTCGGAATTGGCGAGTTCACCTTTCCCTCGGTCCAGATGACAGGAGATGATACAGAGGGGCCGATCAATCCCTGGTCGCGCTTGTGCTTCCTCGTTCGACATCTTTCAGCCTCATCAACTGCTGTTAAATCGTCTCACGTGTCAACAGGTTTGGATGCGGAACCCGGGATTTTAAAGCCCTCAGAACAATTCCCTTCAAAGAAATTGTCATTTCTATGTCTCCTAGCAACAACGAGGCGTTACACAACAGATTTCCCAGAAAGCACTATAGCTTCACCGCTCCTTGGTGACATCACAGCCCCGAGTACGCCATTAAAACATTTCTGCGCGAATGATTAATTATCCAAATCAAAAAAAAATAAAATACCACATTCTAATTGCTAAATGATTTTGTAATCAGTGTTCGGCATATTAAAAGCCATCACCGCCTCCGTTTGAGAATGTCACTTGGAGATACAACAATTCTCAGCTGGTTAGGTGATGGCGAGGGAGGATGACGGGCGCGGGGGGGGCGGGGGGGGCGGGATACGGAGAGGATGCCCCCAAACTACTTTGGTTACACAAACTTTGTTTTCAGCCTCAATGCATCAGAGCCCTCTCCCTCCATCTGCCATCTGCTGCTGAAGAATCTGTTTCACTCTACGAGCCAAGCCCAGCCTTTATTGGTCCTAATGGCACTATCAGCTGAGCCGCCAAACCCAATTACCTTTTAAAAAGGGAGGCCACCCCAGCTAATCATGGCTGCCTAACCTGATTTGCCTGTGATGAAGAGACGGGATAAAGAGCAGTTAATGGAGGGAGAATGATCTCACAAATACAAAAAACTCAATTCATTTCTCCTGGAGAGCAATCTGTCCGATTCAGCGGTAATGGAGTGGAGATTCATTAGTCCTCGGGCCTTAGTAGTAGCACCGTCGCCTTATCAACCGAATGACAAAGGAACATTGAGTGTACTCGTCCTCACGTTGTTGGGGAGGCACACAGAAGAAGAAGACGAGGTGCCAGGCTGGCGACACGAGGGCGGATATTGAGACTGGGTGGCGTTTCGATCATTTTCTTTTTTTCCAGTCCCACATCAAACTACAACGAACGCACCATTTGTCAGTTCTTAAATGGTAACGATATGAATTCATTGTAATTAATGTCACATGCAAGAGGTGCTGCCTTTTTTTTTTTTTACATTTCGCATTTTCGAGTGGAGCAATAACCGGCCGGGTGCAATTCATAAATCTCCTCGTGCTCCTAACTTGTGCACGAACGCTGCAAATGGTTGGGAACATGCATAATTAATAGACTGTTTCCCAAACATTTAGAACCGTGGAATTACTGGTAATGTGATGTAAGACAGCTTTTTATTATGTTCAGCCAAAGTAGTCACCATCATCGATGTCAACTGTGCCACAGGAGAACGCCGCCTCCGGGACAAGACATTCTGGGATTGAAACGACTGTTTGCTTTGGAGTTTGATTTACGTCCGTCTTTCAGAACTCAGAGCTCTCGTAGGTCTCGTCCTGTCGGCGCCCAGGCCTGAACTGGGACTGCACGTCTACCGAAGACACCCAACATCTGCTCTGTCCCCCCCCCCCCCCCACCAGACTCCAGCCTCATTCACACGCATGTTCTCCTGATGATGTAAGTGACGCGCATGAATGACCAATTGATGCCAAGAATGTCATACACAGGATGAGTCACTGAGAGCGCAGGGGCGAAGGACAGCCATGACCCGGCGCCCTAACCCCGCCGAATCCATGCACTCACTGCAGCTTCAGCGTGGCCTGGCCCAGATATGATCCAGAGGACGTCGGCTAGATGGGGCATAGGGCCATCGCCAGGGTTTGCAGACGGACATTAGGCCAAAGCCAGAGTTAAAATCCTATTAGTTTGAGTTGGGAATCGGATTATCGTCGTCGAGAATCACTCGTCTGGCAACTAGGGTCTAATTTACGCCAATCAACGGCAATTATTGAGGGGAAGGGAGCCCCTATTAGAGAGCCTCATCCACTTAGTCTAATGAATGGGGAAGATTCAATCTTGGCTGTGGAGACGCATTGGAGAGCTGCAGCTGAAAGCGACTGCACCAGCAGGCTGAAGAAGAGCTGCTGTTATTTATCAATGGTGGAGGCTGTCAGAGCAAACGTGCGTTAGCCATGGGGCACCGGGCTCTGGTTTCCCAAGGTCTGGGGGCACTCGGGGCAGTAAAGCATTTAGCGGAGCTCTCTGCAGCCCATTACGTGAACATCACACTTGTAAAGAAGTGATTATACATATATCATGTGTTTAAGCCCTGAGAGATGTACTTTTTTTCTCCATTACTCATCAGAAATCATAAAGTTGGAGGTATATAATGTTCAGAGTCCAAACTGCACTTACAGAGCTCGGTGTAAAACGCTGTGTAATGGCATTAAATGTGCCACATTTTCCTTTTATATCGATTTAAAATATGTTTAAACACATGTGGCTTCACTTCCAGTTTCTCTTCGTCGGGCAAATTAGTTTTCATGTGAATCAAACCACCTGAATTTTGAATTTCTTCACCTGAAAGTGAACAGAAAACATTTATAGTTTGTTGCGGACTTTAAAAAAAAAAAGTGAATTACTCAACCCTGAAGATTCATTAACTTAAAAACTCCATGTATCACACATAGAGGAGAGCAACCTTCCACCTCTGCCACACACTGTTTTATCTGCACTCCTACACTGCCCTCTACTGGTTCAGCCCTGTGTGAGTCACACTGCATCTGTTCTCAGTGTCTCAACACTTGCATCAGTCGGTGCCATGCTTTATTTCTATCACATTAATATGTAAATGTAAATAGATTTTGGTCGGATCAGTAACACAGGTCTTCTCCATTGGCTGCCAGTTATAGGATTAACTTTAAGATTGTTTTGATAACTTTTAAAGCTCAGCACAGTCGTGCCCCCTGTTGCATCACATACCTACTAACTCCCTTTTTTTTTTTTATAACTGCTTAAAAAAAATCTTTATAGGAAATCCTTTGAATGCCTGATTTATCTGGTTTTGATTGATGTTGTTTGTTTTTTAACATTCTCTTTTAAGTTATCTTATCCTTAATTTAGTCTTTTAACCTTGTTTAGTATATTTCAACTGTGCGACACTCATTTTCGGTATTTTAAATTATATGTGCAATCCTGCCACATTATATATTATATATATATATATATATATGTTTAGATTTTATATATTATTTATATGTTTTAATATTTCCTCATGTTTATACTTTTTGTTTACTTATTTATTACTTTACTGACTTTTGTATATTTTCACTATTCCCCTTATCTTACTTTATCTTATTAAAACACAGTTTAATATCCTATTGATCAGGAATATTGTTGTAGGGCAGATGCATAAATAAGACCCACATCATTTACATATTCACCAAGCTGATGCAAGTCTGTGTCCCCATCAGCTCCTGTTTGCAATAACCTCTAGTCTAGTGGGCGTGTATTTTAAATTATGAATCAAAATACGTTCCTCTCTGTAGGTTGGATGGTGATAGTGGGTCCTGAAAATCTCACCCAGTGGGGGAAGTCCCCAGCTTTTCCAAACCTGGTGAGAGAATGCAGACGTGCACAGGGTTATTAATATCAGCCAATAGTTCCATGTTGAGGGTTTCATTTCCGATCGTGGCTGCTGTGATACCAACGTGCGGAACGAGCAACTCCCTCCAACAAATAAATACATTTAACACGGCTGAATGCATGAAATAGATTTTAAAACATCAATAATGCATCAACTTTCTTTAAACCCATAAACTTAGAAGACAAACAGACAGAAAACTAGTTCTCTTTCAACTTCATTAATGGGAAAACGGGGTCATTGCAGTTGAGTGACTCATCTTTTTCCTTTATCTGAGCCGCTGATGGGAAAATTAACAGTTGGACGGAGGAAGCGAACTCATTTCATGCCACGTTCTGAAGTGTGACTGATTAGAGAAGTGCACTCACACTCTGGCCCTGCCGTCTTGCGGGGGAGGGAAACCATTGTTTCTCATGTGGTGACCTTCACTGCACACTGCTGTGGGCTGCTCGTTCCATTTCATTTTTTAAACTCTCGTAATTGCTAATCGCCCCACCGCAGTGAGGGTACGGCATAGTTCACGGGGGGGAATCAAAACCCACATTAGCCAGTGACCTTAAACGTGCGGTAAGTTTTGATTCGGGCAGTTACAGGCAGCCAAGTAGTGTCAAGTCCCTCTGACCACAGACATCCACCACCTCATCAACTGGGAAGACCCAGCACCACCGATACTATCACTGATACTATAGGTATAGTTTGACATTTTGGTAATTAGCTTTTTGGCTGAGAATTAGATGATGAAGATCACCGCCACCTTATTGTCTGTATGGTCAATATGAAAGGTGAGTTGGAGCGTGATACTCAAGCACTGGATGTCTAACTCGCCATAACCTCGTCACCAATGTGCAATGCATCCTGGGATAGGTAGGGATCCACCTGCTGGGGGTCTGGTCGCGCCTTCGGAGGCTGCAGCGAATAAACCGAGACGCACCTGACGTGTCACTCAGCGTGTTTCACAATGCACAAAACGTAATACAAGCAAAAATATGATGTGTGATGGCTCAGGTTACATTAGTAACTACATTTCCTCGTCCCTGCAGGAAGAAACAAGAGAGGAGTCTGTCCTGACCTCACCAGGGTATGATGCTTAAGGCAGAGAAAGAAAAAGGAAAGCCACATAAATCATGTGTATTTTTGTTTTTGTGTCGGTACTTATTTAACTCGTCAATGTAAATTGGAACGATGGGACCACAGAATGGATAGAATGGCTCAAATCATAAATATTGGGTTGTAGTTTAAAGATAAAACACATTTTGAACAGTGCAAGTTTCCAAATTCATCAAGATATAATCATCATAAGGACACGGGGTCAGGACCAATGATGCAATTCTTGTTTCACATCCTCACGTTCAGGCTGCGCACGCTGCTGCTTTGTTTTCAGAATTCATTACTGTACCTAATTTATAATATCAATTAAACAAAAGATAATTATCTATTGTGATATACCTGCTTTGTCATTTCATAACCACCATCATCTGAGACTCTACCTCACCCGTAGAAAATATTTTTAAAAAGTGAAAGATTCTGAAACCCCCTAAAATCTCCCAGTATGAGGTGGCAAATTTGCGCAGGCTAATCTTGATAGTTATCTATCAGTATCTATAAATAACGATAGTTACGTCATATGGAATGAACCGTATCGGGGGGGAATTCCTCGACAGGCACCTGTGGGACACTTGGAGGATCTTGGTTTTCACCTGGGGAGGATTCGTGACATTTTGCAGAGAGCGAGAGCGTGGGGGGGGGGGGGGGGGGGGGGGGGGGTGAGCTGTGTCATCAGCACAAGTTGACTGAGAGGAAAAAGAGAAAGCTGCCCCCGTGCACTGATCACGACAACTGCCGTCATGTCCACACCGTGTGGTTTTTGTGGTTTTAACGGCCATTTTTCCTTCAACACAATCCGTTGCAATTCGAGGAACGTTAAGAAACGACAAGGTGCGATGTCGCAGCTACGCCTTGTTCTTCTTCTGTAGGAGATCTGAATTTGATCATTTGACAATGTAGCCCGGCTCCGTGTGAAAAAGGCAAAACATGTAAACCAGATTTCCCAAATTTGCATTCACCAAGAAATATGCAAACTCCGGCTGATGGATAGCGTCTCTCGTCACGGTAGAACCAGGGACAACTCAAACCACAGGGTTTAACCACTGGAAACAAAGAAGTCTCAAATCAGTAATACTACGATCACACTAATGCGATAGTAGATTGTGACACAAGATACACACAAGCAGTTCCTGAGTCAGTGCAACTTCCTGTTGTCGGAGGTAAATGTGATTAGATGCGAGATTAAAAACTTCAAACTTCAAATTAAAACGAAAACAAAAGTTCCAAGAAGCTTCAACTTTACTCGACTGGTATTAATGCAGAAAATCAACCCTTGAATTGTAGTGATTTATAGTGTTAGCACCACATTCTTCAGGTTTTTAGTAGAACTTTGATTCCAAGTGACACAAGATGCAAACACACAGTTTCCTGATTAGTTCACTTAGTTGTTATTTAGATTTTTTTTTTTTATCTCCCAGTATGATTTTAAAGTGCTGGGCTGGGAAGTTGGCTTTTCCCCACATTGTTAAAGCAAGTGAACACGTCACTGGTTACCAGCTAAAGTCACGTTTGAAATCATGGAATAATAAAATGTTTATGATTATTACGACACAGAATACAGGAGGTAATAATTCAATCACCACAGATCCCACTGCACGACGAAGACGACGAAGACGAAGAAGAGCAGAAGAAGAAGATGCACTCCCCGGTTAGAAGTTCATTCTTTACCACAGACGCACCTGCTGCGTGAGAACTGACGAAGAAGAGGAGGAAGAGGAAGCAGAAGTAGAAGAAGAAGAAGAAGAAGAAGAAGAGTGGAGGAAGACAAAGAAGATAAAGAAGAGGAAGAAGAAAGACGAGGAAGCAGAGAAGTAGAAGAAGAAGAAGAGCTACGGTCGATTCGTCGACGTTGTAGAATTTTCGCGGTGAGTTCTGAAAGTCTGCGCACGTGTAACGATTCATATTTAATTTTTCGTCCGATTTGACGGTTTCAACTGAACTAACGCAGAATCAGAACCAGAATTCGACACGTTTCATCCCAGACGTCAGATGGTTTTAGAGAAAACGTCGAAAGCCTGACGTTGTGACGCAGAAGTTTCCGGAAGCGTTAACTTCCGGATACGAAGCTATTTGACACTACACACCGACACGGGACGTCACCGGACAACGTGAGGAAATTCAACTTTTAAGACTAAATAAATACTAATATTAATATATAATTATTAATAGCAAGTTACGAGTGATGTCATTAAAAGTAGCCAACTTTTTCTTATATAAAACATTTATGTAATATTTCCATTTCATTACACTCGTTAATGTCTTTGTGTGGAAATGACATTTAACTTCCGATGGTTTGTTTTGGGCCTGTTCCGGTCAAAGCACCTTTACTGTAACACACGAAATATCAATATTCAAGATGAGGCCAATGGACCACGTGACTTCAGAAAGCCCTAAGACATATTCAGAGCCTTTTATGATTTGTATTCGTAGCTCAGGTCTAATTCAGTTTATTAGGTACACCTAGCTAGCACTAATGCAGATTCCATTAATGTGCGATTTAGAGGTGATTTAGCTTCATGTTCATTTCAGCGGCGCTAATTAAATAGATCCATTTTTCCACCATATTAATATCAAGTAGGGGAGGCGAAATGAACAAATCTGTAATAACGCTCATCAGCATCAAAAACTGCTTCCTCCATTGTGCTCATACAGTTGAATCAGCGCCTCCCTGGAAGAATTTCAACACAAACGACTTTATTAAAGGGAGGATGATGTCTCAGACTTACTTGGTTTTAGCTCGCTTAATAAATGAACAACTGCGTATGATTGTTTTTACGTCATTATACCTAAACAAACGGAAAATCCCCAGTGCTGCTTTCACAACTCTCTGGCCTTCAAGACACTCTTCTCTTTTTTTTTTTTTAATTAGTTAATCCAGCCAATCGCCAAAGCCTCCGGGATGTTTGCATCTGGGGAGTCATTTCGAGGTTCCAGAGGCTGCTTTACGCAACTTCTCATGCAGAACTTGCCCGTGACACCGGGACCACCGATCGAACCATACAAATATCCGTCTGCTCCGTCAACCTCGAACGGGCCGAGCAAACGTGTCTCTGACCAACAAGTGAAAAAAACATTCACACCTGGTGAGTCTCAGAAAGAATTTGAATCCAGCTAACAACTTCCAAATTGCTTCCATCCTCCAATTGACATTTTTGTATTTTTGTGGCTAAATTGATCAAACTATATCTGTGTTAATTTGTGTCTACCCTTTCTACACGTTTCCTCTTTCCCCCAAATAAGCTTACGCTCTGAAGCCGACGGTATCGCCTCAAACGCTGATCGACAGATACATGCAAGGTGAGAGCCACGCGTGAGCCTGCTCCATCAGCTCGCAAAGATTTTGCAGTTCCACCTGGAAATGAAAGAAACGGTGACGACAGGTAAATCTCTTCAACTCTCTCAACCTTTTGGATAAACCCTGAACTGGGTGGAAAGATGCCATATTGGTGCAGAATCCCCGGATTTTTGTTTTGTCACTTTCTTTAAAATTACGAGATTCAAGACAGAGAATAATTCATAATTTACGAGTGTGTACAATTTGGTGCAGATCCAATTATATATTTTTATCTAGATGTACTTTACTGGCTGCACATTTTGACATGATTCGTCCAAAACACTGATCCACGTCCAGAACCGAGGATTTGTTTTCAATAAATTCATCAACTCTTGTTTTCTCAGGCAACATCCCGGGTTCTACTTTGCCTTTTGCGCGGTGATTGATGGCGTTGAGTACAAGACCGGCATGGGAACCACCAAGAAGGATGCCAGGCTGAAGGCAGCACAGTTGGCTTTGGAGGATCTGCTGCCCACCCTGGGAAGTGTGGAGTCGGGTCTTCCTGAGGCCTCAGGTCTGTGTCCGATGCTGATTTGATGAATGTGTTTCTTCAGCAGATTTAAGATTCTCATTTAGTTTGGGCAAATGTTGCCCTCAGTGAAATGTGGGAAATAGAAATTCGCGGAGAGGTAAAGCGCCTTGGGTGTGAAATACTTTGAAAGGTATTTTTTCCTCAATGGAGAGACACTAGTTCTCCAAACAATAATCATCTCTATATATATATATATATATATATAATATATAGTGTGTTGTACATTTTTAACAGCTACTCTTTCCTCAGATGCCCCTCCACTCCTCCCAGTAAGAAAGGAGCCCTCCATCTCCGATGGGTATCCCTGTAGAGCCAATCACGGTAACTGGATTTCTAAATGGCTGTCTCGCACTGTGACATTGCCCTACACCCTAATGTAAAGTCTTTAAATCATAAGCACATGTTGCAATTCAGTTTCTGTCATTCAGGTGAGGGGTAGGACAACATCTGGAAAATGTCTGGAGCAACTGATTATAACATTTGCATTCTCACATACAGTCCCTCCAGAAAATGTCAGGGAAATCACTCGGACCCATCTCTCTCTACGTGTCTTTCTCATTCTTGTCCGTCACAAAATCAAATCCTGCTGATTTTTATTGTCTGCTCTTCAGAAAGGAGGAGTTCTGTCAACCTCCAGTTCCCTCAGGCCGTCAGGGATCAGCTCGCCCAGCTGATGACCAGCCACCTGGAGTTCTCTGCGTGCGCGGCACCACGGCAGCGTTCATCATTCAGACTTGTGAGCTCAGCGTAACTGTTTGTTTGGCGTAGTGAAGCCAGTTAACAGAGGGATCCTGGGTATTTTTTTAAAAACTTCGTAGTACAGGTGTTTCCTGTTGGCTGGCTTGAGAGTAATAAAACACATGAGACTGTCGACATGTTGGGAAATCTAGATTTACTATGTAGTCGAATACAACCACACCCCAATTTATTATACAGCCTCAAACGTTACACCACGGTTAGAACAAAGCCTCTCTGACACAGTCCCTGCTGAATTTTGAAGGATTTATGCAACTATTAATGGTATGCGTTAAACTTTGATATAAATATATACACACACACACACACACACAATAATTAATACTATACAAGAAGCAACACTTGGGTTTTCATGCTTCTTAACGTCTGCTCAGAAACGTCGTACCTTGGCTTCACAGTACTGAAAGACCAAAAATAGAAATACACAAATAACTGTCCCCACTTTCTTCTCTCCTTTCCAGCCGGCGGGTGTGAGGTGGTCGCTCTCGGCACCGGGAACTTCAACACCAAAGAGAGCGGCTCGTCGAGTGGACGGATCTTACACGACTCGCATGCAGTTGTTACTGCCAGGAGATCTCTTATGAGGTAATCTGCAAACATAATCCTGTTTTTACAGTAGATCTTTGAATTTGATTTCTGAACAAATGTACTGTACTCTTTGTGCTACAGACAATTAGCTTAAAAACTAAATAGCTAGGAGGTGGTTAAATCACTTGTTCAGCCAGTATTTTGCTAAAAAAACAAATATCAATGATATGCATATATCAATAGATATATTGATAAGAATATAGTGAGCATAGTTAATGTGGTTCCACTGATCTGTGGTCATGAAATAATCGTCCGGATTTTATCCCGATATTGCATCAGGCGCATATTCCACAAAACTGAGTGAAAAAATACTTTATATCATGGAAAGACGTGTATTTCTGTGCGTTGACCATTAGGGGGCGACGTCAGTACGCATACTGACCTCGTGGCATTACGGACACACAAAAAAGAAAAATCAAGAAGCGCAATATGATAATGAAAACAAACTTTTTTCACCTTTTGATAAAACAGTCTCGCACACAATAGATAACTTAACTATTTAAATAACTATTTCATCAATGTCTCCCCAAATATCAATATTGCATATCTCCTTTAGCACCTTCCTCTCCTGTGCTGCTGTTTGTGAAATGTGGTCACAGCGATACACTTGTTGAATGTGCACTTCTCGGCAGTGGCGTAGGTGTGTGTGTTTACACATTCGCAGACCACAGTAGGCCACAGATTCTCGTCTCTCAGAGTGGGTGACTTTCCTGTTGTCGTCGAGCCGACCCCCGGTGCTCTGTGATCACTAGCACTTTTCACAGTTTCCTTTTTCAAAACTTGCTATGTTGTTTTACTGGATCATTAGAGGTGATTACACAGCGTGTGCATTTCAGATGTAGCAGCACAACGAGCCTGTTCTCATTCTGTGTTGTCAGGTTTCTGTACCGGCACCTGCTGATGTTCTTCAGCAAAACGGCCAATCTGACGGAGAAGTCGGTCTTCCAGCAGAGCGGCAGCGGCGGCCTCCTCAGCCTGAAGAGCGGCATCAGCCTTCACCTATATGTGAATCAACTGCCTAAGGGGGCAGCTCAGATCCCGTCCAGGCTGTTAGTATTTGTGATTATCATGTTCTGGCTACTCATTAGACACAGGAGATCAAGTTGAGGTCACGAGTAGAACCAAATATTAGAAGTGAGGCTCTACTGAGGGCCATTCTAGGTTTGATTTCTTTATTTACCCAATATTTTAGTACAAGTGTAAGTGAGTGAAACACATCTTGCATCACAAACTACTGATAAAGATAAAATATCTTTCCCTGAGCTATTTGGTGATAGTAGTCAGGTTGGAAATTCAAAATCTGGGTAAAGCTGCATGAATATTGATTAAAACCTTTTGGAATCTGCTCTGTGTTCTATCTCAGGCGTCTGAACCCCCTCTCCATTTCGGCGTGGCAAGTCAACAACGAGATCAGCCTGCACCTGTCAGTGGAGGGCAAGGTGTTGTACCGTTACGCTGTCATCTACAGGATTTTAAAAATGTGGCTGTTGATGCATGATTGACCTTTGGGGTTTGTTTTTCCAAAGGTGTTCTCAGTTTTCTCATCATCCTTCGACCACTCTCCCTCCACTGCGGTCAGCATGTCCGCCACAGACAAGATTACTCAGTGGCAGGTGCTCGGATACCAGGGAGCCCTGCTCAGCCACTTCATCGAACCCATCTACGTCCAGAGCATCCTCATAGGCAAGTGAACACGTCATCACCGATTTAACTATTAGGGTTTTTTCACTGCACAGAGATAGAGATAGCCATCATTCTCAAATTCTGTGCCACCTTTTCCTGTGAAGCAAATGGAACATCAGAATCAGTCCAAGGTGGTGTTGGGCGAGATGGTAAAGCTCGACCAGACCTTGTAGCGGAATGAGACTTGCTGATTTGTGCTGATTTGCTGCAGTAGTCAGTCAACAAAATCCCCAACATTAAAGTGATCTGAAAGAAAATTGTGAAGTGTGAAACGTATCCTACTCAAGTTTCCATGTTTGGTTTTAAATAGAGAATCCTTTTTCTATCTGACTGTGTCCTTTCCTCTTTTCATGATCAGAATGACTTTATGACCCACATTTGGCCACGAGAGAGGGAAACTCCATGGGATGTGTGTGACAGTGTAGAACGTCTTCATTGAATCACCTTTATTATAATATTTATTTCTACAATAGCTTTCAAATCCAGTGATACAAGGTTCTTCACAAAATATAACGCAAAGATTGGAAATCATAGAAAAGCCAAATCAGATACTCAATAAAAACTGTATTTACAGGTGGATTTTTAACGTCCTTAATTCCTCTATCTAGAGTAAATGTTCTTCAATCCTCACGTTGTATAAAGAAAATCAAGTGTAACCACATTTGACACAAATATGCTAAATGTCCATATCTTTCAGGTGATTCTTGCTGCAGGGATATCCGTGGCATGGAGATGTCTGTGAGCCAGCGTGTGGAAGGGATCACCTCTCAGCTGCCCATGTTCTACTGCATGATGAGGCCCCACATCAGCCTGGCGCCCTCCGTGGCTACCGACAGCAGCGACGGCGGTCAGTTGACCTACGGTGTCAACTGGAGCGAGGGGGACGGCTCCCTGGAGGTCGTGGACGGTCTGCAGGGCAAGACCATAGAGGAGTAAGGAAGTGGGCATTACAGAGTCAGAATGTGACCGCTCTGTTTTTGCATTCAGCTCGCAGGCACATTTGTGGGCAGCTACTTCATATTTGGCAGCACTTTTTTAAATTGTCAAACTGGACATTTTGTGTGTGGATCGAGATTTTCATCACAGCTCATTCTTTAGATCTCCCTTCAAGAGTGGATCTGCTCTGGCAAGTCGTCTGTGCAAAGCTGCGATGCTGCACCGCTTCAAGCTGGTGGCCAAAGAAGCCCAGAGACAGGACCTGCTGGCCACGAGCTCCTACAGAGAAGCCAAGGTAACGGCAACAGCCCCCCCCCCCCCCCCGCCCCCACACACTTTGTGTGAAGTCATAAGCAAAGTAACAAATTTGTTTCATGATCAACATGCAGTAGGTTGCAGCGGTTTTAATGAGTCAACACACGTATTTGGTGTGATTACCATCATCGTTCGTAGTTGCACGAACCCCCCCCCCCCCCAGTGGGTGATATTTTAGCTTAATTTTTGTACAACGGGAAGAAGTGAGCCACGTCGTCCATCAAAATACACGCTGTATATGCTTTTTTTTTTCCCCGTAACATAACCAGCACGTACCACATCCTGTGCAAGGAGTCATTTAAATGAAATGACCTCTGTTGTTGTTTTGTCGCTGAAGAGGATGGCGAAGCCGTACCAGGAGGCGAAGACCATGCTGAGGACGTACCTGTCGCAGCAGGGCTTCGGGTCCTGGCTGGTCAAACTGTCGGTTGGGGAGAATTTCAGCATGTAAATCAGAAATCTACCGTCTGGAAGTGACAAATTATGTTCAGTTTGCTAACGTACTTACTGTAGGACTTGACCATTATGCTAAGAAGTTTCTGTTGAGGTTTCTAAAGGGATTAAAGTAAATCCCTGTCCGTGTTTAAGCAGTTCAGATTTCCCGATGAGGAATTCACATGTTGTACATTTGGATCAAATAACCAACTTGTGTTGCAGCTCTGCCACGAGCCTTTATAACTGTCATAGTTCTGCTTAGTTGATCGTACATTTATCTTTTTGTTTTTCTACATATACATATAATGTATATTTGCATTATTTTCAATTATGTTACTGTTAAAAAATAGTATTTTTGCAACTGTGTGAAATAGAAAATGACCTCATTACTTTTGAACTGCACCTTTTTATTATGATACTGAGGCTCGGAAGTATAACAAGTTATGTTGTTTCATAAGAGACCCGAGTTTGGTTTCACTTAAGTTTAAGTTTTGTGTTTGAATGATTTTTGTTTTGTTTTTCTTTCACATTAACTGGTTAGATTTAGAACACTTTACATTCTGTGTATGACAAGAAGCTTTGCACAAGAATGTAAATAAAAACAAATCATCTCCAAGTTAAAAATTGTTTATTTTTGGATCTGATCAAGGTCAACAAAGAAACACATTTTACTATCTAAAGCTTATAATGATCAGATATGTTGTGTGATCAGTGACGTCATGAATAAGTGTGAAAATTACACGTATATAATTCAAGGTATCTTAAGACTATAGACACAAACTGAAGCTTATATAGATCAGACAGGATAATGTCAGCATCATGTCATATAGTGTAGAAATGCATTAACTTTTGCAAACAATAAGATTAGGGACACAATCTACAGGTTATTTCGAAGAACCTTTCACGCGTCGTCGCCGTCGTATGAATGGAGAAATTATCGATCTAATCTAATACATCTTGAAACTACTGCGTGTGGCTCGCCTGTCTCAAACGATCCCTCTTATCAGCTTCGTGTGTGTTGTTGGGTTCAACCTCCACACGCCGAGCTGGGCCTGGTGAACCACACAGCCTGATATTAGCAATCGGGGATAGAAGTGCGGATTGGGCCTCGGTTTGGGGTGAAACCCTCGTATGAAGTGACCGCCGCTGATACACAACAAACCCCCGTGTTGATGCACACTGTTGATTTGCCTCACTCTGTTCTTACATATACACACGTACAGGAAATGCTTTGGTTTCCTGTGTATGAAATCCAGCAGTTAGTTGATTTACTCTTTTAGTGTCGAGCCGCCTTGTGAATGGAGTTCTATTCCATTAGAAGGATTTTTTTCCAGTGCATGTAGGGAACTGGTGGTGTCCAGGGATCAAGCCTTTCAGCTGTAGGTACAACTCGGGGTCTCATACTTACTATCCTATTGCTTTAATATCATTTGCAGTGCACAAAAACTCTTGATAGCATCTATGACTGTTTCTAATTGTATGATCCGTTATGTTGAGACGTAGATGCTCGTCTCTCAAAGTTCTTTTAAATGGTGATGCAGAGGGAACACGTTAAAGGCAGCGCTCGGACATAGTGATGTTGGGTTGATGCTAAAACGGTTCGTGTGACGTGCTGCATGTTAATTGTTCTTCCGGCTGCAGCTGCTTCATTATGTAAATATGTGATGTCATAAATCCTTTGTGTTTTTCACCGAGTGTGGAATATTTAGATAATGGAGACAAATGATTGTCCTGTAAAGAGATTCTCCATATTTCCCCTTTTGATGGACCTCATTATTTCAATATTTCTATTTATTGTGTGTCTTTAAAAGCCAATCTAGAGTTTACTTTTCTGTGAAATGGCCCCAACACATTTGTAGTATTAACATCTTGGCTAATTCTGAATGTTCAATACGTTGTTAGATGCTGTTTTGTATTATTTACTCTATAATACACTGTTAGCATTGTTTATTCATATTTTAGCATGCAAATTTTGCAAAGGTGACTCATTTTACTAGTATTTACAACTGAACGATGTTAAACTTACTATTTCGGTGCCTTAAACAGAAGCAGATGTGTAGATAATGTGCCCATGTTGGTTTTTTCTTTCAGTCACTGAGGTGATACTAGTAAGTTTAGAGATAAACAGGATATGCAACTCTCTTGATGTGGTTAAACAGTGAATTTGAGACCTGAGCTCTTAGAAGCTGTAGCACCTTCGCTGCGGTGCTGTGTGAAATAATTTCTGCATTCTCGTAAATCATGGCCGCATTAAGAAGCCAGTGACTTTCTATTTCTGCCGCTTTGTCTGTGACATACAGGATTATGTGGACAAATAAATCTTTCAAATGTGGCAAAAGTCAGATGACATAAATCAGCATTCACAGATTTTTTTTTTTTTGGAGGTATATTGGGCAACTACTATAATAAACTCTGTTTACATTACAAGTGGAAGGATCCAAAGGCTGCAGACGTGTTTTCCCGTTATCTCCCGTTCCCAGTATTCCTGATTTAAGATGTAACTTCAACTAGAAGGGCAAATCTGAAAATCTAAGTAGTGTTTAACCATTAATTATCTTGATGGTGGCGGTCTGCCATGTTATTTCTTCTGCCACAGTTCAACAATGACATTTCTAGAAGTAACACGACAGATTTCTAACTTGGTGTTTCGCTCCATTGATGCATCTGTGCGCAGCACTATTTGCCACACTCTGTCGTCCACGCAGACGATCAGACCTCATAGTTCCTGTTTCACTTCGTGGTGTTCAGTGCGTGTGTGTCTCTCTCAAGCAGCAACTTGTCTCTTACACCTGTGTACCTGTCTCTCAGAATCTGGGGAACGGGAAATCTACGTTTGTGTAGGATCAAATTCATTTTGTGGGAACTGCTGCAGAAAAAGTGAAACCAAATTTCCTGGATCTGCCGCCTGATCTGGATCTGCACCTCACACACACACACAGCGTCCTTCCACCAAGTTGTGTGGTTATCTGTCCAGTAGTTTTTTGTTGTTAATCCTGTTTACAATCAAATCAACTTAAATGAAATCATAACCTCCATGCAGAGATAATAAAGTGAATTTAAAAAAGGCCTGGATTTGCACCAAACTTGACCCGGTTCTCCTCCGGCTGAGACCCGACCTCTCCATCGAGTTTGGTGATCGACCAACAGTCACAAGTGAAAACCTCCATGGTGGAGATAACTTACCTACTTTCACTGGCAAACAGTGACGTCAACTTTCCCTTTTGGCAGATAAAGCTGATCATGTTGGGACAGTACAGATTTTTTTTTTCTCATATGACTTGACGGTGAGATCACTATGACTTCATTTTCCCCTCAGGCTTCGTGTGGACGGCTCGACTCGTTTATCTGCCCCAACATTGAGGAAGTTCAGCCTCCTACAGAGGCCACACACTTTCCCCCCCCACATGAACTACCTTACTGCTAAGGTTAAGAGGGGAACTGTATATTTAAAAAAAAACGGAAAAATTGAGAAGAAAATGTACTAATCTAGAAGGAAATGAGTTAAAATAACAAAACTATAAAGTATTCAAAATAAGTGAAGTGTATGAAGAGTAAATGCAAGAAGAAAGGGAACAACTCAGTGGAAATAGGTTTTATGTTTGTTTAATTTATATTTGTGCAATGGCAGCACTCAAACACTCATTAAGTTATAATTCAGGCCTACAGCACCGACACAGCATATTAAATAAATAATAAATATATAGACATTCAGAGCTGAACTCGAGCTTACGTCACAGAACATTCTCATTTAAAATAAACCCAAGAACTTTAAAATGCTTTTCACAGCCGTTCAGTGGTAAAGTGGTAATAAGAATAATATTTTTAGCAATAAATGTTAATATTAAATAAAATTTAACTCAAATTATTCAATATGAATAGTTGGTTTCAAATGCAAATATGGTGGAGCAGTGTTCAACATCATAACAAATAGTATCACTGAAAACCAAGATCTAGCTGAGATCATCCCGCTCAGATTCCTTCTGACCTCGGAGTCAGCGGCCGCCCGGGCGTCTCGTCTCCGAGGAGTTTTAGTTAATTATTTGCAGCAGACGTTCTCAGTGCAGCCGATGGAGAAGCTGCGCGGCTCATTGGGCTGGAGGTGATGAATTCTCCCTCTGAAGTAGAGATTCCACTTCTTCCAGAAACTCTTGAAAGGAGCCTGAGGCCATCTCTCACATTTACATTCTGCGGAGGTCGATGGCGCCTGGGGTGAAAACAACGATTCAGTTTAGTCCATTTTGAGCAAATTTCAGGTTTTATTTATTTGCATCTCTACATAAATACTTACAGGGCGTTTTTTTTCTTCGAGCTTGTGTTTGAAGAAATTGACAGCGTCGTTCTACGTATTCCATGCTGCCATTGCATTCCGCCTTGACTGTTGCATTCAGTTCCTTCTTGATGCATTCCAGTGCGTTGGTCATGCATTCAGCCTGCGTTAGAGAGAGAGAGAGAGGGAGAGAGATGTCTTAGCTTCCTTTTCGCCGCGCGGACTGAGGCAGATTTTGCGGCTCTGTGCACAGAAGTCGGCAAACAGACGCTGTCACAACTGTCTCAACACCTGACGAGCTCATTTCCTGTAGTAGAGGACCTTTACATGTGGTTTAGAAAAAGCTCAACTTGAAAACCCTGAAGCTTCAGCTTTGATGCTGCGGAAAACCCAACGTGGCCTTTGCTCTTTTTTTTTTGTTCTTTTTTTTTTTGTTTGTTCTGACCTAATATCCACAAACACACCAGTCGTTATTATCCACTTTACTACATTACATGCATGATGACATATTCTATTGATTGTATTATTCCATTTTTTAAAGAACTGCAAATCTTTTTCTTTATACAAAACAAAATACATCCTTACCTTCACATTTGTTGGAGTGTAGAATTTAGATCCAGCATCCTGTAGAAGCAGAAGAAAACATTAGCGTCTACAGCAACTGGTAGAAACTTGAACAATATTTGACATTTGGCTTGAAATGACTTACACATGTGACATCACTCTGCATGAAGGGATACTGGCGTCCGCTATGGGGAGGTGTCTGGCTTGCAGACAAATAAAGGAAGTAGCAATACAAAAGGAAATCCCAATAAAGTGCTCCATGTTCAGCTTCAAGGCTCGTCAGTGTGATAAGGAAGTTGTTTAGTGGAGATGATGTGTTGGTATACTTGTGCTCTGTGCTGCATTGGATTTATATACTGCAGCTGTGGAAAAGGGGCTGAATTAGTTGTGTATCACCTAATGCACGCAGCATTGTTTTTCCTTCACGATGACTCATTTGGTTTTACTTCAATCTGGTGAAATCCCTCCAGTGGCCTGCTGTAGCTAATTGCACCTGCAGCCTCATGTGAATGTAGGTTGACGGCCCTGAGTTGGGCGTGGAGGGGTTTTCTTGCTTTCTCTGTTTGCTCTGCGGTGGAATTGCCATCGTTTTTTTTTTTTTTTCTTTTCTTTTCTGGAAATTAAAAAAATACAACACAATCTTAACCTCTCTATCTGTAAGCAACGAAAACATCGATAGAGAAAATGTATTTGGAACCTAACTTCTGGAACTAGAGCTGTTCTTAAAGTGGGCTGTCGCTGCTGCGCCCTGTAGAAACCTTTACATGTATTGTGGACATGAACATGTCAAATTATACAATTCCCAAAATATAAATATATAAAAATCTACAAACTTATCTAAACCCAATCTAACGTACCCGTTTGTAATTTACCATGACATGATCAATGGTTAATATTCACAGCAGTGCCCTCTGCGTGGAGGTATGAAAGCCCACAGGGGAATTTTCATATCATATCATTTTCAACATCTGCCTGAATCATATGTATCACTGTAAAAGCATAAAATATTATCAAGTGCATTTGCTCAAGATTATCATTCATTGACATTCGGATGTGGATATTGTCCAAACCCTGGGGGGGGGGGGGGGCGGGGTTAGAGTGCAATCAGAGGATGTGGTGCATCTTTTTGTGTTACTCATTTATTCAGTCGATGCTTCTAGTTATCGCTCCACACTCTCGTGTGGGCGTGTTCCCAACGCCTCCCCCTTGTTTCCAGTGTTCCGGCCGCACCCGCCGTCCCCGTTCCCCAGTCTGTGAATGAAATGTTCCCTGGTGAGGCCTATTTAAATATATCTATTTAAAGGAATAGTCACCTTCATGTACTGGTCATACTCGGTGGTTTCATTATTCGTAACTACAGACTGTAAATAAAAAAATAAAAAAAGAAGAATTGATCTCCGCTTCCTTCTTCTCTCCGGAAATGACTCACCGTCAAGCATCAAATAACAAACCAGAGTGTCTCTTAGTTACGCCTGATGTTTTTATTATTATTTTCAGGGAACTCAACAAAAAGTGCCACATTTTGCAGTGAACAGAAAACCCTGGATCCGCACCAATGTTTAATGAAGTCTTCCATGACCCACATTGCATCCTTCCACCGCTGTGGCTGAGGGGTAGAGCGGTCGTCCTCCAACCTAAAGGTCGGCAGTTCGATCCCCAGTCTTCCCCATCTGCATGTGTCCTTGGGCAAGATGCTGAACCCTGAATTGCCCCTCATAGAACAACCAAGTGCTGCTTATAGATGCACTGTATGAATGTGTGTGTGAATGGGTGAATGTAAAACTGTACCGTAAAGAGCTTGGAGTGGTCATCCAGACTAGAAAACATAAATATATTTATATAAATACAAAACCATTTACCATTTTACAAACCAGCGCAGCGGAAGACAGAGTCCACACTGAGAGAGAGACAAGGGACAACTTCAAGGTTGAATATTCAACAAGCTGCCGTCGTTTAGATCAGAAGAGAATGGAAAGTTCTTCTCCCTCCTTCGTGGAAAAATTGTCTTCACCTCACCAATAAATGAGCAACAACAGGACCGCAACATCAACGGGCTGTTATTAAAAGAGGCACGTGCACATACAGGGGTTGTATTGCACATAACAAGAAAGAGAAACTTTCCAAAAAGCAGTTTTTGGATGTCAAAGCGACTCTGTGGTGCCTCGGGGAGCTCAGGGCTCAAACTGGGTTCAGGGCTTCAGGGTGTTTCCCCCCCGTTCTGACACTGAGGTGATACCAAGGTTTATTTTTAGAAAGCAGTGAGGGTTTCTCATGAGCAGGAACTTAATTCACACTTGAAGACAAAAAAAAATCCTGAGTCACAGTTGCAATACTTTAAATTTTATTAGCAAAAATGTCACATATCACGTACATCAATTGCTTGGTTGTTAAATACATAAATATATATATATATATATAATATATAGCTTGAGAACTTCGTCCAGTGTTTTCTTTTTTTTTTTTTCTACCGTTACTTAGAGACATCATCGCGTGTTAGTGCAGTGTGTTAAAATATTAAATAATGATAAATTAGAGGAAACATCTGCAGGGTCGCCGAGGGGATGTTAACACTTCCCCGGGCCGCGGCTGTTGACTTGTTCAGCGAAGGTTTGGAAGTCTTTCACAAACTCTGGGAACGTCTTGTTTTCCCACTGGCAGTCAGAGGAGACGACCTAAGCATTCGAGGAGGAGAGGAGGAGGATGGGTTTAGTGTCGGCTCGCGTATTTCGAGCGAGGAACTTGCACATACTTCATTTATAATACTCACAGGTGCTTCTGGCATTTTGTTGGCCCGCTCCAGAACCTCGGCGGTCTGGCCGATTCGCCACAGTTCACCGTGTGCAGTTGCTCAATCGGTGAAGTCCGTCCGCGAAGCACTCCAGGGCAGCACCGTAGCAGTGTTTCTGAAAGAGACACAACAATACTTACAATTATGAAAAGCAACAAAGGACAGAGACATGTTGAATGGGAATCAGTGGATGCCCTGAATGATGTAATAAGCAGATAGTGGATGTTGTTGTTATGGCTCAATTCACTGTCGGATTAGACCCGGACAATAAAACGATATTAATAATCACTGCAATATAACAAAAGTCCAATATACATCTTTGGTTATAAATCTCATGTGCATTCAGTAAAATTTCTTACATGAAAATGTATCTTGATATATATTTTTCATCATTTAAGATTAAATCTCGTGAAACTATTGTTTAAACAAATGGTTTCTCTCCAAAAAAAAAAAAAAATCACAAATTAAAACTGAATCACTGCGTCAACACAGTTGTGGAGATATTCTAAAAATAACTTTATGGTCAGGTTTGGTTGCAGCATCAACTTCCTGAACGAGCACTCGAACGTCTCTTACCGGCACGTTTGATGGAGACGTGAAGTTCACACTTGGATCCTGCAACAGAGAAGAGAAAACAGACTTTGAGTTTAGAAGAACTTATGAAGGCTGAAATGTTCGTCGGATCTATTCCCTTTTTTTTATCGAGGAATTACTTACACATGTGACGCTGTTGACGAGAAGCTGGAGGGCCAGGTCGGCCTTGTTCAAGCGGAGACAAGCTTCCTGGGGCTTGGCGTGTCGCTGCTGAGCCGCGGCAGAGGTGTGAGGTTTAGCTTGAAGGTGTCCGATGAAAAAAACCATCAAGAGGGCGATTCTGAGGTGCTGCTCCATTGTTAAGGCTCGACTTTGGTTTTCCTGTTGAAGATGCACTTCGGGTTATCGGTGGCTTGTGGTGCCCTTGTTGTGCAGTGTGCCCATTTATAGCCGAGAGAGAATGAGTGGGCTGGCAGGGATGTGTTAATTTAGTTTTTCCTATTATTCATGTTTCATTTTCCCCTCATCGACTGTGAGGAAACCCCAAAGAGGAGGTGGGCACAGGTGGGTTCCCTCTGATGGTGACAGTATTGCCACTTTCTCGATGGTTTCACCTCATTAAATGTGTTTGAAATAATGACTTTATATTTGTTTAGATTGTATTTTTCAGACACTGCTTATTTAAATACTTACGATTTTATCGGATTTGTTGCTTATGGTCTACAAAGATTTTATCCGTGTTGAAGTTGAGCATTATGAGAGATCCTTTCCCCCCCCGATCAGAGAGGGCTGCTGGTTTTTCTCCCTCTCGAACAGAAAGAGCAGTTCTTTATTCTTCGGGTCTTGTCTCAGCCGAGCAGCAGCTGATCCCCTCCACCGAAGAAGTTCTGTTTCTGCCCGTGTCCGTTTGTCTGACGGCCGGATTAATCAAAATCTGTGCGACTGGTTTCTATTAAACTTTGTGCAAGGATGTGACACATTCCACGGAAGAAGAAGATGGTGGGGTAGATGTGGACACGGGGGTAGATGCAGCATATTAGCTCCTGTAAATCAATTTTTGACATTTTCACCATCATAAAAGGATCTTGACGGGGGGAGGGGGGGGGGAACAGGCGTATTTAGGGAACTGAAATCTATGAGTGTGTTTAATCTGGTGCATCTAGTATTTTTCTAGTATTTCTAGTATGTTGGTCTGTCTTTCAGTGGGATTAGTGGCCGTGGGACATGACCCAAGAAAGAACCCACTACATTTTGTTGTGCATCCGGATAAATAGGTGGGATTCAGATTTTCTTTTACTTTCTGTGTCCTGGCGAGGAACGGGCAGCCTCTCACCTGTGTTGGAACAGAAAGAGCAGTTTGCACAAACGTGTATGAAACATTTCGTGTCTTTTATTCTTCGGGTCTTGTCTCAGCCGAGGCAGCAGCTGATCCCCCTCCACCGAAGAAGTTCTGTTTCTGCCCGTGTCCGTTTTTGACGGCCGATTTATCAATCTTGCGACTGGTTTCTATTCAACCTGGGCAAGTGATTAGGTCCTGTAACTCAATTTCTCACATTTTCACCAGTTTCTCAGGGAATCATAGAAGGATCTTGACGGCCGGGAGTAAACAGGGAACTGAAACTATTTAGGGAACTGAAATCTATGAGTGTGTTTAATCTGGTTCAGTTAACTGTAAGGGGAACTGTTGGGCCCTGGTGGAGAACTGAGTGCAGTTCTAGTATGTTGGTCTGATCTTCAGTGGTTATCCTGGGCACATACCCAAGAAAGAAGCCCACTACATTTTGTTGTGCATCCGGATAAATAGGTGGGATTTCTGTGTCACAGCGAGGAACGGCAGCCTCTCACCTGTGTTTTATTTGTGTATCTGTTAGACGGCAGGATTATGCAAAAACCGTTGCATGGATAACCACGAAACTTTGTGGAAGGATGCGGGTTGGGTCGGAAAGAACCCATGGAATTGTGGTGCGGATCCAGGAATGTTTTCATACACATTTTTGTGTTTTCTCAAAGAATAATTCATGGATCTTGAAGAAATGAATCCAGATCCAAATAAAAATCTGAATCTAGTGAGTTTAAAGGGGGTTTCATGAGGAGACTGTCCGGCCTACGGAGGGAACGTTTACACATTTGTTGTTGCATCCGATTTGAGATCTTCTTTGTGTGTCGAGATGGTGTGTGATAAGAAAACAGGCAGCATGTGCAAACAGCCCGAAGCATGAGTGGCTGCAGGTAGGAGTGCACGCTGAGTGTGTTGCGTCACACGCCCACGCCTCTGAGGGGAATCCCCCCCCCCCCAGCAGAGCGTTGGTGTTATCCCTGATATCAAAGCTAGGTGAGTGTCACGGTGGACACTGTCGTCAGTCACTCTCTATTGCTCACTGGTTAGGTTTCAGTTTTGAGTTTTCTCCAGGAGACACCTAAAGTAACGAATGTGTGAGGATTTTGACGTTATTGAAGAGGGTGGGGAAATTTCTATCCATGGAATTTGTCGCTGTGTGGGGGGGGGCATCCCTGCTGTTTCCATGTCTAACTATCAATTTCCTTGCCCACGCATTTAAGGTAGCTTCTGATATTAAGGTGCACGCGTCGACTTTTATAACCTGTTATTTGACCAGAATTAGTTATTAACTGCTCTAAATGTGTAACCAAGATTATCATGAAAGTGGAATTGACGTGTAGTGTTGCAGACCCAGGGTTAAACTCAAATTTGATCCTGATAAAGATGCAGCTTCTTAAACTTTCTTAGTACCTATATTAAAGATTTTAAATTTGATTAACATTGATGCGTCCGATCCGTCCCGAACACGACGGCTCATTTAGAAGAGGAATAATCCAAACAAATAATAAAACATCTTTCAAAACCAGAGCCGGTGAATTTTTTCCGTTTTTAACAAGTTGCTGAAAGGATTAATGGTTTATCAAAAATTGTTGCCACGGAAGTCTGTCGATTTCCTAACGGATCAATTAAGAATCATTTAAACGTCAAATTTAGCTGCAGCTTAATTAACCGCGTGCGTTTGACACTTTTCTTTCCTTAAAGTTTCTTTCCTGCGTCTGAATCATTTTATTGGGTTGTCGTTGATCCCAGCTTTGTAAAACCCCTTTTTTTTGTTGTTTTGTATTTATTATTTTCTATTTGTCTGTGTCTGCAGAGCAACGTAGTGGATCGAATACAGTGAATTAAAAGTTACTTTGCCGCCTTTTGCGTGAATCCAAGTCTCACTTTCCTGTGACGCTCCGTGTGGGGGCGTGGTCTCCCTCTCATCACACACTCATGTCCAGACAATCCGTCATGTCCGACCGCTAAATGTCAGCGAACTCACCGTTTTTTTCACCGCACGGAAAGAATTCAAAGGGAAATTAAAAGCTCTGGTTTCCGTGATACTCGTGATGTCTGCTCACCACAGGCCACCACAGTGTTGTGTCAGTCAGGTAGTGGCCTTGTTGCATTTGAGTCAAACCTATGTAGTGAATTATTAAACACTAGACTCTCTGCCATTTTCCTACTGCACGATTATGTATTGTGTGGTATATATTTTCGTCATTCACGTGTTGTTGTTGTTGTGTTATGTTTGTGTCTTAGTGTCACAGCAGACACTCGGCGTGTTGCTCCAGAGATTATTTTTAGTAGAGTGTTTTCTGGACATTAAAGCATCTAAACCTTTTCAACTAATAACACACGAAACCAATAACGATAAATCTGTAACCTGACTTTACACTATCACACACAGCCAGAGAGACTCACCAAGAGGAGTCGTGCAGCCACGTGCGCAGGCCTTTCTCTCAGACTCCTGCACACGCCACAGCTGCCTGGTTTCCTTGATGCTCAAACATTCTGCTGGAACGTCGTCTCCCCGCGTGTGTGTCTGAACGCGATCCAAGAAATGTGGGAAATCTGTAGTTGGTTCAGTTTTAACTTTGTTTTTCCCCACTTACAGTTTAGGTTTGTAATCATGGGAAAGCTAACGTACTAGCCCCACATCAAAGCTACGCCCCTAAAACACGGACACACACCCGTCTTCGGCCCATTATCCAATAGGCTGCAGCGGTCTGTCTCCATTAGTCAGTCCAGTGTGCACAGTGGCAGCAAGGGCCGGGAACACGCACAGTTTATTACAATCCTGCGAAGGCCGCAGGCCCCAGCAAACTTTCTCCTGAGCAGTAAACCCCCCAAAAACTTCCATTTCTCTATTCTTTTTTTGCAAAGAAAGTGTTTTTCTTTGCTGGACTCCACCCACCAGTCTCTAATGGGTTTACGGTTAACACAGGCTTGAGTGGTGGCAGGAATATTTTGTTCACAAGTGTGAATAACATCTTGGTCAAAAATCTTCTGAGTTTGTGTTTTATCTCTGAAATCCCCTCTGTCACCTGGGAAGTCCGCAGCAGAAGGTGTCGGTAGCGAGGACACCTGATGTGCTCGCAGCTGTCATTGTGAGAGTTGTCGTGGTGTCTGCTTCACCTTGTTGCTCCACACGTGTTTGTTGAAGTGTTTTTCGTGGTGCTTTTTATCCGCCACAGACTTTAACCACTTGCTGCGCTCGCTGCAACTACACCTGGCGCTGCACTCTTTGACACGGAGAAGAGAGTTTTGACAATTTTCTTATATGAATTTAAATGTCTGGGTTTGTTTTTTTTATTAAACAAAGGGGTTTGTTTGTTTGTTTACTTCATTTGCAATGAAGGCCACACATCACATTTCAATGTCTGTAGACTTAGTTTTGTACAAGTTTCCTCTTATCGTCGTTCCTCTTCATTGGGCCGTTGACCTCGTGGTAACTTGCACACGACAAATAAAACTTGAAACGAGGCAAAACTTTGTAGACGCAGCACAAGAGCCTCAGCACATCACCAGGGACTGACATGAGCCTCCGTTAGGGTGCCCTCTAGTGGTGAGTGCAAATAGCACACACAGGTTCAACTGTGATATTAACTGTGAGTTATGTATATTTTTTAAAAACTCTTCCTGTTTGGGTCCATCCTGTGGGGTGAAGCGTGGATTGCAGGATTTCACGTTTTAGTTTGGAGCTGCTGGTTCTTTTCATTTCACACTGCTTTTAAAATACTATCAAAGGAGAAAACTCACGGGGATGGATCGATAAAAACAATGTAATTAATGTCAAATGATAAGTCTAGATACATATATAAGTCAATATGAATCATTTTGGTGCCATTTTATTGTGGTTTAAGACCATGCTTGGCCTTATCAGGGCAGAATCCCTTCTTTTCACTTTTTGAAAATGTGAATTTATGTGTCCCAGGATAGTCCAGTCAGCAATGTTGATATATCTATAATACTATTATTACAACAACACACTAAAGAATAATCAAAGATCGGAAATAATCGGACAATTTCTACACCGAGCTCGAGTTTATCAATTTGCCCGGTAAAAGAAAAATACTAAAATCAGCAGCGGTTCAGCAGTGTGTATATATACTTCAGATTCAAGTTGCCGTTTTAAGATAAAATCACAACATAATTCCAAAAGCAAGAGCAAACAACACAATAGGTGCATCGGTAAAAATGTAATAAATAAGAAAGTATACAATAGAAATCAGAAAATCGGAAAATACTTTATTAATCCCAGGGTTGAAATTGTGTAAATATGAAAAATGACGTTGATATTTACAATGCAAACTGTGGCAGCTGATGATGGATCCTGATGGCGGCAGTGGACAATGACTGTGGACTATAGTGGCGTCCGATCTAGCTGGTGGATCATGATCTTGCTGGCTGCTGACCACGGACTATGATCGCAGCAGGACCGCTTGATATATAATATTTCTCCTCGGATCCTCGACCGTTACTGACAATAATCCATCAATTCATTGACCTCCAGTTATGCTTCAAAATTTGTATTCTTATCAATGCTGCTAAAACCTTTATCTTGGTGATTTTCTCCTTTACACTTGACATCTATTGCACTTCTGTCTGTCCTGGGAGAGGGATCCTCATATGTGGCTCTCTGAGGTTTCTACCTTCTTTACCTGTTAAAAGGTTTTTTAGTAGTTGTTCCTTCCTCTTGTTGAGGGTTAAGGGCAGAGGATGTCACACCCTGTTGAAGCCCTATGAGACAAACTGTGATTTGTGAATATGGGCTATACAAATCAAATCTGATTGATTGATTGAAAACTGGATAAACAGAGTGAGTGGAACCAGTTTGGAGTGATGGTGTATCCAGCTCCACTGGAAGCTTTTCTAAAACGTCCCATGAATAAACCAAGCAAAACCCCAAAACGTCATTGTTGTAATTTATTTATTATCTTTTAAATGGTACAAATTAGGTGAATAAAAGAACGTCTGTACTGAGGCCCATCATACACAGTATAAATGTCATTGTATACATTTTATTCTTTGAGAACTTCGACATGTAATGAATCAACTTTCACTGCGAGTGAAATAGAGAAATAAAAAATAATAAAAACTGCCGAGTCCAGTCCACTGGGTGGCGGCAAAGCAGCTGCTCTGAAAATACATTCTTCATTCGCTCGGGATTAACCTCCTCTAAATAAACTTAATAAATATATTAAATAAGTTAAATACTAGTTAAAAAGTACAACATGTAGACTTTTCCATGTTTAGCATATTGTCAGCGTAGTGTCGAGTCGGCGTGATTCTTCTGCTCCTCAGCCCCGCGCCGGTCTGCTCAAGGCCTGGAGAGGAGGAACAATATACATATATTTAATTTTAATGGCTACAGATATTAAACCACAAGTGTTGCAATAGAAACAAAGATGTTTTAGTATTTTACATATATTTAGAGATATGTGGTGAATAGTTATAATGATATCGACGATGCATTTTGAAACAAACTTCCTCACCCTTTGAATTAGAGACTGCAGCCTGTCGAAGAATTCCTTGACGTTCACTTTAGGATGCGAGTTGCAGTCGTGGCACGTGGCCTGAAGGGGGGGGGGGGGGGGGGGAGAAGGAGGGAGGAGAAGTTAACTTTGCACGCCCTCGTCTGCAGCGTTCACACGACCCGAACTCTCGGTGGTGATTGATTGTGAAACACACCGGTGACATTTCCTCTTACCGTGTTGTTTCCTGATGGACAGTATTCCACACCGCTTTTCTGTTAGAGGGGGGGGGGGGGGGGGAAGAAATGTGTTTAATTTGACAAATTCCACTTTTAGATATTGTTTGTTTAAAGTCCCATCCCCGTCCGCAAACAGTTTACTCACAGTTATGGAACTATTCAGGCTCCTGTTGAGTTTTTTATGGAATTTGTTGGTGCCGTTGAAATGGATCATCAGGTTTGCATGGAAGCACTCCAAGGCCGACAGGCAGCAGCAGTTCTGTAATGAAACAGGGGGGGGGGGAAACAGTGTGAGCTTAGAGCACAAAAAAATATCAATGTTCAAAACAGCAAAAAAAGAAAACAGGTGAATTATTTGGTGTTTTTTTTTTAACTTTGTTTACTCATTGAAAACTGTTTTAAGATAAGTAAGCAACTAAATTTACCCCTTGGGAGTTTTTAAAATGTGTCATTTGTGAATCTTGAATTTAAAATATTGTATTTGGTTTGATTTAAAAAAAAAAAATATAAACAGATAACACGTATGCTCATCTACTGAAAATGACATCGGGACAAATAATTGATTGCGGTAAATGAGAGGAAAAGCTGTATTTTTTAGAAGCAATAACTTTTTTCATGTTCCAATTTTGCATATCATCAAAATATTTCCAAGAAAGCACATTTTTTCGGGGTTTCATGTCATGACTTCGACATCTCGGTTGCCTTTCCACTCGCACACATGCACAACATTTACACTTAAACCGAAACTTTAACAAGTTTCCACTATTTCAAACTCAACTTAATTTTCCTAAAATGCTTTGGGATGTTTGTTTTTTTTTGTCCGTTTCCCTCAAAGAAATCTTGGTTGATGTGACACATCGGTGAACAAGAGAAACATCCACAACGGCTGATTTGATTCCTAATTTCTCTTAAGTAGTTTTGAATATAAACATATCTGTGTTTTACAAGACAGTGGCTTCAGCCTCACTCAGAAATCAGTGAGTCAGAGTTCTTCTTGCTCTCAGTTATGTTTGTGAGGCCGTGTGAGGAAGTGTCGTTACTCATCACATTTCACCGAGAGTGCAGCAGAAGCGATGAGAAAGAAAAATTCACTCTGCATTCTCTCGGGTTGACTCACTGGAGACGGTGAGCCTGTACAAGAACTGGAATCCGATCGGGGTTTACGAGTAACGCCGCTGAAGTTATTTTCAGATGATCTTGTTGCTCTGTTGGTTTTGCAGCATTGCAAAATACAGTATTAGGTTTCTATTCCATGTAATTCTGCGTGTTTTAGTAAGTCAGTAAAACGACATATTCGTGTTTTAATGATGCTGCTCGTCTGTGATGACCTGACGGACTGCAGGTTTTTCAACTCTTGGAAATAACTAAAAGCTGTTTCACTAACTGAAAACCGATTAATATCAAATAACAAAATGTTGCCTGATTTAATAGTTAAGCTTTCTCTCTAAACTACATCAGACATATTTAAAAACTTGTAGCTTAAGCCTCGTTTCCAATTGACTGTAAATGACGGTTGAACCATCGCAGAAACCTACAGGGTGATAAGTTTAATTTGAATTCTGATTTCACACTTTCACTCATTTGATGAACTCCTACAGGAGCCGGCAAATGACAATTCGTACCGGCAGCAAGTGGGAGAGCAGCAGCAATGAGTAAGCAAACCACAGCTATTAGGAGTGGCAGTGACCATATTGTCGACTTCATTTTTGCATCTGCTTACCTCGACATCTTTAGGCGGAGAATTCAGCATCGTCTCGTTGTGCTGCCTTGTCTTGTTGAGAGACAAAAACCAAGAACACGGATTTTAGTTCTCTTCTAATTGCGCCTGCGGACGGGCAGAGTTGAAAAGTGAAAAGTGGAACGGTCTTACCTGCAGAGTCTTTCTCACGAGTGCCAGCTCCCTCATGACCTCTACTAATTTCCTCTTCTCCTTGGTCTGGGGCTCTGCGAAGCCCAGAGAGCAGCACACTGCAGCGAGGAACAGAACAATCAGCTTCATGTTCTCAGAGTCAGACGACAGATCACCAAAAGTCAGATTTACTGGAAGTGTGGACTGCTGTGTCGCTTACCTTCTTATATGTATCCCTGAGGAGACAGGAAAACCACTAGTAGAGACTTGGAAACGTGCAGAAACTGGGGTGTGAGTAACAAAATTTTCTTTTCCACTGGCAGTCACCACTACGTGATGCGAAAGTGGCGTCAAGCGGCGCGCGTGCGTGGGGCCTATAGATGCGTGTGCGCGTGAAACTCAGAGCAGCCGACAGGAAGCTACAGGAAGACGGCACTTCCCATTTTCACTTTGAATCACGTAGCCGCAGCTACACTGTGTCATAGGTATAGTGTCCGTAGGTGTGGTGGTGACAACCTGAACGTATCCACTGATCTACACTAACACACCGAGGCTGTGGAGCGTGAAACCTCCACCCTGAGAACACAACGGCCCGAGTGAGACGAGACCACATTCGTTTGCTCGTCCTCGTGAAACGGACAGAAACAAAAACCCTTTTCTCTCTGGCTGATGAATACTGATCAGATGAGATGTGAGAAACATATTTCACGTCCTCTCACTTCTGCTTTTGGTCAAACATGAAATCTTCCCGAGGAAAGTGAGAAGACAGTTTTTCTCGGGGCGGGAGACAGTTTGTTTTTGTTTTTGTTTCATGGGTAATATTACGGGGTGTGTTGTTAGTGTAGTCTGTAAAATATTGATACAGCAATAAATCTTTGTCCTGACTCATGAGATCTGATTATTGGAATGATGACACGTGAACTTTGACAAGTTTTTCAAAGTCAATTAATAGATTTGAATTCTTCATCTTGACAGATATCACAAAATACATCATTTTGATTCTCTTGCAATAAATCGATTATCGAAGAGTCACTTAATCGTGATATTATCATGAGTCATGTATCATTATGTGAGTGACCCTGCGATCCCCCCCCCCCCCCCCTAGTCTGTTGTATGCTGCATTAGAGAAGATACTACTACTCCTACGTACTTACCTTTAATACTATATTTAAAAGTTAGTAAGTACTTTTACTCAAATAGAGAAGTCAATGTGGTAGTTCTGTATATTTGAGTACTTCCTCCACCACAGTTAGTGGCTCCTGAACGGGCCTTGAGGCTCCTGCTTCCCTTCTCTACTTCCTTCCTTTGATTTGATCGTGTGTCTGTCAGTTTGCAGGATTACGCAAAAAAAATCCATTGGACAGATTACCGCATAACTTGGTGGCAGGATGTGGTTTGGGTCGGGGGAAGAAGCCATGACATGTTGGTGCGGACCGGGATCAGGGGCGAGATCCTGGTATCATTATTCGCCTCACGTCCACATCGTGAGAAACCGCGTTATTTAAAACATTCCTTGACTTCTTAGTGAATAATTCACGAACCATGAACCAGGTTTGATCTCTTTATTGTGTTGTCGGGTTACAGAGCGTTTCATCGTGTAAATGATTGTGTGGAGACAGGAGGGAATGTTTTTCTTCTTCGGTGAGAATCACCTGCATCAGTGTTCACACACCTTTGGAAATTCAAGAGGCATCACATGTTAGTCAGCGTGTCCACCAGGCCCAGTCGTTCTAACCCCGTCAGCGTCCGTGCACACATTCTCTCCACATACGATCTTTACATCCGTCTTCCACGACCAGAGAGGAGGAAGCGAGAGTGAGACTGAAAGAGAAAACCCCTCTGGTTCGCTCTCCTCCTCTCTCTCTCTCTCTGTTACTCTCCCTCTCTCTCTCTGAGAGCGTAGAGGAAAAGGTGGGTGGGGGCTCGACTGGTCTGAGAGGTGTTTCACCCTCTGACTCTTCTCTTATCGGGACTCTCGTCTGTGATGCACGTACAGAGGGAAAATGTTTCCTCAGGTATGATTTTAGAATTCAGAAGAATTTTCCTCCTCCTGGCTGCCGTCAAGGAACTTCTCCTGTAAGTCTGTGTGAACTGCTGAGCTGCTGAATGAACCCATCATGGCAGATTCACTCATTGAACTTGAGTTATAAAACATATATATATATATATTAATGTTTAATGTAGGCCATGTTTGCTGAGTGTGTATTATGGGAGTGACAATAAATCGGATTCTGACATTTTAAAACAACTCACCTGTTGTCCAGAGCCCGACCCGTTTATCACATGGTCGATAAAAACCTACGAGCCTTTAAATGATGTCTCCTGATATGAAAACTTTAATTTTACACAACAAACGACGCAGAAAATATGTGCATTCGTATTTACATTAAAAATCTTTAATTTTCCTAGTTTCAAGTTCTGTTCGCTTGTGTTTGTGTTTTCTTTTTGTTAACAGTTCATTTGGTTCTGTGTCACGTGTTCTCCTCTAATTTCCTCTAATTTCCACCGATCCAACCAAATAAAATATACATTTTAAAAAAAGAGTGCACTTGCTGTGAAGTTTGTCCATCAGACATTTGTTCTCGTGTGGGAGCAAAGTTGAAAGAACGGTGAGTCACATGAGGCGTTCTGTCGTTAAAGTTTCAGACGTGATGTAAAGATTCGGCGTCGTGCCGGTAACCTGAGCGTTTGAGACAAATGGATTCACTCCATCTTAACATTGTTCACTTCCTACCCCTCACTGTGTTCTTCGTGTCTCTGGGCTGCAAAGGTTCAAAGTTAACATGCCCCACACACACGCACACGCACACACGCACACACACACACACACGCACACACATTAATGCAGTATATTGTTTACTTTAAAAACCGGTTTAAATCAGCGTAAATCAATGTGAGATCCACAACAACAAGGATAAATGAAGGTTATGGAAAAAAAGTGCACGATATTACTGTAAGTGTACAGGAAGAGGAGAACGAGTGTGTGGGTGGGGGATCGCCTGATCGGGTCGGCAACAGGGATGACACAGCTCGTTTGTTATTAACGATTAATCTCTGTAAATTAAAAATCTGTACCAGTTATGTTGAAAAATAAAGACGCAGAGTTTCATCCGGCGTATTAATATTATTATTACTGAGTAAATTATCAATCCTAACCATCGGTAAACAGGATGCACGTCATGAAGCTACAGTTTCCAAATCTGGTTGGTTATGATTCCAACAGACGTCACGTCAACAGGCAATTTTCCTGTTATATTTATAACTTTGTTTTTCTGGATTTTTATCACATGAATATATTAATTTTGTCCAGATGATACAAACAAATTACTGAAGAATTGAGGTTGATTGAGTGTTCAGTTTATCAGGTTTACTGCGTTGAATCGGTCCACGACATCTTAATCATGTGTCAAATATTTTTTAAATTTGTGTAAGAAATTTCAATGGTACAGTGAAAAAAATTATTATTAATTTTGAATTTGTTTCCTTGTTTTGTTCCATTTTTAAGTGATTTTGTTCTCACTTTTTTTAATGATCCTCAGGCTAATTAAGAAATGCTCAGATAAACCTTCAGCTCGAGGTAAACTGAAACAGTCATGTGTCTCTTTTTGACCGAATAAAATTCTAAAAATATTCTATAAATGCCAAGTGTGTTTATTTAACACTGTTCTAGTCCTATTGACACTTTACAGTATAATATAGAGAATAAAGAGAACCAGCTGATCCGTGGTCGTTGGACAGAACGTGTCCGACCAAAGAAACGGACTCAAATGAATCTTCAGAATCCCATTGTTCAAAGAATACAATTAGATTTCACATAATAAATATATATAATTACTACTAGAATACTAATGACTTCAGAGGAGAAATTCAGAAACACTGGCTGTATAACACTGATTTTTAAAAAACATTTAAACAGCTTTAAGACACACACACTGTTCCAACTAAATCAAATGTACATTTAAAAAAATAAATGACCAAGCCCCCTGTGAAAGTTATAGTATATATATATATATGAGATAAAAGTCAGACGTACCACTGATGCAGTCAGTCTCCCTCTTGCTTCTTCTTCTTCAGGGCACTATGAGGGTTATAGGTTTATCTTCATGTCTCCTAACTCCCAGGGGGCTTGTGATTATTGGCTGCTGCATAACAGTGACACACACTCTTGACCTTTTCAAACTGTTATTAACACACATCATGTTTTACCGGCAACGACCCGACTCACAGCCCCGAGTTGTTTTGGAAATTGATCATTTTATGGGAAAAGCAAACGAGCGGCGGAGCAGTGGGAGTATTGAACAGATGCGTGTGTGATGTGAAAATGCTCTTCAACCACAGCAGCAGGGGAATCACAGCTGAGGGGCTACGGAGGCATGAAAGGGCACCAGACTGCCACTTCACAGAAAGCATCAAACTCCTAATAGGAAAGTGTTGATCTAATTTAGATCATCTGCAGTTCGACGCCCACCCTCCCCAAAAATGACTGCTCCGTGCAAATAAAGCACAAAGTGATGAGTTCAGTCTCGGCTGTGGTGGTTTAAAAACACTTTTGGATAAAACAAATGAAGAGAAATCATTTATAGTGATCGTAGAATACAGAATTAAAGAGACACACATTTGTCTCCTTAGCAGAGCAGCTTCATGATCTGATGGTTCAGTGACTGTGAATGTGGAGAATGTTTCCTCCCTCATTCCCACTCTTCACCCTGAACGTCTTCTCCTTAACTGTGGTGAGTGGGTTCCATCTCCTGTGAGAAGAACTGACTGAGAGTCGCAGCTTCAACTGTGAGAATCAGCTCCAGCGAGTCGAAGAGTGAAGCTGAACTGTAGATCAGATTAAAAAAAAAGACTTAGAAGTTATTTTAAACCAGAGTTTATCTCCAATAATCAGCAGGAAACATTTAAAATATGAAGAAATGTTATCAGAGGTTGGTGGTTTGGTTGCAGCGGCAGCTCTTCGGGTTCAGGAAGCAGAGGATCATGGGTAATATCCAGCGTTCAGTTGTGTTTCAGTGAGTGGGTCTACACGTTGATAGACTTTGTGTTTATCTCTACAGGAAAACAACTGAATCACTCGGACCATAGACTCGGGGGTGTGGACCATAGCTCCGTCCCGTTGAGGTCTCATCGATACATGCACTCAAACTTTTTAGTTTGATCCATGTCCCGACCATTAACATAGAGGAGGCAGGATTTAATACCCATACTGCAGACAGACAGGCTTCACTGTAGTGGGGGCGTCATGTCCTGCATCTTTATTTAGTCTGGACAAATACAACATAGAGCTACCTCACTTTAAAAAAAACTAAACATTCTCCCAAACTAAATCATATTTCATCACGGTGCTAATTTCTATTGGCCTGTGTCCACTCAAAGCCCCACGTTTCAGCTCTCACCTCCTGTGTGCGGTGTACTTTGTACTTTGAAGGTGGCAGAATTTGACTCATAGCGAATGACACAAGGTGAACTTTTGTAATACTGGCCTTTTGATTTGTCTCATCTGTAGCACTTCCGAGTTTCAGCGAAAGAACTCGAAGAAATGTGAGAAATCCAAAGTAAGGGGGACATTTTCTGTCTCTTTAATTTTCTGCCTCTTTTATTTTCTACAAAGTGAAGGTAATTTGTCTTGAAGCAGAAGTTAATCATGCCTATGAACTGATCTTGTTAATTTTGTGATTAAATTGTGATTCTGTAAATCGACAGCACTGTGCATGTGCCTACATTTATCTTTTTATGCCATCAAAGCATTTTGTACGTGGACCGTTTTTCATCTTGGGACAAAACGCTTCATATTTTCCGCCTGACGTTCCTTTTCTGTCGAGATCAGGTATATAGGACTTTCACAATCAGTGGTGAGCATCCTCAAAAATAATAAACAGCCGTCTGACGGCTCGGAAAATCACGTCACTACAATATCCTGTTTCTTTTTAAAGGATGTTTTGGCCTGAATCAGATTTCCGCTGTTTTTTTTTTCCTTCCAATTAATCAGCAGGAGCATCTTTTCCTATAAGGTGATCAGAACATGTAGATAACAGTGTGTTGTCCCGAATCTTCACCAGACGATGACTGGGTTCAGAAACCGTGAAGTGAAAGTGACTTTTGCAGACACTGATCTCGGGTTCACACTCTATTCTGGTTAGTCGACATCAACTTAGTCATACGACTTTCACTGCTCGTCGGTCCATTGTTGCCGTGTTGTGCTTTGCAGGCTGCACGGAGAACAACAGACTAAACTTTCTGCTTCTGCAGCGACAGGGTTTCAATAAAGAGACGAAGTCAGAAACTGAGACTGACAGGAACATCGCTTAAGACCCATGGAAACATGAAACCGTTGTGATACTGCGTCTTTACATGCACTTTGAATTCAAAGTTTCAAGAGTCAAAGGTTCAAATACAAGAGGAGACAAATCCACTGCGATGAAATATATTTATTTGTCTTGCATTGTAGAAAGTCGTGTGCAAAGATACAATACGTTAAAAAACATTTACTTACAAAACAAGTCTCAAAAAACGCTACCGTTTAAACTGCTCGGATAAATATGAGAGTTTTTTTAAAAAAGGTTCAGGAGGAACAACAGGTCGACACTCGGGCTCAGTACAGATTGGTCTTCTTCATGACCCTCAAGAACTCCTGCTCGTTGACCTCCCCGTCTCCGTCTCGGTCCGCCTCGTCGATCATCTCCTGAGAGGAGGAGGAACACGGTGCCATTAGAAACACAACGCTCCGCTGCAGACACACTTCAACATGACGTGTGAACATGCGACAGAAAGTCCCACACGTCCGACAACACGAGTCATACAGGTCGTCTCAGGTTCCTCAGAAATAACACATTGTAATATCACATGTGTGAATATTACAACGTTCGGGGGAACTAGTTAACCAAAGAAGACGAGTGTTACAGCTTTATTCGTAGTAGTAAAACTTACTTCCTCAGGTTTTCTGCTAGAATCAAAAGGAGACATGATGTTTTTTTCAGTGTTTCATATCTCAGACAGTGTTATATAGTTTTAGTATTTGGTTCAAATGTCCAGTGTGTGGGATTTTGGGGGATCTTCAGGCAGAAATGATCACGTTGTCATCAATGTTTAACCATCGGAGATTAAAAAGCGTGTTTTCATTACCTCAGAATGAAACCTTAATATCCACATGGAGTCTGTTACACTCCCATGTTTCCCATGAGTGGACAAACTAACACGAGCTGTGGAGGGAGGGTTTCACAGTTTAATGTTCCCTGAAGGCCACTGTAGGTCCTCTCACTCCCAAGAGGAAGGTGCTGAAGTTATATTCTGTCGGTTGTAATGTGCAACGTCACCACCAGATGTCAACAAATCCATCCCCACTAAACCTTTAAATATTATAACAGATCTAATGTAAGAATAGAACATCAGGGGTCTGCATCGTGGGATTTACAAGCCAATGATTTCAACAATCAATCACAAAAAAACTATAGGTGGAAGATAAAAATTAAAAATATAGAAAAAAGGGGACAGACGCCAGCCACAGTACCTGTAACTCCTCGTCTGTGAGATTCTCCCCAGCTCTTTGGCGACTCTCTTGAGGTTTTTGAATGAGATTTTTCCCGTGCAGTCGTCATCGAACAGTCGGAAAGCTTTCATTATTTCCTCTTTGGAGTCCTTTTCACTCTGTTAACGACCAAACAACATATGTCACACACGGGGATTTGGACCGGTTATGAGAAGCAGGATTATCGTAGTCCCTCTGAGTTGTTTCCAGGTTCTCTCGTGAAGAGCAGCGTCACACTCACCATTTTCAGTGTCATCATGCTGAGAAAGTCTGTGAAGTCGATGGTGCCGGATCCTTCTTTATCGATGTCCGCGATCATCTTCTTGATATCGTCTTTCTTTGGCTCAAACCCGAGAGCTCTCATGGCGACCTGTGGCGTGAAGGAACAACATTCATACACAAGGCAATTCAAAGGTTTTTCTGAGACATGATGTTAAAATAGACTAATTACATTAAAATAGAACCAAATCATTGAATTAAAACAGATAAAGCCAGTAAAATGCATTTAAAAAGACAGGAAACGTGTTTAAAAAATAAATAAAAGCCATACATTGAATTATGAGAAAGCTGCGGTAAACAACAATGTTTTCAGCCCTGATTTAAAAGATCCCACAGTTTACTCTGACCTCAGTTTCATCAGACTCAGGTACACGGGGGGGGGGGGGGGGGGGAAGCATAGAAACTAAATGCTGGATAATTCACTCATTATCCACTCACCACTGTGCCGATGGAGGTGGGGGGGGGGGGGGGGGGGGGGGGTGTTTGAGTCCACAAAACTCTTCTGGAGTTTCAGGGGCAACTTTGTTGCAGCCAAATCTATTCATTCGTCATTTACACCATGTTTTTAAGTCTGAATGTCCTCTGATGATCCTCCCTGTTACCGCTGCAGTGACTTGTGAGTTCTAGCGAGAGGAGATCAGCGAGAACTCGGACATTAGGGCTAAAAAACGGTGTAAATGACCCAGTTTTGAGTCGAATGTGAATGTCGGGGCGTACGGACGCTCGGATGACACCACAGGAGCAGGATGGAGCCATGTTTATTGTTGTTTTTCCAGTTTGAAGAAGTGGTCACCAGTTACTTCAGTTGTATTGGATTTGGCTGCAACTGTTGTTTCCTCTGAAAGTCCACAAGTGTTTTGTGGACTCAAGCACTTCACCCCCCCCCCCCCCCCCCACTCCATCTTCATAGTGGTGAGGAGATAATGAGTGGATGTCCATCTCTTTGGGGCTGAACCTGTGAACACACCATGACAGGGATCTGACCACAGACTGTGCATACAAAGAAAAAGGGATCTGACCTTCAGCTCCTTCACGTCTATGGTGCCAGTCCCATCGGTGTCGAACAGATCGAACGCCTCCTTGATTTCCTGCCTCTGCTCCTCGGTCAGGTCCACCTTGGGACCCGCCTTCTTCCTCGGGTTCGCCGCCGGAGCCGCTTTCCTGTAGCCCGACGCCTGCGAGAGACAACAGGTGAGGGCTGGGGAGCCACCATGCTAGCTAGCTAGCGTTAGCTTCCACGCCGCTGCCGCACCACAACAAACAGGGTCCAAGCGGAAATGACACAGCAGAACCACGCAGGACATTACACGTTGATTCAGTCTAAAACATTTACGTAAAGTTTTACCATTTCGATGAAGGGATTCGACCAGGAACCGTCTGCGCTGCGTTCGATGCCCGGACGTCAACAAACCAACAGTCGGGGAAAGAGCTCGGATCGTGGCAACGGTAGCTAGGAAGCGGCAGCTGGTAGAGGCACTTCCGGTGTCAACAGAAACTGCCACTGATATGCAAAGGAAGCTGCCTCTGATGCATCACTGATTAAAGGCATCTGAATTTGATGCCTTTGATGTCTTTGATGTCTTTGATGCCAAACTGTTACCACACTGTTTAAAAGCATCTGTGGCCACACTGTTTGGAGGCAGTTGCCACCGGAAGTGGCCTCTACGGAGCTGCCGCTGCCACGATTTGAGCTGTAAGTCTCCTGTCTGTCACGTGACACAGGAGGTGGCCAATAGAATCCGCGACAGCGCCCTGACGCCGGCAAACTAGCCAATCGCAAAGCGGGATGGGCGGGTTTAAATCAGATCAGCCAATGGTAGAGATCGCGTCCTTGTCTCCAAGCAACCGGGACACTCCACGCATGCGCAGTGCTCAGTGTCTGGAGCCGGATCAGCTGGGAGCGGAAACAGACATCCTCTGTTATTGTAGTAAAACGGTAATGTTCTGTTCTTTATGGATATTTATGAGGTTTATATCGCGGGGGACACTCGTACGTGTGACGTCACCTCAGCCTTTTCTATGACAGCCTGAACCTAGAAGTAAAGTCACTGTATTTCTGAAGTTAGCTTAACTTGCTAAAGTCTGCTCAGCTGTTAGTCGCATGCTTCTGTGGAGTTTAGTTTAATCACCATCATGCAGTTGTGTGGAAACGTTTTTTATGAATGAAGCTGCTGCAGGAAACATTGTTCATTTTCTATTGCACGACTTTTAAAAGAGAAAAACACAATAACCTGAATAATTCATCCACATTTGAAGAAAGGCACATTTTTATTGCAGGGGGTGTATTTACTACTTTTTTAAATATTGTATGTTCTCACTGAATACAGATAAACTCAACTTGACTGAATGAAAAGAGAATATTTGTGTTTTTTTTTTACTCTGTAGAAGATGAAAAATGTAAACGTTTCTCCTCCTTCCACAATCCAGACAGCTCCAGTGATGCTGAGGAGCACGGTGATAAACCCTCGGCAGCCTGTTGGGCTGCAGGAGCTCGCAGCGCTGGCAGCGGTGGCACATTCTTCTTTGGGCCCCAATAAAAGGTACAAATTTATCCAAGATGACACGAGCGGGGAGTCGGCTCTCGTGTGCTCGTGTTTCCGCATCTTTGAGAACCTGGAGCTGACGAGCGCGGTGGGTCAGCTGGTTTACGAGACTGTTCAAGCCCAGCAGAAGGTCTTCAACACGGGGTCAGGATGCCTGCTGTTTCTGGCAGGGGCGTGGAGCCGGGCCGCTCTGGAGTGCGTTCACAGAGGAATCTCAGTGTCGCGCATCATCTCTGGGATGTCGGACGGGTTCGATATATGTGTAGATGTCCTCAGGAAATGTAGCATCTCAACTGATGGTCTCGGTGCAGGGAAACCCATCATGGAGGATTCACGGGCATCGCACCACCTGCGAGGGACAACGAGTGTTGGTCACAAGACTCTTAACACCAGTGGACACAGGAAAATAAAGCTCAGCAGACATTTCTGTCAGCCTGAGTCTAAAAGTGTCTCAACGGTACCACAACCTCACCAGTTCTTTAACGTTGGACACATTGCTGAGGGATTGAGTCACGGTTGTGTCCAAGCAATGAATTTAGTCATGGAAGCCGTGAAGCTGCAATCAGAAACTAATCCGGATCTCAGCTGCTCCACATTTGACGTCACCAGAGTGGTGACTTGTGTCGTACCTGGTTTACCAGAGGAGCAGGCGTGTGTTTTACCAGGATGCATTGTCCTTCTGTCTGATGAACAGGCTTCGGTGGCCCATCATTTAACAGAACAGCACTTGAAGGTCGCTCTCATCAATGGAGATTTGTCACACGCCTTCCGCCATCTTGGCTTCAGCAGACCAGCTGGAGTCCAGCACGTGAGCGAGCAGTTGGCGTTGAGTTCAGACAGAGAGGAAGTGTGGATGGTGAAGGTTGTGGCACTTCTGCTGAACCTGGAAGTGAACCTGATACTCGTGAGTGGGCTCGCGAGTGAGAAAGTGATTCAGCACTGTTGCGGACGTCGTGTGCTTGTTGTGGAAAAAGTGAAGGCTTCCATTTTGAAGGCGTTCGCTGATGCCACAGCAGGTGTCCCGGTGACCTACGCCACTCAGTTGACGAAGCACTGCGTCGGCACCGGGGTGAAGGTTGAGATATGGAGGGACCTCGGCGGCGGCTCTGAGAGGAAGTCCTCGACAGCTGTGAATATTTCCACCATTGGCAACAGCGGGTTGTTCACAGTGATCCTCACAAGCTGCATACGTGGCAAGCTGCAGGCCCTGGAGGATCAGTTCTGGGCCTGTGCTTATCGGTTACACCACGCGCTGAAAGACAGAGCCGTCCTCCCTGGTGCCGGAGCCACAGAAATGCTTTGTATTCATCACCTTCGACGGCGAGCAGTGAGTGCTTACTCTACGCAGGAATCCGAAGCAGGAGGAGCAGCCGACCTCGACAGGGGTGTAGTGTTGCACCTCATGGCAGATGGTTTAATTGATTACATATCCACAGTAATGGTTAACACTGGCAGGGTTTCAAAAGTCCGAGCCAGGACTGCGGTGAGCCAACAGCTGCAGGAACGCAACGGACACGTGGACATCGCTGCAAAGTTATCTCGACTTGTATTAGAGGGTGAAAATGAGGACAGCGATTTGAAATCCAACGACGCACCGGAAATGGCCGTGTATGATAATGTGAGCGTGAAGCAGGAAGCGTGGAGGAAAGCGTTAGATCTGCTTTTTCTGGTCCTGCAGACGGACGCAGAGGTCATCACAGGTGTGGACCTAACAACGGGTGCACAGGAAGATCTGATGCTGTTGTAATCTTCATGTAGTTCGACAAGACACAAACTTTATCATTTTTTTTATTTATGTAGCCTGCAATAAATGCAAAATTAGTTTTTTCACATGACTGGTACATAGTAAAAATGGAAAAAATCGTATTTTTTGTTTTTTGTCAGGACGATATTAAAATAAAAATGTTACTCTAACTCAGGTATTATTTTCTGCCACATGGGGGTGACGTTGTCGTCTATCTGACTCTTTCACATTTCAAACACAGCTCCCGGATGAAACTATGATGCAAGATAAAGAACCAAGAAAGGCGCAAATGAGCATGTAAAGGGAAGTCTATTATATTTTTTTACATTTATTTTAAAGTTTTTAAGTCATATTTATCTGACTGACCCTTTAACCCTTGAAACTCTCGACACCGGAAAGCCATGACAAATGAGTACAGCGTCACAACAACCTACGTGAAGATCATATTTGAATCTAATCTGTCTTTATTTATCATGGAAAATACGCTAGAATTCAGTTTATTTTTTATTTGTAACCAACCCTGACTCACCTGAGTCTACTACATGTTCTCGTAAACACCTCTTCACGCTCACTTCAGTGTGGAAAAATAAATGCTACACGTCCAAAACCACAATTAAATTTCCGTCTCCTGGAGCATGGGAGGAAATTAGTCGTGCCAGGTTGTCTTTTAGTCTCGGTACACTTCCTTAACGATATTTGCCTAGGCTCCGTTATGTGTCCGCAGCTTGGTTTGCACGGCTCCTTGCTGAACACCGACTCCACCTCCGTGCCAACCGGGGTGGTTTAATGACCCCGGTGGGAATAATTGACGGGGAAGGAACACCTCCAGACAGAGTGGATGTTTTTGGTTAAGTAGGTCGGGAAGTTATTCAAGTTGTTTGAATTCTGAATACTTGGCCTCCTACTTGATCGCGCAAAGGTCACATGGGATCAAACAGTCGTTTCATGGAATTAATGCTTATTTTCCAATACTTAGAAAAAACAAAACTGTCTATTACCTGGAAAAAAATAGAAAAACAACCATCATGATTCTCATAAACCACGGTCTCTCTCTCTCTCTTATCTTCAATCTTTTTCCTGTTGTGTGCTGTATGTCAGAGATGTCGGTGACAGCGATGTGAAATCTTCCGTTTACTCTCGAATCAGAGACGGAGCTTCTTGCTGTCTTGAGTTAAATAACAAGCGTCAGCATGGCGTCACGGTAGAGCCAGAGCAGACTCAACCGTGTTTATGCCATGAGAGGGAGGTGGGAGTTTAACATAGCAAACACAAAATTAAGAAGGGAATTAGAAAGGCCAAGTCACGGTGACACATCTGAGAGTCCCGTGTTTTACTGTCCGCCCCAAACAACAGAAGAAACCCTCGACTTCGCAAATATATAGACGACGTTTCATAAACCAGGAGAAAAGAGAACAGTGGTGCGTTCACCACCATCAAGGCCCAACAGTCAACTTAGGTTCAGTCAAACTGCACCACATCACACACACTCATGGATATCAGTCCCCTGAATATCGCCAGATTTTTTTCAGATCCACGAGTTATTTCCTGGGAAATCGAAAAACAGAAATCCTATATCGTAAATCGGTGAAGTAGCTTCTGTTTAATCCTGCTGATAAACAAGCAAATCATCATTCATCACATACACTTGAGATCCATGAATTGAGATATTTACTTGGTTTAACCAAAAATATGTTTCTTATCATAGTTCTAAATGAAAGCCACATTTTTACTGTGATTTGCAATAGTAGTTGTCAAATAAGGTTTCACTCCACAGAATGGCTGCAGAGCTCTTCTGTCATGTATATACATGAAACGTCAGCCGTGTGGAAACAGGTGCCACAGCAGAAAATGCCACAGGAGTTTATCTTTAGAAAAGAAACCACTGAGAAACCATAAATCGTCTGTAATCTTCCTCATATACTGGCACCGTGCATTTTGCTAGTTATGCATTTTGAAAAAGCAAAGTATACGATAACTCCTGGGCTCATGACGGCTGCCAAAATAACAAATACTCATCATTTCCTTCAGAGTCTTCATTTATCAGGGTGATCCGGCCTCCACTGGATCATTTACTGGATAATAAGGGACAATAAAGACAAACAGGTCCACACAACTGATTATATCATCTGTGTGGAATGTGACGAGTCAATGTCAGAACAACTCTTAATTAAAAAGGGCCTTGAATAACACACTGGCTGCTTTGTCTCTTCAGACATTGATCTCTACAAAAAGAGGAAATGTCACTGAATCATTTTGTTTTTTACGAGAATAGATCGAACAATCTCGTCCAACCCCGACAAACATCTCCTGTTTCATTCTTCACATGTGAAAAGGAAACTCTGGAAAATGTCCGTATCCAATTTGTGGGACTTTTCCTCAGTTCAGTGCAACGAACTCTGCAAATGACTGAGAACATGTCCCATCTCTGATTTGTTTATTGAGACAGTTTGAGGAACTCCATCTCAAGCTCTCCCCCCCCCTCCAAAACCATCCCAGCCTCAGCCTCAGTCTCTCCAGTGTCGGTGGTTGGATGTCGAACGTTTCACCGAACTGTTCATCAACCGAACAGCACGGCTTTCAGATGTGGTGACGTTTACCCAGGAGTCCAGAGCAGAGCTTCTTATGACCAATGCACAAGCCACTTGGTCCTGACATCCCAAAGAACAGAAGAAGAACCTGCAGGAATGATCGTCGTCATCACTGATCCTCCACTCGGCTGCTACTGAAATTGAAAATAATAATATAAATAGCACAGAGTGAATCATTGGCTTTCTCTTTTCGTCCCTGGATGAATGAAAACACTGGTTCTCTTCACATGGCTGCTGCTGCTCTTGGCTCACTGAAGGGTGACACCAAGTCCTACGCCCACCCTCCTCCATGCCCTCCTCTCCTTCCTCGACTCCTCTTGGGTTGGTGGGTTAAATACGTGAGCTCCTAGTGGGCGTGAGCATGCGAGTGTGTGTGTGTGTGTGTTGGGCGCATGCGGACTGAGGCCCAAAGGGGAAAGCCTTCCACGCAGATCTAAGCCAGCTGCCCTGCTTTTAATACTTCATTGCAAGAAGTAGAAAACAGGGGGAAGCCGCATGCATCCCCTCCACCAGTGTGCTCCCAGTACACTGGCAAAGCAGCTGCCTTTTCTACAAACAGCAGACGAGCAGCTACAAACAGTAGATTTGGACATTTCAGACTTTGGAGGCTCTTCCAGGAGACCCTCGGCTTCACATTCCCAGGACTCAAAGGGCACATGCTGCCCTGAGTGGGGGGGTGTTCAAGCAAACTGACCTGTGGGGTTAAGTAGAATCAGTTTGAGTGAAACTCTGCGGAGGAGGGGAGGAGGGTTCGGGCAGCAGGCGGTGGGAGGTGGGAGGCCTCGGTGGGGCTCCTGCACTGCTCAAGAAGGAGACTAGGCAGTCGCCGGGAAGCGGGGGAACAGAGGAGGAGATGGCCACGGGAGAAATCACTACACTTCCCTCCACACCTGACGACGGCGGCAGCGGCGGCTTCCCTGCTGGGAGCTACAAGGATCCCAAAAGGCTGTACTGTAAAAACGGGGGGTTCTTCTTAAGGATAAGGTCCGACGGGGGAGTGGACGGAATCCGGGAGAAGAGCGACCCCCACAGTAAGTAGTTCCAGTCCCCCTCCTTCTTGCGTTGCACAGCACACAATGCTCCTTTATGTTCTCTTTCCCTTTTTTAATAAGCAACAGGGACGTGAACGTGAAGCAATCGCAGAGGAAAGATGTGAATTTTTCCAGCTCAGTTGGGTTTATTCTCCACGTTAGAGTAGGCCTGCGTCTGGAAAGAATAATAAGTCAAAGAGAAGTTTGCATAATCGATGGGAACTTTGATGGAATATGCCAGTGATTGTTTTTAGTAGACGTAGATCACTGTTCTGAGTCACACTGTGAGGTTTACGTCACAGATGACAGCACAACAGAGTTATTTCCAGGTCACAGTCAATGAACTAATACAAATAAACCCCTCCCTCTTATCTCTACCAACAGGCAATCTATATATATTTTTTAAAGTGACCGTTCCTCAGCTTCTTTTAATGTTTTTCTACAAGTTTGCCACAAGTCAGTGGAATCATTCCTGTCTCTGTTTGGTCCCCGGACGACCGTGACCCCTCCGTATCACCGATTACTTTTAAGTGTGTCTCCTGTGTTGCATCAGTAAGTGGGAGGGGAGGAGCGGGAACATGGAAGTTGTGTTGTTTCCTGGGAAAACACATGTTGGCACAGTGTGTTGCCCCAAAGATACCGTGTGGGACGTTTCAAGCAGGTGCGCGGCCACAACAGAAAGATGCCTGATATGGAACCACTGCTCGGACACGGGAGCTATCTTTAGAGTTATCTAGTAACTTTAAATCAGATATAACTGAGAGATGAAGCAAGTTTGTCTGCTTCCTGTTAGTCATGGATTCAGGAAGGAGTCGCGATGAGTCATGAAACAGCAATCAGTTTGAATCATTACGCTTTTCACCCAAATGCTTCTTAATAGGTAACAAGTCTTCATTCACATTTCTAAAGAGACAAGACCTCTGTTCTACAATTTGGTCGACTTGTGTTCTTACATTATCCAAAATGAAATTCACAATTTTATCCAGTCGCCCTTTTCCTTTCCTTCTACTGTTTGCTGCGCGTTCTGAAAGTGATGCACCCCCCCTTAAAGCATCATGTTGTGTTTTGATTGTGAGACCTCTAGTGGCCGAAGTTACATATTAATACATTTAAAGTTGACGCGACCTGATCTTCCCCGATGATTCTCAAAGCGTCAACAAACCTGCCAGTGAGAGTTGTTAATAAATCCAGGCGTCCCCACATGGGATTCTGTGTTTATGTAGATTAGACGCTTCTCAATCATATTTAGTTTATTTCCTTTGCCCGAGGACGATATTCCTCACCGACATTTCCCCACATCGTTGGCTTCACACCAGCAACACGTAGAGAAACAATCCAACTGCACAGAGACGAGAAGAAATAAAGGTTCTTCCTGTTTTCTCATCTCGCCGCACGAACACTAGTCATACATTTCTTTTCTCCGGGGGGGGAAAACGCTTGTTTGATCAGTGATACGAATCCTCCACACAGCGGCTTTAACTGCTGACAGATGCGTGTTTATCCAAAGTCTTAATGTGGATTAATTCTGGACAGATTTCAAAAAATTTACGTTGGTCTCCTCGTTGGTGGTTTTTGCCTCAAGCAAAGAATGCTGTCCTTATAAATATAGAGATTTCACCCCTGTCCGTTTGATTGTTGGTTTGTGTTATGGCTAAATGACAATGACGCTCACTTTGTTGGTAGTGAAACAATGATTTTAGATTTAAATTAACAAAGTGAACTGGTCCGTTCAGTTTCTCGATTCAAACAGAAAAGACACGGATTTTCTTTCTAAGCACATAACTGAACAAATTTAGAAAATACAATAACAGCCAAATTGGAAACAACCCGATCAGTGTCGAGTATAAGTAGACGCAGCCCACGTAGGTGACGGCGACAGGATGTGTGAATGTCAGACAAAATTCTTTAGTGCGCTTCTTAAATTACAATGTGAAACAAAACCACCCAGATCAAATGGAAACAATGAAAATATGATCATGAAGCTTGGTTCAGATTTCAGATGTGAAAATGCTCTTTTAAATCTCTAAGCTTCTAATGTGTTTTTGTCTCATTCAAGTAAACTTGTGTATTTTCTTTCCTCAGTAAAACTGAAGCTCCAGGCGACCTCGGTGGGGGAAGTAATCATCAAAGGGGTCTGTGCTAACCGCTATCTGGCGATGAACCGAGACGGACGCCTGTTCGGAGCGGTGAGTGAGACAACCTGAGACCGTCCTGTTCCCATTGTTAAAAGCCTCTGTTCTGTTAAAGTTAAAGTTAAAGTTTAATCTCAAAGCAAATATTTACCTGGCAAGAAATTCTCCCGCAGAGGGAAAGAATGAGGTCGATGCTCATTTGTCATCGTGAAGAAACGTTTGTCCCAACGTTGGACGGCACAAAGGGAAAATGATATGTTAGATTCAGAAAGGGAACATTTAGTATCTAAGGCATCGCTCCCAAAATCAGTTTTATAATTTATCTCTCACAATATATCACATAATTTAACCTTAAACCTTGATTTTGTACCACATGGCCATACAACCCGCACATGTAGTCGTGAGTTGGGGGGTGCAGAGAGCTGTGCAGGACAACATCTGAAGACGGACAAGAACACAATCTCAAAGATATTTAAGCAGCTCTGTCAAACTATTGAACCAATTCTGTCGTACAGCAGGACGTGTGCAGAGGGTTTTAATCACATTGACAAAGTGTCTTTATATTTTAAGCAGATATGAGAAGGAGCTGAGACACTCTGTCACCACACACATTAGATGCACACCGTTAAAGTACTTTTTTTACAAAGCATACTTAACTAATTCAAGTTTCTGAAAGGATCTTCCTGAGTGTTCATGAGAAACCGTCGACACCAGCCCAGCACCCCCGCGGGTCGTGTGCCACAGTGTGAAGTGTTCGGTGACTGATGTGGTTCCGTGGTTGTGAAGAAGCGTTTCCTCTGAATGAGGAGCGACGAGGTGGCGCCCTCTGTGTCGGCTCTTTATATGTTTACACCCGCCCTTTGTGGTAGTAGTGGGGGGGGGGGGGGTCGAGGTCAGGACCTACGCTATCTATTATTCTTAAACCCATCAAAGGTCAAGGTCACAGCATGGAATCAAAGTTTTGGCCTAATTTGAAAGACATAAAACCAAATGGTGTATATACAGTTAAAATGATCTTTAATTCAGATTCAGTGTTAATGTTGATAGCACACAAAATAAGTATGTTGTACTCGTAGGGTCATTTTACAGTGGCATTATTATTTTATTATTATGGTCTACATCCCTCTCATTAGTTTAAAATAATTGTCAATCTATATAAATTCATGTCTTAAGTAGATTTTTAAAAATGAATAAACCCTTTGACAGTTTAGCACATGTTAAATAGTTAGGACTGCATTTCTACTTTAATTAATATATTTATAAATATCAACATTTTAAAACTTTAGTTCTGCTCATCAAGTTTTAACCTATTTTCAATGTTATCATCATCCTAAACTTTAAAAAAGTAACATTGCTCTTTAATAAATCAAAAATATAATTTCCCACCTTCTTAGATAACTTTGTATTTTAAATAAAAATATGAATATGAATATCTGTGTCCTGGCAACATGTTAGGTTTTGCATTCGTTTCTGTGGTTTTCCATCCAAAGAGAAACCAAAAGCTCCCCCGCTGCTGTTTTTTATCCCTGCTGCATATTTTCAGCTGTGACGTGTTGTTGTTCCTCTGCAGCTCCTGTAGCGTCTTCAACAAAGTGGCCCTGAGTGTTTATGGCACATCATTAGAAAAATGTCATCTGACTAATCCGGAGTTTAATAGCTGGGCAGTCACGGTCAAAGGAAAACAAAGGCCTCTTGTTGCACCGGCTGTTTGGCCGCTGACGCCCAGAGACGCCGAGATGCGGTCCAGACGTTGTGTAATTTAATGTTTTCTACAAAAGGAGGATGTTCAGAGCTTTTGTTTAAAAAGACATAATGATTAATGTCATCTTCATTTTGTGCCGTTTTGAAACCCCGTCAATTTATATAGGGTTTAATATCCGATCGTGATTGAATGAAGCTGAACTAAGATAAAAAATAAACGACCAGAGTTGTAATAATGTCCCTGGTCAGACATGTTTTATTGTATACGTGTAAAAATACTGAGAAATAAAGGTGCCATTTAGTTTGAGTGTGTTTTATGTGGTGATTTAATCTCGTAAAAACGAAAGCATTACAAGTTTTCTCCTCATACACTATATTAAACAAGTGTAATAAAATATCACCCAGACAAAATAACCTATTTAATGAAAAGCCACCCGAGAAACCGCATGTCCCAGAATCATTCATATTTTGGAAATGAAAGCACCATGTCTTCTTAAACTTTCCTCCTCTGTCGTTCTCCGCAGAGACGAGCGACGGACGAATGCCATTTCCTGGAGCGGCTCGAGAGCAACAACTACAACACCTACCGCTCCAGGAAGTACCCCAACATGTATGTGGCGCTGAAGCGAACGGGCCAGTACAAGTCCGGAAGCAAAACGGGACCGGGTCAGAAGGCCATTCTCTTCCTCCCCATGTCGGCCAAGTGCTGAAGCGATTGAGAGAAAGTTCTTAACGGCAACGACAAAGAAGAAGATGTGACGGCAAGAGTGTTGCCCCCCCCCCCCCAAACAGCTGTGATCTTTTCCAACTGTTACGTCCTAACAGTTATTTATGTTTTATTTTTTATCTCGTCTGCTCTTCTTCAGCATTTCTTTAAAACTGTGGCACACGTCCAGACTTTTAAACGTGCAACCAATCAACGGCTTCACTAGTGCGACTGCAGCCAGGTGCCTTGCTCAAGTGCACCTCAGCAGAATGGCAGCACAGCACTATTTGTTCATTTAATCCACGCAGATCCTCCCTCTCAGATAAGCAGTCTGCGTCTCGGCCTTCAGCCAATGAGCGTGTGAGTCTTGGGTTTGAAAGCAGGACACGGGTCTCCCACATGATCGGGATTAAAAAGTGCGACTCGGATCCTGAGGAGAAGTGACTTGAGGAGAAAGGATTGAAAATACAGCAGCTCAATCTTCTAACGTTTTATTTGACAAACCTAAACACAGCAAACACCACAAATCAAAACCCATTAGGTGCTTGCAAACTTCTTTTCTACAATGTTCAGTATCTCCACTCACTTAATGGGTTTGTCTTAATGTTCTGGTAAAACAACATTCCCTGATTTGTCCTCGTATAATTAGAGAATTGTGTAAAATGCCCTGAAGGTTCATTGCACAGGAGAATAATGTATAAACAAGAGGTGACTGTAGAATCACAGCCACACAACAGTTGTGTAGGTCCTTCAAGTGTGAGATGAACCGTATGAGACTCTGCAGTCGTGGAAACGGATCCTTTAAAACGCACAAAGTGCTGTAGTTCAATATTGCACCGTATTTCTTCAACAGTCAAAACACTCCATTCATAAATACTCTTTAAATATGATTAATACTGACAAACCCGTGTGTCAACATAGCTTATCGTGATCCTCGATGACCCAGTTTGATGATGGCGTGCTAGGATTTCAGTGTCTGAGGAATCGGCCTGTGGTACAGCTGGTAGAACATCCCCGAGTAGACGGCCGGGAGCTCCTCCACGCCGAGGTCGATGCTGTCGAAGCCGCGCTCGAGCCCGTGAAGCAGGAGCCGGGCCACGCGAGCCGTTATGGGCGTGGTGTCACTGGTCCTGGCCAGCTGGGTGAGGTCCAGCCATTCGCAGCGCAGACACTCCTGAGTGCAGAAGTTGATGTCGTACGTGAGCGGGCTGAGTCGGCAGATGATGTACATGTCCGACATGCCGAAGGCGCCGGGGTGGTTGTGCTGCTGCCGAAGGCTGAGCAGAGATCTGAACTCGGAGCGAACGCCGGTTTCCTCGAACACTTCACGTACGGCAGTGCACCTGGGAAAGATTAAATTACACATATATATCAAATCACCACGAAAACTAATGTAGAGGAAAGGAAATAATAAAAAAAAAGATTTGATGCTGCTTGTTTCTGTTGGATCATGTATAAAATATTAAAGCTGCTTTTAAAACGTTAAAGGGAATGGGGAGAGACTCCGCATATATAGATATATATATAAAATGCCTTATTTGATTACGTTCAAATGAATGTATATGCATCATCTTAAAATCTAAATGTAAAGGGTTTAGCTAGATGTACTGTATTACTGTTTTTTTCTTTATTAGCTCTGTTGAGTGCGACACTCACCGATATTTTCTCCTGGATCCGACAAACCACCGGGAAACTTCCACGCGTTCTTCGTCTGAAATTCAGGAGCAAAGCTCAACATCGAGTGAGACCGATTTCACTGCTGCACATGTTTCTGTTGGTGTCGAGCACGGACTGTGTGCGGAGGTGGATCACGCCTCTCCACTCCAACGTGTGGACACCTGACCAAAGCCGGGTGGGTCCCGAGGGGCCGGGTGGGACCCGAGGGGCGGGCCGGGCCCCGTAGAAAGTTTTGAAATGATAATTGGGTTGTTCATGTTGGCTGCTCTTATGCTGTTCTACTGCATATTGGTAATTGTGTGGGGGGGGGGGGGGGAACAATCAAAAAGAATGTGCGTCACAACAGGCTGGGATCAGGGTCAGAATCAGAGTTCATCTCATGGGCTTGAACAGAAGAATGTGGCAAGAGGGGGAGGCCTGACAACTTAATTAGAACGACCCAGAATGACAGAAGAAAATGATCTGACGCAAATACAAATGGCCCAAATAAGTTTTCTCCGTCGGGTGGCTGAGGGGGGGGGTTCAGACATCCAGGTGCTCCTGGAAAGCGTGGCTAGGGTGAGGGACGTCTGGATTATCCTGTAATCCCCCAGTACCTCCAGTACCTCCAGTACCTCCACGACCTGAGCCCCAATAAGCAGAAAACAGTGGATGGATATTTGACGTGTGCTGATCTCTTAGTCTGGCCCATGTCCCATCCACCAACACGGAGGAGATACTATATTTACCTGTACTGCAGCCGGCCACCAGAGGGCAAATAAAAAATGATTTGGCTTCACTTTCGGGGAGATGTCATATCGTCCATCTTTATTTACAGTCTATGATGTAATATCACATTTTAAAGTCACTTGTTAGAGGAAATATTTTAAAGGTAAAGCTGTAGTTTTTTTTTACTCTTAAAGAAAATGTCAGTATCCAGTAGAGGATCATATATGATCTGAAAGAGAGATGTCTTATACATATGAAATTATAATTATACACACAGAGATATTTAACGCTCTGATCTGAGATTCTTTTCTTTTTATGTTTTATATTTAGTGCCTCACTCTGGAGTTTTTAATGTGTGTGTGTGTGTGTGTGTGTGTCTTCAAAAAAACTGTTTCACCACTTAACCTTGAAAAATAACATTTTGCTGCTGGTTAAATTATGATGTTAGTTTTTGTGTGTATATCTATTTTTGTAGTTACCTAAAGACTTTTGTTGTGCTGTGCTTGTGCTCGTCTTGTGTTGTCGACAGAATGCTATATTTTTGGAGCCGTTTCTAAAAAGGATGAAATAAAGGTTTTTCTGTAACTTTAACCCGTCGAGTCCGAGTGATCTTTCAGAGTAAAGCGCCGCGTCGCCACTGGAGCGCCACGAGCGCCACTCGTGAACTTCTCACACCGAACTCCGCCGGGGAACGAGGTGTAAATGTCACCGGATGACGAGCGGATCAAATGAAATGAGCCCAACGGGGATCTGACACTTCTGATACCTCCGTCACGCGCGAGTGATAATGATCATGTCCTGGTTTCTCCTCAGGAAGTTGGTAACTCTTCACGAGCTCTGAACTGGTTTGGTCTGCCAGAGTGGCTCTGCTGCCAAGGGCCAGACTATTATAAAGCCTGTTTCCAGTAAACAGCTCGATGAGGAGGAGGAGGAGGAGGAAGAGATAAAACCCTCGCTGCACTTCCAGGCCACTAACTGTTTCCCTCTGCTTCTGAACAGAAAACATCACGATACATTAAACTCTGCAGATTCCTGTGAACAGGACCGCATCTGCAGATTGGCTCATTTTTTAGGTTATGTTATCACCCCCCGTCCATCTGTGTGTTTGTGAGCAAGATTGCACAAAAACTACTCGATAGATTTCCATGAAACTTGGTGGGAGGCTGGGAAACAGAACAAGAAAGAAGTAATTAATGTTCGGCATGGATGCAGACAAAGGGGGCGGATCCAGGATTGGTTCTCCAGGGACTAACTGGTGGATCTGGATGACGGGAGCTGAAATCTGTCGCTGCTTTCAGACATGCGCTGAACTTCTCTCTGACATTTTCCAGAGGGGCTGTATGTGACAACGCAAATGTTGGAGTCAGTCACTAAAGACGTTCTCAGAAAAATGCAGTATTATGTCAAAACTCACCGCAAGCAAGTGGGCGCAGATATGAAAAGACAAAAAGAACGAGAATATCTCAGGAGGAAAAAGAGATGAAGACTTGGAAAGACGACGAGATTCGAGAACTTTTGGTGATAAGAACCGACTCAATGACGATGAGCAATAAACAAACATGTGTTAATCTCCACAGTCGTCATGTCCTGCCTCCTGCTGCTCTACCCAGTCTGACCAGGACTATCTCCCAGGGTTCCTGATATGCGAAAGGCCAACTCCAGAGAAAAGTCCAGACCCAATTCTCCAGATGTTTACCAGATGTTTCCCAGAGTTCATGTCTGAAGGCAGCGTGTGTGTGTAGTAGCTCGGTGTCATGACTGAACTCAAGGTGACTTCCTCGGTGGACGTATGAGCTCTTCATCTCGTCTGCCAGACTCTTGAAGCAGTGATTACTTCGTCCCTCTGGAGTTTATTGTTCTCTGACAGCGAAGCGATGACACGTGCGTTCATGCGTTAAACAGAATCTTGTGCAACCAAACGTTATTTTCATTATCTATGACGCCTAAGCTTTGTTTGGCAACTGTTTAATTTATCGAATGTCACAATTACGTCTTCACAGTTGTTCAACAATATCAAAGAGATTCACCAAAGGGCAGTTTAAACTTTCCCAGAGTTGTTGTTTGTGGCTGAGTCAACTTCTTTTGGCAGGAGTGTTGCCACGGGGGGTTTGGCACCAGATTGTGTACACTACCATTTATAAGTTGTTATTTTTTTTAAATGCACATGTTTCTGTATCGGGACGAGAAACGTGGTATCAGAGCATCTGTACACGTTCATGTCGAAGTCCCGTTCGCTGGTTTGTCTAATGACATGATTGCCAAATTGCTGCATCGCTGACCTTTCAGATCCTGCTGCTAATCTGTTTTTGGCCGACGGAGAACACAAACAAATCTGAGAGGAAAGGTTATAAATGGAAGGGCTGTAGTGAGCGAACTAAATAACATGTTGAGCTACAGCGGCGCTCTGTGAGAGAGCGGACACACACGGACGCTCACTGAGTCGTTTGGGCACATTCAGCCCCGTGTAAACACTGTGTTTGCTTGAGGTCGGTTAATGTCCTGCGGGGGGGTGTTCAGTGTGAGAGCTGCTGAGGGTCTGAGGGGATCAACACAGGCGACACACAACACGCTGAATAAACACAACTAATCTTGTGGAGCAGCAGCGTCGCCACAGCTTGTTTCTTCACTGAGGAGGGAAGGATCCGTGATCTCAGGGTCAAGAGATGGAGGACTAACGGCCAAACATCTTTTTAAAATGTGACGATTTTCCTTTTTTTAGGGGGGGGGGGGGAAATGTTCTGCCAGTTTAACTGCAAATCACTAATCAGTGCTCAGAGCTTTCAGACCTGAACTTCTCCTGCCGGTCACCCAGTAAAAACTCTGGCAGGCAGCGAGAAAATAAAACCTCAGGAGGAAAGAGAGCAGCCAGACGATGATGTCGAAGGCTTCATGCGTGATGTCGTGCCTCCTGCCTCCTTCCTCCTGCCTCCTGATCCATTCAGATCTGCAGTATCCCTCCATCTCATCACAACCACCACACAGTGTCTCACCCCCGGGCTCAGATTATTTACCTCGTCACCAGGGAGTCTAAACGCCAATAGACTTTTCCTTCCGTTGTGCATGGCAATACAAATGTTGTCCCACTGTCTACTGGGCAGTTTTTAACAGGATCACCATAGTGTGCAGTTGTTCGCTCTCTGTTGCCTCACAGGCTTTTCTGTGTGAACAGCTCAGCCTGTGTGGGTTTTCTCCAGCTTCCAGTGTAAACACGAGCAGCTTATGGTAACTGGAGACTCCAAATTGTCCGTGAATGCGAGCGAGGATGGTTTGTTTGTCTCGTGTATCAGCTGGATTCACTGGTGACCTGTCCAGGGTGAACCTGCCCTTCCCAGTGTCTCAGCTGGGATTGGATGTTATGACTTTATTCTCGTAAAAATTACAAATTACTAAACTTTAATTCACAAAATCTCACTTTTTAACATTTGTCGTGTCTTTAAATTCTGTCATTGACGACTCAACCCAATGTGTAAATTGAAGTAAAATATAAAAGTCTTGTAGTTGCTTTGATTCATCTTTAATGAATGTAATAAAGTGTGTTTATTAACAATACAGTAACACATTTACCTTATTTCTGTCTTGGACGACAAGAACTTTTCCATTCGACTCGTCCACTACTGCACCTAGAGAGAAAGAAATCACGTGGTCACTTTAAATATTATGTAAGTTCTCATGTAATCTGATCCACATTCTGCACTGAGGTTACTATAAGAACATTTTAATGGGAGAGCTACTGGCAGAGCAGCTCAGAGTTGATTATTAGTTTGGACGCAACGTTAAACTTCCACAGAGTCGAGGAAAAAGTCTCCGTCAGACCTCGGGCAGCATCTGCTCGCTGCGTTAAGGGTTTTCTTCTCTGACGATGAAGTTCAATCACGTTAAACCTGACGAGGACATCACTGAGCTTCTGGTTCGCAATTTTAAGACGAAAAATTTAATTTTATTCCACTTCTCAGCCAGTTCGGTGGCCGTACACAAGGGTGACGGCCAAAAACACCAAAAATAAAAGCGTAATAAAGTGCAGCTTGACGTTTATCCGAAGAGCCATGAGCACGTTACAGCTCCAGGGGCCTGCGGGGACTCGTAAGATGTCAAGTTGGTTTCAGATGAAGCTGTTTCTGCTCTTGTGAAGCGAGTGGCGGTGGACGGACGAGGATTTGGACAAACGGGGACATCGGCGCTCGCTCTTGACAATCGGCCACAAAAGCATTTCAAGTGTTTCAATTGGTTAAACCTACGAACGGTAACTAATGCATTTGAGCCATTGACTCATTTGCTGGCCACTTGGGGGCAGCAAAACCAAACTTTAAAGAGAAAACATTTATCACCTTAAAGTGCATATGGCAAACGGGGCGGATATGGCTAAGGTGGTAGAGAGGGCCGCCTACCAACCAGGAGGTCAGTGGTTTGATCCCCGGCTCCCGATGGCTGACAATGTATGAATGGTGTGTGACAGAAAAAGTTCTGTGTATAGAAACTCTGTGTAGTGAACGTAAAATGCTTTGAGTGGTCGATAAGACTGGAAAGCTTATTAATAAAATAAATAAACACCACCAACTTACAACATAATGACACAAGTATTAATCTGTCGTTTCCAATCATCCAATAAACGTTAAGTCCTATATTCACTCTCAAGGAATTGAGTGTGTGTGTGTCTACAAAATAATTCAACCACACATGAACGGATTTTCGGATGACTAACTTTTGGAGCTTATCGGTCAGAGGTCAAGGTCAAGGTCAACAAAAAATATGGTCCCAAAAAACACATTTTACAAGATTAAGTGCGGATCTGGACGAAAGGGCAAGTCCAGGAATAGTTGTTGATTTCCCAGAGAATACTGGAGAAAGATCAGCCACATTATAAAGTACTGATATCTGTGAGTGTGTGTGATTTGATGCTTCTTGATTGAATTGATTGTCGGGGCTCGACGGACGTCTGAGCTCTACTGAGTGACATTCTAGTTCAATACAAAGATGATTTATGGTCAGAACTACATTTACAGTCAAAATAGACAAACATGTGGATGGACTCACCGACTCTTACAAGCAGCCACAGTGTCAACAAGGAAATAAATGTTGGAGGACACAATGAGGAAGTTCCGTGTTAAGACAGAATCCTTGACTTTGACTCTAAACAGAGTCGGAGTGACTCAGCTGAACGACGCCGACTTCACCATTTAACATTTTTGTCTCCGGACCGAGTGGGCTTTTATTTTTTCGGCTGCTCGTGACTAAGAGAGGCAGCTATGTGCCGGTGTCGACAGCTCAGAGGGGCCGCTCTCTTTTCCGGTTGCTCCGTCTGACCGGCCGAGACGGGCCTCCTTAAATGAATGTCACAGATGTGTAAAGAGGGAGGGGTCGTCCTGAAGGCCTGACTTGGACTTCCAAGTGGAAATTGATGTCATCCCGGCTCGCTGAGCCATTTGGCACTTCACAGGAGGAGGCCTGCTCGCTGCTCAGAGAGGCTATCATTAACAAGCCTTCAGTCCAGGAAACTAAATGCTCAACAGGAGCATTTGAGGGGAAAGGGGGGGGGGGGGGGGGGGGGGGGGGGGGGTAGGAATTATGAGACAGAGGAAATGTGGAAATGTTCATTATTTGAGTTTATGTTTGGTTTTTTAATGTGTTTTTATAGAAAATATGAGTTTGAGGTCCAGGACGTTCTTGTGTTTACCAGGAAACACACATTTGTTAATAGTCTGATACTCAGCTGCTGGGTCGGTCTGGGCTGTACTGAGGGAGACGAGCATCGTCCAGAACACAAATACTAACGGATCCTTGAGTCACTAAGTCCTGCACTCAACTATGAAACTTATAATTTACAATAATGGTGATAATTTCTGAGTACATCAGCCAACATATATATTATCTTTCATTTGTTTCCTGTCATTACTCAGTGAAGAGCAGTTTATTGGCTTTAATAAATAGAGATGTTGCGAGACCCTTCCTGATTCCGATACCGTGACTTTGTGTAGTGTCAGAACGTCACAACAGCTGTTTCTAAACGGCGAAGAGGGGATTTCTGGGAAAAGATCATTTCTATCTGGGTGAATCTAATATATCTTAAAGACGTGGTATCAGATCAGTACATAGATTCACGTACTTGCTGATGCCAGTCACAGCATTTTAGGCCGAATCAGAGGCATTTCTGATGCTGGTATCGATATTGGAATATCTATTATTAATACTACCACTACTAGTACTACTACTACTAATAATAATATTCTTATGAGCTCATATTTTCTGAGTAGATATACATTTACGTCCAGCAGCGTATGTGTGTTATCTCCACACTGAGGTTCAGTGAGCATCTCATTCAGCTCAGTTTCTCACGTTATTTGGCCAAACTTGAACAATAACAAGTTGTCGAACATTCATTAAACCAAAGTTATGCAGTGGTGAGTTTTTAAAAGTGAATCTAAGATCTCCAGCAGATTGTCGGACCAAAAGGAGGAAGGAAGGAGCTGCTGCATACTTGAGATTCCAATCATTAGTTTCATCTGTTTCCGACACTGAGGTCGGTGGGTCACCCCCCCCCCCCCCCAATGAAAGATGCTCTGGACATGTTCTGACATGATTCAAGTGCTTCCACTCTTTAATAAAAGGTACAAGCGGCCCCCTGCTGGACAGTCACACACTTTGCACACGAGGACGGCAGCTCCTCCTCCAGCTGCTGCTCTCCCCAGTGAAATGGGTCAAAGTTTGAAAATGCAAAAACAACCAAGCAGACAAACAACCTCCTACACTTGGAATGAAAGAAAATAAAGTGTTTTGTGAGCAGATTAATGTGGTTTTACTGTATTTTGTCACAGAGGATGAACTTCCAGGTGTCAAATCTCTACCTGCCACTCCAATTTGGTGCGTTGCAAACCCCGGCAGTCTGCTCTGGCCCTCTCCGAGCCACAGGGCCAGGACGGCGTGGTCGTGCCGGGCGTGGTGGAAGGCGAAGCCGTGAGCAGAGGCGGCGGCTGCACAGCGGCTCAGCGAGATGGGAACCGCAGCCACACTGCCACCTTCCCCTCGGCTCTCCACCGCACCAACGCATCTGTGGAGAACACAGGTCAGAAGTTTCTGCTTCTGTTGAAGAGCGAACTGCAGAAACAGACGAATGTGGAGGATGATGGATCAAAAGTGAAAGATGCTTTTTAATTACATTTCCGTTTTGGTACAACGAGGGAAGATTTAGGAAGATAAGAGACAAGATGAACAACAGACACAATGTGCTGGAAGGAGACTTGATGTTATTCTGGTTTTGCCTTGTCACACTAATGTTTGGAGCATTAACTATAAATGTAGATGTGTTTCATTCATTCTTTAATAAATGTGATATTAAAGCATTTAATCAAAGAATAATCATGTGATTTAGTTTACAGCTTCAAAAACTCTGGGACATTAATATCCCTCATTTTATTAGTTTGTTAGTTCTTGAACTACAGTCTGTGTGTTTTAAACAGCAGCTGTCAATGGAACGTGATGTTTTTAATCAATATTCTACTTAATATTTTATTATCGCTCTGCCTATTTATAAATGATGTCACTTTGTAGTTTAAATATATACTTAACATCTGTAACATCTGTCCATGATCCTTTCTCCTTTATCCTGTCTATGTATGTTGATTTATTTACTGCTGCTGATTTCACGAGTCACAAACACGTGTCCTTGTATGTCAACAATGTAATAAAGTATTTATAATGATGATAAACGGCCTCTGGAATAAACTGTGGCACATTTATGACAATTTTGTATTAATTTGCAGTGTCGGTGTGAAATAAATCAACAACGAAATAATAAATTAAAAAGGAGATTTGAACCACACACACACACACACACACACACACACACACACACACACACACACACACACACACACACACACACACACACACACACACCACACACACACACACACACACACACACACACACCACGTCACTGATTGTGTGAGTTGATTAAAAAACAACACGTGTAGTTCTCAGCTCCACAACAACAACAACAACAACAACAAACCTCGCAGTAAGTCGCTGAACACACTCTCGCTGATGTCAGCGGGTAAACCGGCGTCACTCAGCTGCACCGTGACGCCCCCGAACCGGTCCACAGCCCCGGTCAGAGCCCCGGTGCCCTCTGCTCGGTGCGGCGGGGAACCACCTGCCGGGGCCGGGCGGGAGACGCACGGACCGCTGTGCGTGTGGCACCGGAGGTCCTGCAGAGAAACGGTCCCCTCGGCAGCAGCAGTTTGAAAAGAGACGCAGAAGAAGAAGAAGCCGCCATGTTGATAAAGAAATAAACTACACGTGGACCTCGTCCAGGTTCCCGAAGCTGGGTTCGAACTCTGAAGTACGGTTACGTAAAGCTCCGCCCCCGGAAGTTGCGTAGATACCGTAAATGTCCGAGCTGAGGTTCCCACGACCACAGGGTGATGCTGTGACGAACCTCGTTCACAAATCTGACAATTTAACTAATTCAGATTATTAAGCTAACTCACCGGGTTAATGGTTAGAATTAATATAAGTGCTGGTATCTACTGGTAAATTCGGCTAATAAATCAGACAATTAAACCTTTAATCTGGTTAAATATAAACGTTTTTATACAATACATATAATAGTGCACATTGACTGTTTAAAAAGCGTATAAAATATCGAATTTTACATTTTTTATATCTGCTGAATGTGTCTTATTTAAGTTTTTATACTTTTAATGTGTTTCTATCGTGTGTTGCTACCTGGTGAAAACAATGCAGATATAAAATTATAATATTTTCAGTGGAAATTCACATTTTATTAATTAATATGTAACTTTCTTAATCGTTTGTTTTTTTGTCATTAAAAAATCCAATTGATCTAAATGAAACCTGCCTGCAGGAGATTTCCACGCAGATGCGCGGGGTGTTTACGGTAAATGGGAGGGCGGGGCCTCGGGTGTAACCAGGAAGTTGTCGGTGCCGCTGCTGCTGCTCCGTGTTTACACATGTTCTCCCGTCTCACGTGGAGACGCGCACCGGCAACATGTCCAAAGAAAAGCAAAAGCAAACCGAAGAGGACGAGTGAAGGAGACAGCTCCTTCCCCCTGAGCTCGAGCGACTCGTCCAGCCTCCAGACCCCGGGACACGAGGCAGGAAGCTGCAGGACCAGCTGCTTCTTCACTGTCATGGACTTCATCGACAAGGGTGAGAGGCACACTCATTCAGGAGAGTGTGTGTGTGTGTGTAAACATCTGGATGCATACAACACACCTGCTGCAGATTCTCTCCGAGTTCCAGCTGTTGGGATTGAACCTGAAACACAGGCTGAGGCCAAAAGGGTTTTTTTTCAGCTGTGACACAGACAAATCAATCAATATCTTCTTCTTTTGAATATGAAATTCTGTCTTTGTGTTGTTTTTCTGTTTCTACCACAACAAGGAAACACACAGAGGAAGTTTTATGCCACAAAAACTGTTTTGAATGTGTTGTTTTAAGATTTAGGATGAGATGGATGTTGCACATTGTTAAACCTTCACATGCAAATTGTGATTTGTCAATATTGCCTATATACATAAAAAGTAGATTTAACTGGGTTACAGCTGCACAGAGGAAGTAGTTTAATACACGCTCAGTAAACATAAACACATGTAACAAGATGGTATTGTTTTTAATTAATCTCAACCTTGTCTCGTCTTTTAAATTTTGACATTACTTTAAAAAGATTACAAATATATAATTGCTATAATATTTATGTGTTGTGCAAACACACCGAGGAGATGGAACACATCAATTTACCTCAATTTGTAAAATGTTTTGCTCTTTTTCTCTTTATTTATGAGCTAAACATTTGTTTTTTAACGTAAATGAAACAATAATGTGACATTTACATAATAATCATATCATAATTTTGTCACTTTCTTTTTTTTTGTCTCACAGCTGATGACAAAACACCCAAAACCTGCAGATCAACTTTGGCCCAACTGAGCCTCGGTTCTCTGAAGTCGGCCGGTGTTTGCATCGGGCGACCGGTTCTACTGACGGCCCCCACAGGACAACAAGAGGTCCCCCCCCCCCCCCCCCCCGCTCTCCATCACTGACTTGAACGTTTATATTATAAATGCAGTCTGTCATTACTCTGCCTGAACCATTTGTATTATGTTATTGAACATTTCTCTCTGTCTCTCCTCTCAGGTGTGTGTGGGATGGCCGGCCGCAACGTTTCCAGGTGGAAAAGTCGGTCTTCAGAAAAGTGCCCAGACGAACCTGGGAGTGAAGTCGGGCGACGCGGTGACGCTGCAGCCGATCACAGGAGCCGTGCTTCAGGCTGAAGAGGTGGTTCTGACCAACAGGTAAAGATCAGCTGGTTCCCACTGACTTAAAGCCACGCTCCGTATTAAACGTGTTGTTTAAGAGTCACAGTACTTCTCTCTTGTTATCAACAAATCTCAGGTGTCTTATTAAAGCACATTGATCTTGTTAAAGTTGATGTGACGTCGTGAAAAGAAACAAGAGGACATGAAATATAATTGTGTATCTTTTAAAAATAAATCTAAAGACACAGACTGGCTCAGAGCATCGTTTTTAAGGTTACGCTGCCATCTGCTGGCTGTATTTTGCAGCTACAGTCAATCTACAGTCAACAGTCTAAGTGTGAAACTACTGTGCATCTGTTTATTGTGATGTTATTACTGTTCTGTTGTGCTTTCTTCAGTCATCCTATGTATGTTGTGATGCTTCATCATTATCTTCGTCATCTTTGGTCTCGTTCAGGTCCAAAGACAACGCACCAGAGACGGATGAGTTCAAGAACTTCCTCCTGAGATCTTCGGGTAAGTTCATGTTTTGATTTACAACCTTCAGTATCCGTCTTCTCTCCTGGTTTTTTCGATTATTTACAATCGACCTGTACATTTTATTGTAGTCAGGGTTTCCACAGGCTCTTAAATAGTCTTACATATTTAAAAAGTATTATTTATTAGGTCTTAAATAAGTTTACATAGGTCTTAATTAAAGTTCAGTTAGCGCTCCGTCCATTGGGCTTTAAAGTAGGTTTTATATTTCAAGATAATTGTTTTGGCTTTATGCACATACAAATACGAATACTGTGATTGAGTTTGCTCTGTGTCCTGAGCTGGTACAAGTCTCCTGGTGTGTTTCTCTCGTGGCAGCTGGGAACATCGTTCTTCCAGGAAACGTCCTCTCCCTGACCTACTTTGGCCGCTCATGCAGTCTCCGGGTCGAATCCATCAGAGGTGAGGACGGTGTCACCCTCCAGAGACCAGCTCCTCCTCCAGAACCAGGTCCAGACACTGAGGAGTCGTCCGTGATCACCTCTGTGCTGGACTCCACGTCAGCCGACCTCTCCCTGCAGCTCAGCATGCTCACAGTGGAGGATAACAGCGCCGAGGGGGCACCGGGCACGCCTGGAGAGCCTGGTCCTACAGCCAGCACCCCGCGCCGACCCATCCCACTCCTTTCCTTCTCCTCATCTCCTGCTCCCTGCAGTCCCTCCTACAACTCCCAGAATCCTCCTGCAGGGTCAGGAGACCACGTTGTCTGTCTGGAGACCTCCCTCGAACCAGAGCAGACAGGGAAAGTCCCCACAGCTCCCCCTGGTGGTGCACTGAACACCGACACCTTCTACTCGCTCTCCTGCTCCACGAAAGTGAGTTTCAGACACAGAGCAGGGCGGGAGGATCCAGATGCAGAAGCCAAGAGGTCAAAGGTCACATACAACATGATTGGTGGGCTCAGCAGCCAGATGGATGTCATCAGAGAGAGCATCGAGCTTCCTCTCAAACACCCTGAGCTGTTCAGAAACTACGGTGGGTCAGGCGGCTCGACGCCATTCATCAGTCCACTTTCAAACATTTGGCCGCCAGATGCCCACGCTGCTCTCGTCACGATGTAGAGTCACAGACACGAGCTAGAAGAGAGTTAACTCTGTTTTCACTGCAGGGATCCCACCTCCCAGAGGAGTTCTTCTGTATGGCCCCCCAGGCACGGGGAAGACTATGATTGGACGAGCCATAGCCAATGAGGTGGGAGCTCACATGACGGTGATCAACGGCCCCGAGATCATGAGCAAGTGAGGAATATGTGGTCGGATTTGAATCTTTATGAATAAACAGCATGTGAAGTCATTTCATTAATTAAAGATATATTTTTATTTTTCTTTCAGGTTCTACGGGGAAACAGAAGCGAGGTTGAGGCAGATATTTACTGAAGCGTCTCAGAGGTAAACTTCATTAACTTCTGAACTTGTGATATTGGTCATTTTGATCGTCTGTGAATAAACATGTTTCTCACGTTGATCTCTGGTTTGACAGACAACCTGCGATCATCTTCATCGACGAGCTGGACGCTCTGTGCCCGAAGAGAGAGGGGGCGCAGAACGAGGTGGAGAAACGAGTCGTGGCCTCTCTCCTGACTCTGATGGACGGGATCGGCTCAGTAAGTTTCCTACTGGAAAGAAACGTGTCCGCACCAGTTTAAGTGGAACTGTGAACAATCTCTTAATTCTTGACTAAACCCCTAAAATCCCACAGTACACTTTTGAGTTAGTAGATTAATTTTTCAGTCGTTTAAGAATACTATCAGCCAGTTACGCAAAAAACGACTGAACAAATGATCATGAAACTTGGTCCAAGGATGAGACATGGAAGAAATGAAATAAAGCGTCACGGTCCGCAGCACTGAGAGCCGTTCACCTGCTCATTCAAAGCTCAGGGAAGCAGAACCCAGAACTGGAGAATCCGTTGTCACTGTTTTTCGTGATGGTCAACGTCACTTACGTTGACGAGTCCCAGCCACCGCCTGCTACACAGCTTCTGGTCGCCTGTTTATTCAGAGTGCATTAGTATTGAACGGATCACGTGTCCAAGTCGCACTTCGCTGGGGCCTTAACAATACGCAGGCCACGTGTGAAGCTGATAAGAAGAACGGTTGTTAAGATCTACGAGCCACTGACAGAAAGGGAGATTTCTAATTAAGAAAATCTATCATATTTAGTGGGTGATATCAAGTCTGTGATTGATTTTAAGGGCACAGTTGGGCCTTGGGGGTGGTTTGTGATCTACTCTAGTTTTTATACAAGTTACTCCATTAGAAACCGCATCTTCTCTGGTCTGGTTAAAATAATCGTTAAGTTTTTATACGCGCCACATCAGTGCGTCCTTTTCGAATCGGGCTGTTGCTCTCCCCACGCCATCACGCAGCGATGTTTTCTTAACAGCGAAGAAGACTGTTGCAAGATGGTCTTTGTGTTACACTGTCCAGCAGCTGCTGGTTCAGGACCCACACGTGGATCGGAAACACAGCTTGTAGAATCCATCTCTGCGCTGGACGCCCTTCAGACACTGTGGGCTGTGTCTCTGGGGCGCTGTTTGTCCACCGAGCGCACTTTGGGCGTCTGATGAGAAAAAGGATGATCCCTTCCCCGCACATGCACATGCACATGCACATGCACATGCACATGCACGCCCAGTGGGAGCCTGGGAAAGAAATCACCCAAGGTTGCCATGACCTGCCAATTTGCCATAACTTTATCAGCCAAGTACATTTCTGTGTCCGCTGGCAAAAGAGTCCTCATTCGGATCGGTGATGTTACGCAGATACAGCGACTCCCCGCCTGCCCCCCCCCCCCCCCCCCCCCCCCCCCCGTCTGTTTTCCAGACCAGAGGATTCAAGGTCATCAGCTCTGATTGGGTAATGGAATGTAAAGAAATCGCTTCCTGCTCCTGCTCCTCAGCGTTTTTTTGTTTTTTACCCGCACTGTAATTTATTTGTGTTTTAAGTTTCTGCCTGAAAGGTGGAACAAAAAATAAGTGTTTCTCGTTCTGCAGGCGGACCGACCCGGGAAAGACGAGTCGAGTTCAGCATCAGACTCGAGTCAGGAAATTCTCTCAGGCTTAATTAAAATAAAAAAAATCACAAACCTCTTAAACACATGAACGACTGAAAGATGGAGTGAGTCACAAACGTGTGGTCATGAAGTTACAGTAAATACGCAGCTGTGTTACTTCCTGGTGTTTATCACTCACTCCCTTAACCTCATTTTACACATTCCAAAGTTATTAAGACTGGAAAGCGTAATGTCTTGCACTAGTTGAGTATTAACATGTGTTTTGCCTTCTTTCTGAAAAATCTATGAATAATATGTCACTTTATCTGAGAAACAGCGCCCCCTGCAGCCACACGTGGGGATTCATTCTCTCAGCGTCCAAGCGATGGAGTGATCCCATCTCATCACTCACTGAAATAAAACAACTGAACAGTCAATATTACCCATGATCCTCTGCTTCCTGAACCAGAAGAGCTGCGGCTGTAACAAATCCACCAAACTCTGTTTAGACATAATGAAAGTTTCCTGCTGAATATTGGAGATAAACTCTGGTTTTTAATAACTTCTAAAGTCCTTTTTAACTGATCCACAGTTCAGCTCTCACAGCTCAGTTCTTCTCACAGGAGATCGAACCCACTCAGCAGAGTTAGAGAACTGACGATCAGGGTGAAGAGAGGGAACGAAGGAGGAAACGTTCTCCATTCATCCACAGTGTTGCTTTAAGACCACAAACCAAAGCACTGCACCGTCCCTGATGTGATTCCAGCAACATGACTCAAGCTCGATCACTTATTGACTCGTATAAATCGAATTGACTGGTTTTGTTTAATGAGCTGAAAACATAACATTCGTAATAAAACTCTTCTCTGCTCTGTTTCCTCTCCTTCCAGGACGGCCACTCGGGTCAGCTGCTGGTCCTGGGGGCCACGAACCGGCCCCACGCCCTCGACCCTGCCCTGCGGCGACCAGGGCGCTTTGACAAGGAGCTGGAGGTGCGTATTACCAGGTCCTGTCGCAGAGGAACGTGGTGAATGTCCTGTAATACGATTGATAACTAGTTATTTTCTTCTTACTACCCACTGGAGGCCACTGGTTTTCTTCAACACTCCCCAGCTTGATCTTCGTCGTGGCTAAAATCTATAGATTTGAGAACAACGGACACACAAAAACAATCCTTGAAGGTTTCCACCAACATGGAATGATGTTCTATTTCCGTTGTGGCAGGTGGGAGTTCCTGCTGCGGCAGAGCGTGCAGATATCTTGCAGAAGCAGCTGAGTCGGGTGCCGTGCAGCGCCACCGCGGAGGAGCTGGTACAGCTGGCAGATGCCGCTCATGGATACGTAGGCGCAGACCTCGCAGCTGTCTGCAAGGAAGCAGGCGAGTAAACACTGTCTGTCACGTATCTGACCTCTTATTTTATCACTCCTCCGTCCCAATAAGAAAAAAAAACACATCTTGAATTATTATATGCGTTTTATAAGTTGCTTGAACAGGGGTTTGCTGCAGGGCGGGAATACAGACTGGTGCCCCGAGTTTAAAACATTTCAAATGTGAGTTTAGACTCTGATAGATACTGTGACTAGAAACTCGGCGATAGATGTTGATGAAGTCATGAAATCTGCATCATAAAAAAAATGCCGCAGAAACCAAGAAAAACATCCTCGTCTCCTCGGAGCAGTTGTGAAACATCGTTGTTGCTCCTTCGCCTCGTCGTCTCCCAGAAACCGACATCGTTTGGAAAAACCAAAATGAAGCTGCACGTGGCAGCGAGCCGAAAAATGTTCACTCACCATCTTTTAGCAGTTTGGTTTGCCTCATGGGCGTTCAACCAACAAACAGAAACGGCAAACGAATAACAGTTCGTTACTGAGCATTAGCATTCTAGGCCAATCAGAGCCCCCCCCCCCCCCCCCCCGCACCTCTGCCTGCAGCGCTGACCCCAAACCACAATTCCCAGCGACCCATTTCTCCCCAAATTAGTTTTTAATAACTATTTCTCTATGTCTTCTTGGAGTCCGACTCACTTTGAACACAGACGCTCGAGCTGCCTTTGATATTTTTGCAAAAGAGGAAGTCGGGAGTTTCTGTGGTTTTCAGATCCCAGTGAGAGAAAACCACCGAAACCATCACTTGTTGTGAAATTCCTCGGCCCCCTCACTCCACCGCCACAAACCATCCACCTCACATCCCGAGGACAAACACGACGTGGCTTGTATACGTGTGTATCTACATGTGTTTGATTGTGGGGGTGTGTGTGATTGCACGAGCACATGCACGTTTGTTTTTCCGTGTGTGTGTGTGTGTATGTGTGTGTGTGACCCCATGTGCATGCTGGGTGGTCCCCGGGCCAGGGGTACGTGGCGTATTGCATTTCCAGCTGAGGAGGGAGCCAGGGCTGCTGTGCGGAAGCGCGTTTGGCGGAGAGCGTGATTTACTGTCCGCAGAGGTCCAGACGTGGCTGGCAGTGTTTTCTGAGAAACCTCCTCGCGCCCCGGAGGGAGACAACAACCTCCCCAACCCCGGTTGACTGTGCTCGCTTCCCCCAAAATCTCCAAACCCAAATCACTGAGCAAACACAGGCCTTCGCAAGAACACCACAGGCGAGCAAACAGATTCCGAATTCAGTTAAGGCTGCGTTCAGGCTTCACCTTCTGCCTGTGGACTCATTCAGACTTATTATAAAGTACAGATATAATACAAACGGATGTGAAATAGATATAAAGAATCTGGCTTCATGCAAAGGATAAATATCTATCTGACAAATCGGCAGAACAAAATATTCATCTAACTATCTGAGGTTTATGTGTCATTCATATTCAACTAATGACACATTTTTATCACTGAACATGACAATAAGTAAAAGTGAGTGTATCAAACCTTACATAACATCCGTTGCACCATCAAGTGAAAAGTGAATAAATAAAGGGGTCTCAGGTTTTCATGTATCTGTCCCGATTGTATCCCAACTTCTCCTAATATGAAGTTTAGGGAACTGACTTCCAGATGAGGGAGGTTTCGCTGACCTCCAGAATTAAAAGAAAGACAATTAAAACTTCCTCCAGCATCACCTGGAGAACAGTAAAGTGTTTAAATTCAATGAAGGTGCAAGGAGGCTTGATTGACTTTAAGGGGCCTGTTGGACGGACAGTGTCGTTTTTATGAGAGCGGTTGAAATTCAAACCAGAGCAACGAGCTGAAAGACACCGAGACGTTTTGTGTAACTGGTGATAATTATAACATTACCAGCACATAATCATTTGATCCCTTGTTGATAGAAGGTGGAGAGCGAAGATGACGAGTTGTAAATAGTGTGTGTGTGTGTGTGTGTATCCACCCTCTCACCCTAACCCCCCCCCCTAGCTTGAATGCACATTAAACAGACACACAACGCACACATGTACCCACAGGTCGACGTGTGTGTTTTTTCCTCCCGTGCTTTTTCATTTGAAAGGAACAAAAGCCAGCGAGCCACAAAAACACGCCGAGTAGGAACTGCAGTTGTTTCCTTTCTGCCGCTCAGGTAACAATGAGCTGCTGCGGGAACGTACGCGCCGAGCGGCCGCTTCCTGACAAATACAGACCAAGGGGTGACACCGCGACGGCTGTGACATGCGAGGGGTCACGCACAAGATCCACCTTGCACAGCTGCAGAGAAGCATGCACGCATACGCACTTATGGGGCTCGATGCACACACACACACACACAAGAAGCAGGTTGTGGTGGTGGTGGAGGGGGGGTAACATCCTGCCTTTAGTACAATACCAACCTGCTTATAGATCAGAGAATAAGACTATTTAAATCAATTCTTTACCTCAGCAGAAAGCAAAGGGAAGGGTGACGAGGCCATGGGGCTGTTTTCTCTCTCTCTCTCTCTGTGTGTGTGTGTGTGTGTGTGCGTGTGTGCGTGTGCGTGTGCGTGTCTCGTGAGTGCAGAAGAACGGATGGAAATCTTGACGTCATTAGGGAAGTTTTTTTTGTTTGTCCAGTTAAAGTTGCGCCGAGCCCCAGAAAACAACTTCTTGACGACAGATGTGTTCTATAATCGCTTAATTACAGCCGATCGGCCAGTTTCGAATGTAATGTAACGCAAGAGCGCGCTCATACCACATCCATTAGAGGCCGTTTCATCAAGGTCACCTCAAATCCCCCTGTAAGCCTCCAGTGAGCGCACAAATTATTAAGAAAACCTGCGCTTTGCCATCGTGTGCAGTGACCGAGGGAATCCAGGTTGAACGGCGTGATCCCTTAATGAAAGGAGGGATTTAAAAACCTGGAGAGGAAAGGAGCAGGAATGCGTCTCCAGGTTTAAAGAAGGAGCCGCCATGTTTACCTGGCTGCGCTTTCTCCTGCGAAATGTGTTTATGCAAAGTTTACGTCATGCAACCTGCGTGTGGACAGAAAAATGCTTCAGGTTAAAATAGTGATTTTTAAAGTCAGAGTTTGTTGGAACATTAACTGAACAACATCTATTCTGCTCGTTGAATGACGTGTAACGGACTAACGGAAAAAAAACATTAAAATCTCCTAATAAGGCCACAAAAGAAGTTCCCAGAATACTTTAAAGGAGACATATGATGCTTCTTTCAGTTTTTCTTTCCTCTAGTTTGTTATAACGGTTGTTTTCTTTGTGAATGTCAAAGTTCTGTAAAGTTAAAAGACCTAAAGTCGGTAATAATAGTGATGGGAGCTCCTTCTTAGTGTTCAGAGGTTGTGTTCTTTAGTTCTGTTATTTGAATCTCTGTTTGACGAAGGTATAGTTTGTGTAGAAAATCGTGTTTCCAGTGTAAAATAGATAAAGTTCATAACGAGCTTCTTCACTGTTCACTGCTGCAGGAGGAGACGTCCACGCTCCACCACATCTGAACTGTAGTAACCCTGGAATGATGACCCCTAGTGGGCGAATGTTATGTAGCATCGAATGTAATGTCTGCAGGGCTGAGAGCCGGTAGACTCACAAACAATGATTCATTGATTTAAACTGCAAAGTAAGAACTGATCCAAACTGGATATATAGACAGATAAGGACGAACAGATTCAGTGACGGTGAAACCACATCCTCCTCCTCGGTCGCTTTGCAGCCGTGGATCCTGACGTCCAGTCGTCTCGCTCCTCTCGGCCTCTCCCCTCTCGGCCTCAGTGTCTGAAGTGGACATGGCTTTCATCATGGCTCCTCGCAGGTCCATGACAGATTTACGTACACACTAAGATGATCTACTGCTCCGTGTTAGTCACAGCAGAAAGATGTACAGCCTGCACAACCAGCTGCTCTGTTTCTAAACATCTTCCTGACAGCGTTTCCTGATGGAGCTCCTCGTCACGTCAGTCCGGCTGCGTGGGCTTTAGGTCGGACGCGTGTCAGCACCGACGCCGTTACTGGACTGGCCGACTTGATGGAGACATCGTGCAGACGTGCAGCGGCTCCGAGTCTGGTCCACAAAACAAAACGATTAATGCGTTAATACTTATTTAGAGGTTATTGTTCAATAGATTTCCCCTCATATCTTTTACCAATCCACTTATCGGTGCAACGATCCAGGCTGATCGAGGAAACACGCGACACACACCACATCCTTCCATCAAGCTTCATGGTAATTCAAGTCAAGTAGTTTTTGCATAATCCTGCTAAATCACAGACGGACAAACAAACCAGATTAAAAACACGAGCCGAGGGATCAGGGTCCCGAAGGAGTTCGCAAGATAAAGGCTCATGAGACAATTCAAAGGATTAGAGATTCGCAAATGATTGTTTCCTTATCAACAGAAGATGATTTTACCTCATGATCAGACCTCTTAAGAATCCGTAAGTGGACAATGTTCTCTTGTAGAGGTTGTGTTAGAATTAGCCGGATCAGGTTTGAGACAGAACCGCAGAGGGAGTTGTTTTTTCGTTTCTCTAGATCTCTGAGAAGATTTTCCCCTCCAGTCGAACCACATATGTGCAGATTTCTTCTGATGCTGTTTACCCACACGTTGCGTTGACCCCGTTCCCAGCTCAGTGCAGATTACACAAAACATCTTTTCATAATGAATCCCTCCAGGTGCTTCGTGTGGTATTAGAAGCTATCATGTGGTCTCGTGGAGCCTCGCAGACTCAGGGCGTCTCTCTGTCGTCCTGCTGGCGTTCAACTGATCCCGGTGCGAGCGGATGACTCATTTCCACAGTCTAAACAGTGCAAATGGTGTGTGTGAGTGCACACGTTTGCTCGGGCAGGCGGGCGGGCGGGCGTGCGTGCGCGCGGGTGCGTGCTTGTTTGGTTTGTGCCACATCCGGACACACTGTTTACAAGCCTCTCTAAACAGGGGAAGCCCGCTGGAACAAAAAGAGCCAGTTAAAATTGATTATGTAGAATAATAAACACACAACTCTGCACTGAGCTGAAAGCCTTTTCGGTTGTTTCGTTTAAAAAAGATCTGGCTCGGCGTTCAGCGTCCACTTCTCCAACTCAGACTAAACGGCCTAAATGGTGTCTGTGGTGAATATGTAAAGTGAATTGGTTGAACACGCTCTGTGTAAATTCCCCCAGAGAAAACAAAGTACTCGGCGTTTGAGCGTTTGAGCGACTGAACCTCGACAGATGCAGGAAACCGTCTCCAGCGGTTTCGCCGCAGCGCAGGAACGAGGAGCAGAAAAACAAAATGAGCTGTGTTTTTGTGTGTTTGACATAATTTGTGCCGCGGAAGAGCAAATGGGCCAAACAGTGCCGAATGCTCGCCGGTGTTTACAGCGGCGCGCTCTCTCTCCTTATAAAGCGCTTTTCCCGACTCGTCTGTCCTTTTAAAGACACTTGAGGAATTTTCAGGACGAGTCACATAAATATCTGGTGGATCAGCATGTGAAGTTTATTTGAGGCCTCTGTTTATAAAACCCGGAAATGTGCTGCTTGTACTCCTTAACCCCGGCTCTTACCTTCAGTGACAGCTGTGTGTGTGTGTGTTGCATGTTCTGTGTCTGTGTCTGTGGTCTAGGTATTACAAATGTAAATCCTCATTATGTTAGTCATGAAATATAAAGGTGAAGACATGTTTTTAGGGTTAAGGTTCGGGTTGTGTGTGTGTGCTCATGTTTTCTGCATGTTTGGAGTGTGTGAGCACATGTATTTGTCTTTGTGTGTCTGTGTGTGTGTGTGTTTGTGTGTGTGTCTGTGTGTGTTTGTCTGCCCGCTCTTTAAGAGGACATATTATTGTGGTGTTCCGGCTCCGGGAACAGATGTTGGGTTTTGTAAATACAGGTGCAGAGAGTGTTCCGGAAGCCCCGGCGAGTAATGAAAACGTCCCCGTGGTTTTGTAATGGTGTAATGCCCAAAGTATTTCACAATTCATCTGAGGACAGCGTCGCTGCGGAGCTGCAGCTCGAGCTCGGGCTCGGGCGGGCGCTCGATGCACAGGCGTGATTCTCCCCCTGTCGAACTGCCGAGGTGCAGATTGATTTATTTTTTACACGCCGTCTCCGCAGCGGGATGAGCTGCTGCGTCTTGACAGTGGAGCTTTGTGAGCTTCACTTCTTGACGTCTCCGACAGGAATTTAACCTCAGTGCACCTCTCACCTCGTTTCTCTCTCCTCCTCACTGGAAGTTAAGGTTTTACTTACGGTTACATGAATTAATAACTTCTTCATTTAGGGACATGATACAGATCAGACTCCAAGAAACACAGACCAGTCAAAATACTCTTATAGCCTGACAGGGTTTCTAATATTTTATGATATACATCTTAAAGAAAAAGCTAGAAAAGATTCCTAAGATGTCGTCATCAAACCTTTATGACAGAGAAATGTAATTGAGGCTTGATATTTTTACAGTTTAACCCAAAACTTTATCATGAATAACTGTAAAGAAAAGGCAAATACAACCAAATATCTAGAACTAGGATTAAGGAAATTTAATCATCGACAAACATAAAACCTGATATGTCTGTGAAAGCCTCTTATTGGTCGATTTAGCCTCTTTATTTATTTATTTGATCAGCCAATGGGTGAATGGCTCAGCCTCTACCAAACACACACCTCCCAGTCTCCGGCCCTGGTCCCTGATAGAAGCTGATCCTCAACGTCGGGCGAATATCAAAGCCTTTGAGAAGAAGGAGGATTCCTGTCTTGACTTTACTTGCGGTCTCATCATAAGTTGAAGTTTCTTTGAGCGTAATGTTTCGTATTTAGGGGTTTGATTCTTTAGTCGAGGGCGGAGGTGGGGGGGGCAGTTTGGAGGTGACCCCCTGAAGACAAGGCCTTGATTTGGGGGAAGGTCTGTGTTGAACCCAGATGCTGTAATTAAGACCATCCCTGTTGGAAGAACCACAAATAGCCGACCCCTGCTCTCCCCTCAGCTCTGTGAGACGACTTCTCCCCTCTCCTCCATACCGAGTTTGGGCCTTGTTGTGATGTCTTGCAAATGTGCATTCTTGTTCATTTAGGGGGCCCTTTTTTTTTTACTCAATTCCCAATAGATCTCCGGCGAATTCGAAGCATTCTGGAAACGAGTGCAGAAACAGAGAGAGAAAGAAGAAAGAGGAGAATGAGTCCACATAAGGTTCAGATTAAATTGTGTTGTGTTGCCTCTTTTTCTCTTTTTTTTTATTTCCACCTCCCTTCCCATCGGATGTTTTCATAACTAAACCAAATGTGAACACAGAGTCAGCCAAGAGCAGTCAGGAGAGAGAGAATCCCTACGGCAAAGCGTTGAAGTCACATCGCTGAATCCAGTTTCCGCCGCCCCGCGGGTGTCCAGGCTCCACGAACCCAATCTCCCCTCCGGTCAGCGAGGACTTTCATTCAGTCCAGACAGATTCACATGAGTGTTTGTCACCTGCTTTGAGTCTGTGGGTTTTTTAATGCGGCCTTGTTTCTGAAAAGACCCCGTTTTCCTCATTCTGTCTAGATTCTCCTGTCCTGGATTGAGGAGTCAGGCGTCTTCTCTTCATTTTTATTACGGAAAAAGGCCATAAAAAGCAAAGACTTTACTCTAATTAATAAACGCACTCTTTGTCTCTTTAAACCGGTGCCGTGTGTGTTCTCCACCTGTTTGCAACGGGCTGTTTGTTTGGCCTGTGTTGACGCTGGAGGCGGTTTTCTTTTCTCAAACCGTGAAAGTGACCTGCAGTAATTGTGATGCACTACAAACCACTTGGCTGAACCCTGAGCTGGAGAAGCAGTTGCTGCTCTCTTGTTGTGATCGACAACATCACTTAAGCTGATGAGTCCCAGCCGCTGCTGCCTCGGAGTTATTCAAAGTTTATAAATATCGAAAGTATCCAAATCAAAACCGAATTGGACACTAGACTTCCTTTGGCCTGAAACAACACTCGAATGCCAAATGTGAAGCCGACAAGACGAAGGATTCTTGAGACACAGGCGGAGATTACAGGAGTTATTTGATAGATTATCATGGAAACACATTGTTAACAAAACAAAATCTACACTTGGGGATTCTCTTGACTTCCTAGAACAAGTTTTTAAGTTTCTCAGCCTCTTCCATCGTGGTCCCTGCAGCGGAGCCGCCCGCGGCCTCCACCTCCGCAGGGCAGGCAGCTGATGGTTTGGGGTGAGTGCACGTGGTGTTGTGGCTGCTGCTCCTCGTCTCCCTCCTCGCCCCGGCTTCCTTCCACATCCTGTCCTGTCTTGCCCCGTCCCCTCCACTCGGACCAGATGTTTTTGTGCGGTCTGAAGCATTAACGCAGATGAAGAGCTGAAGTGGAAGCCAGGTGGAATGATGGGATGTTAAGACCACTGGGGACCGAGGAAAGAGGAGGAGGAGGAGGAGGGTGAAAGAGCGCAAAAGAAAGACATCAGACGTCGGGGGAGCCGGGACTGGGGAACACATTGGCCTCGGCTTGGCGTGCTCGCAGAGGACAAACCTGCTCGCATTTATTGTGTCTCTCCTCCTCCTCCTCCTCCTCCTCCTCCTCCTCTTCTTCTTTTCCTCTCGGCCTGTCCGTCACTCGCCCAGTCGGACGGGTCCTGGAAAATATAAACAGGATGCAGCCTTGTCTGATCGTAAATCCCCTCTCGTCTGCTCCCTGGCCCCCAGCCCTGGACCACGTCCGCTCTCCTCCAGCCCTCGCCACCCCAACTCCTGCTCAGACAACCCCCCCCCCCCCCCCCTTAGCTCAGAAGAGGAAGCCAAGAGTTTATGTGTGTGCGTCTGTGTGATGTGTGCACATGTGCACCGGGAACGGTCGTATGCCTAATGTACGGCTCTGGGTTTGGAAACATGGTTGTGGCTGTTTTTGTATAACTACTAATCATTGCATGTAATTCACTCGTGAGATGACCTGTCCTCCCACCTGCAGAGGTTAAATCTGCACAGCTGGATGCAAGCTGACATACACATGGTGTTTCCTGCATGGTCCTCTTTCCACGTTTGTCCAACCCCGTTTTTTCCTTTCTCACACATTCTTCCCAGGCTGTTTAGTAATGTTTGCAATATTGCAACCAGACCCACCTGCAGACCCTGCTCTGTAATGTAAAGGGAGAAGAAAATTGCAAACAGAAAACGACTCCGTGTGCACGCGGCTGATGGTTTCAGCAACACTCGCAGATTCCTGTGATTAACACCATATTCCGATTTTGCTGTAGAAATGAAAATACATCTTTGGTAGTATATCAACACCACTTTCTTCAGAAACAACTGTGGTCGACCTTGAGCTGTTGGGTCCGGACATTCTCCAGAGTTTGCTTTTGACATATGAAGAACATCTTGATCAGCCTGTCCTCTTCATGCACAGCTTCTCGTTTTCATCCTCGGGCAAATAGGACGAAGATTATCTTTCTGTGGAATATGTCACAAACATACGAATACACTGCCTCATACCGTAGTGTACATATACTTTTGTATATTTTATTTATTTGAAGACACACAGTAGTCACACCAGAAACCTCACGCACCCGCTCTCCGCAGCACAGACACGCTTCCTGTGCAAACAACAGACGCATGTGAGAAGCAGCAGATCAGCAACGCAGCCGCCAACAAATCCTCGTTCTGACTTTTCACTATTGTTGTTTCTCGTTTGTGGTATTTTTCTGTAACCAGGCGACCGACTGCAGAGAAGAGCATCTGCTTCCTGGTTAAATTGCACCAATGCCCAAAGTGTGTGAGCGTGTTCGTCTGACTGTAGAAGTTCTTTAAGTTCTCTCATCCTGAGGTGCGTGCAGCACTTTGTGTCTGCACTCATTCGTCACCTCAGCTCATCGCAGGTCGGCCTGTGCTCCGGGAACTCGTCTCCTTCAGGTCAACCTGCGAGTCACTCTCAAACAAAGGCTCATTCTTGATTTTGACACGCCAGTGTTTGTTTTGCCGTGTTCGTTTTGTTCAGACGCAGAAATCTCCCAAACCGAAAGGCATTCAAAACCTTAAGCGCTTCAATTACACTTCCCTTCCTCTCGGCCCACTCTCTTTTCTCTCCGATAATGCCGGCCCAATTATTTTCGCCTTCAGAAAGGAATTAGTGTTCATTTTGAGATTTGCGTTCGCGAGGCATGTATCAACTCAGCGTGTACGAGCCTGAATGTTTTGAGTACAGAGTTGGACTGAGTGCAAGTGGGTTTGGAATCAAAAAAATAAAAAACCACCTCCAAGCCACAACGACACTGGCGATGCTTCTCTAGGCAAACAAACACGACTTTCACGTCCCTTTTTTATGCCTCAAATCACAGCCCTTTGTTTTCTATGTGATTCACCTCTTCTGTCGCAGCGTCTTGTGGTCGGATCACTTCTGAAACAAGGCTTTTTTTTATAAACTCTGTTATAACTGACTTCTTTTCATCGCTGTTGTCTTGTTGTTTTTGGAGCGAAACTGATTTTCTGAACTTTTGCCTCCTCGCACACAGCAGCTCTGTGGATTTTGTTTTTTTTGCTTTCCTCCGATCCACCGAGACTTCTAACATGTGTGAACTCTCTGTCCACAGGTTTACATGCACTGAGACGAGCACTGGGAGGTTCCCACCAACCATCGGACCAGCAGCTGATGGGGACGGTGACCGTCACTCTGCAGGACCTCCAGTGGGCCATGTCGCTGTGAAGCCCAGCGCCATGAGGGAGGTTTCTATAGATGTGCCCAAGGTAACTCCCTCTGTATCTCTGCGTTATGCATCCTCACACCGCGCCTCTATTGCATTTCTTTGTCATAAGGGTTTGATAAGGATCTTAGTGGAAATGTTTCCCTCACAAAGAGCAGTATCCACATCGGTCAACTCTCTAATACAAATCGAGTTTTTGGCTTCAGTACATGTCAGAGTAAATACATGCAGACCTGGTTCCTGTGGTCAGAATGCTGGTGAGGTTTCTGACTTCCTGCAATCGATACTGGACCCTTGGAAAAGAAAAAAGACATAATATAGAAGAAAGTGATGCTTTCCAGGCCCAGAACAAGACGGATATGGTTCTGAAGTGTTCGCCAAGAGGGCCGAGAGAAAAGCAACCGGTCTAAAGGTGTGAGTAAACAAGTAGGAAAAAGGTTTAGTAGCACCTCTCGAGAAAAGACAACACAATTAAACCTCTGAAACACTTCCAGAGAGCAGCGTCCAAGTCGGAGAAGTTTATTAGCACCTTTTTCGAAAAGGAGCAGTAAAAGATGCAGATCTTCCATCTGAGCGGAGCGGCGTCCAACAAAAACACACTTTGAAGTTCTCCTCATGTGAAAACCTCCGAGTCTCACTGATGATATAAAGCTGCAGCGTCTAATAAAACATCCCAATTTAATGAGGAGACCATGTAAAGAAATCAAAACGTTTGTGTTTCATAAGACATTTCAGAGGACTCGGTCAAAGACTTGGCAACGGCGCCCCCCGAACCACAAGTGACCAATACATGGAGTTTGGAAGTTGGTCCCCCGCTGCAGAACAAACAGGAGACAGAGGAAAGAACATGTGGTTACGTTTCAACTGCGACACGTCGTAGACGACTCGGGAGGAAATCACGCAAGTAGAGAAAGAAAAATCATTAAGAGGCACACGGATCGCAGAGACCCTCCCTTCACATGCCTGCCGAGTTTATAGCATCATCTTTAATGACACCATCTGTATTGGATCCCATGTTTGTAATCAGCATTAGTCGTGTCCCAGCTGCAGTCAGACTCTGCGTTGCCTCGGGAGGAAGCAGACTGGTTCGGATTAGGCTGCCTTTTTTTTTTTAATTAAAGCACAAAACAAACAGAATCGTCACTTATCACCACAAGAAAAAAACGAAAAAGCTCATCACCCTGTTTTTCCTCTCTTAACGCTACGTTCGCAAAATCCCCCCCGAACCCCTCTTCGGACCGCTGACCACGGAATCACCCGCACTTAAAAATTAGGGGTCAGGCTGAGGAGGAGTGGAAATGACCCCGTGGCCATTTTACCCTCCGCTGCAATGCAGATGAATCACTTTGCTCTCAGTGAACGGAGGGAGAGCGAGCGGAGCGAGGGATGATGGAGGGGGGGGGGGTTTGGTGGGATGAGAGGACAGTGGTGAGACTCCAGGATGTTTTGGAGTTTGCATGTGTAAGACATAACGGACAGGAAGAGGGCTAACATCATCCTCCACCGGTAATTGAAAGCAGATCGGGTCGCTGATGGCTCCTGCCAGCAACCAAAATAAAAAAAGAGAGAAAGAGGAGGAAGAGAAGAAGAAGAAGAAGAAGAAGAAGAAGAAACAGAAACGTCCTTCCTATCCCTTCACCCCCACCCGCCCGCCCCGCCTCCCCCTCTCTCCCTCTGCAGCGCTCTGCACTGAGCTCACCCGGAGACGTTCAGTCCTTGCGGCCGGTTCCTGGAAACAAGAGACAGGAGTGAGTTTGAGTTTGGAATTTTTTTTTTGTATCCCCCTAGCACAGCTCAGCTGAAAGGCCAGCCGCAGAGCCCCGGACTTGATTATATCCACATGAGTGCAAACATTTGTTTCTAATCCATTTTATATAAGAAACTTCCAGTGGTGCCGGATGAATACACGCCTCGAGTTCCTCGGAAACATTCTCAGATCACGTATCTGGAGATTTGAGTTCTGCACATTGCGGCTCTTTCGATTGACGATGTATTTACATGTAAATAAATTCCAAAGTTCGCTCTCAATCCTTTGCTTGTTTCGCGACAAGAAACTCTTCCTCTCTTTGACATTTCTCTTGTTTAACCAGCATCGCTTCTTCTTCTTTTACTTTTTCATTTTTAAATAATCATCCTCCAACGTGCAGTCGTCTGGCTTTAATATTTTCATTTGGCAGCTGTATAACAAGCCCATTTATTCCTCCTTTTAAAAACGTACTCCTCGTCTCCCTTGAGTTTCTGTGTCTGAGAAGTCCCCCGCACACCCTCCTCTCCACCCCATCAAAGGGCCCGAGCCCGAGAGGCCCCTTGTAAAGTTCAGAAAACAACAGTAAAAGATAATAACTGGGTCTCGTACAGAAAGGACGGGAGGGAGGGAGGCGGAAAAAACACAGCACGGAGGTGTGAGTCAAAACATTGGCTTCTAATTCCACAGACGCTCGTGACAAAAGCGCCTTTCAATTAATCCCGGCTCTGTATTGTGATTCCTCACAATGACTCCATGGAGTCTGCAACAGGAACCGGGGAGGGTGAGAGGTTCAGAGTCACGTTGCACATCTGGCTCCTCGATGGACGGAGGCTCGTGATTGATTTGCACTCGGGATGATTGGCAGGTCGGAAGGATGTTGTCACTAAACCCGGAGGCTGGAGGCCTTTAAATCCCCTAACCTGCTAAATCTGGTTCAGATAGCAGGGTTGAGTTGCACGTCGCTCTTAAAGCGCTTCTTTAATTTACGTCCTCTGTGCCCGAGGGGCTGACTTAACGTGGCTTTCTGATATTATACACCGTGAAATGATAGGAATTTGTCCAGTGCATTGTCCCACTCCTCCTCGCCACATAAAGACGAGGTGTCATGTCACGAATCCAGAAATGTTTACTGACGTGTGGTCGACACATCGCATGTGAAAACTGGAGATGAACTGTTACACCCATTAGGACGTAGATTACCAGTTGTCCGGTTGTTTTATCCTTTTGATAACAAGACAATGTACGACTTTATTTACTAGAATCAAACTGAGGATCTTTGAAAATCGAATTTTATGCATTTTTACTTTTTACCATTTTACCATTTTACCAGGGGGCTTGCAGGAACAATTGTGGAAGACGTCCGGAGCAACTGTCTTGGACTTTTGCTTTTTCAGACTAAATCCCCTCTGGAAAATGCACGAGAGACGATAACGGTTCATTAGTCAGGTTCTAATCACTGCTGCCCAGACTCTGCCTCCACCAGTCAAACAGTGCCAGTTGGCCGCGCTCGTGTCCAGGATACTTTGGCTTCATTTTTGTTGGACAGGAGAAAGTGGGGAAGTGTCGTCCATCTTCATATATAAAGTCTGTGGTTCAGACACTGAACTCCTTTGGCACAATGTCCTCCTCTGTGTCTGTTCTTTTCCATGTTTCTTCGTTTATCCCTTTTCCCCCGTCTCCTCTCGCTCACCTGTTTCCTCCATCTCTCTCTCTCCGTCCATAAGCCTGTTTTACTGTTGCTTTTATCTCACTCCACTCTTTATTTCATTTCATTCCTCTCCGGGCCCTCAAATGAGCGTTCTGGTTCGCTTGTCTGCTTCCGTCCTGCAGTATCTCCCCATCTCTGCAACACTCCTCTTTCTCTCCCTCCCTTCCTCTCCTCCCCTCCATCTGTCCTTTCCCCCTCTCTCACTCGGCGCTGTCCATAAATTGTACGGTATTTACAGTATGTGGCCAGACGCCAGGTTTCCATTAGGTGCTTCGTACCCCGGAGACGGCGCCGGTGGCCTGGGATGTGTTACCTCTGGACGGAGAGTGGAGGAAGGGAGGGAGGGAGGGAGGGCGAGGGGGGGGGGTGAGCGAGCGAGCATGTGAAAGAGAGTGAAGAGAGAGAGGTAAGGAGCAGTATTTAAGGGGGAGAGAGCAGGATGGTGTGATAGTGAGGGAGTCAAGTGGGAGAGAGAAGAAAGAAAAGGAAGTGTGGTAGAGATGAGACGGATAAGAAACTAGAAGGAAGGAACGAGGTGAACACATGAAGCTACCGTCAGTAACCTGGTGGCTTTTTACTGTCACTGGAATCGTGCCTCATATTCACCTGAACCCAAATCTGCATGTCTTTGCGCAGTGGGAGGAAGTCGGAGTCGAGAGAAAACAGACATAGAGACACGGGTAGAGCGTGCAAACTGCAGCCTAACCCTGAAACTATCATTTCAAAGAATAGTGCATCAATTCGGCTTCACACTCCTTCATGCTTTCAAACGAGAATGATCAAAACTGATGCAGTAGAACCAGAGATGTGTGTACATTACCCACAAAGCAATTCAACTGCGTATGATTGGCAGCAGCTAGCGGAGCCTCGAGCAAAAGCTACAGATGTCTCGTAAACTTTCGAACTTTCTGTCCCCCAGATTTGTTTCTGTCTTTGTTTTCAAGCTTTATTAAACTAACCAAGAATAAAGAAAGTATCATAAAACAATCAGCTCAGTTTAGGGGAGAAATCTGCTGCATCTCTACACAGATTTTACAGTAACCAGACTACATGTTAACATATTGTGCAACGTCCTATGTTTCTCCCTCTCACCGGGTTTCGCGTGTGCATGTAAATGTGATCAGAGCTGCAGCCAAGTGTGTGGAGAAAGAGTGCAGAGGACGGAGATAAGACAGAGGAGGAAGCACAGAGAGATATGGAGAAAGAGCAGATATGAAGGTGGATAAAAAGAAGAGATAAAGGTGACATGCAGGGAGAGAAGGATGGTGAAGTTACAGAGGAGGAGGAGGAAAAGAGGGATGGAGGGATTAGAGCTGAGAAAGTGAGGGTAGAGAGGTTGGGCAGTGAAGAAAGAGACAGGAAGGATGAGAGAGAGGGAGTTTCTCCCCCTTATCTGCTTTATCTCCTCCGGTTCTTCGCTGCCGGACTCTCTCCCTCTCTCTCTCCCCCCTCCCTCCCTCCCTCCATCTGTCAGACAGACAGCTGTTGGCCGCAGCCCTCTGTTGTTGTTCCCTCCGTCCAGCGTCTCCCCCGGTTCGACCCGAGCCCCCGGTTCCTCCGCCTCATCCCAAAATATGCTTTTAAATTTCCCCTCTCGGCTCCGTCTCTCCCAGCCGACCCCCGTCATCAGTCTGGAAGAACTCGCCGTTCTTTTCTGGGGTCGGTCAGAGAGCTCGAGCGGCGGGTTACATGAGAACGTCTCTGACATCAGCGTGCAATCAGAGTTTGTTTGGTCTGTTGCATTTACTGTTGGCGATGCGCTCGCGTGTAAGCCGCCGCAGATTAGACGTCGTATGATATTTCAGAAGAACGGGAATCGGATCAGTATATTAGACCCATGGTGATTATTTATTAGAACTCTTGCCCACTTCTATTATATATGATGCACGATGCATTTTGATTGATCACGTGTATTTGACTGGATTCTAACCGGGTCGCTCTTTCCGTCTGCCTCTATCAAAGGTTCAGTGTGGAAGATTTAGGCCGCCATGTTTTTGACAGTAGCTCAAACTGGACAAACTAAACACCTTTTGAGTTTTTATGACAACTGAAGCTGCCACAGGTTCTCCTTCATGTGGAGGGTGAGGTGAGGGGTGTTCAGCTGCAACATGCAACCTCACCACTAGATGTCACTACATTCTACACACTGAACCTTTAATGCCTTTTATTCAGTTTTTAAAATTTCAATAAAAATTGAGTTCAGCATCTCCAGACGCGGCTGGACCTGTTCCCGTCTGACCTGTGACCCCACTCGTCACCCATGATTAAACACACACAGTCACTCAGATTAAATGGGTCACAGCCTCCTTGTCCTCCGTGTTTCGTGGTTGTCAGTTGTCACAGCGTCTGTGCTCCTGCAGCTCCCTTTACAATTTAGATGTACTGGCTAGTTTGGTGTCGGTAGTGACGGTTATCTGAGGGGAAGTGGTGTCGTAGGCTTTCACAGTATGTTACATGAGAAGCTCAATATTTCATCTGCGTGTCCCCCAACGTTTCCTGATTCCCTGAAAGTTCCCTGATTTTCCCCCCGCCTCCTCCCTGCAGGTGCGCTGGTCCGATGTCGGTGGGATGGAGGAGGTGAAGCTGAAACTGAAGCAGGCCGTTGACTGGCCCCTGAGGCACCCCGAGGCCTTCACCCGCATGGGCATCCAACCGCCCAAAGGAGTCCTGCTCTACGGGCCCCCGGGCTGCTCCAAGACCATGATCGCCAAGGCCCTGGCAAATGAAAGTGGGCTCAACTTCCTGGCAATTAAAGTGAGTAATAATTCCATCTCATCAGCGTGGAAATCGTTTGTTTTCTTTGTCTCGAGAAGATTATGAAAAAGATTTAGATTTTTGGATCAGTGGATGATTAGTTCACATCGGAGAAGGTTAAAGGAGCAAAAGCTTTTGTGTTTCCCAACCTTCTGATACACAAATGTGAACAAATAATGTCTTACAGGTGTGGCCCTTCTTATCGTACTCTTGGCTGAGCGATCTGGCAGAAGGCTGCATATGACTCAGTGAGAAACACAGAGTAAGGGAATGGAGCTGCTCCAAGAGCTCACTCAAAAAGAAAAATGACAAGACTTCAACTGACTTACTGCAGGTTTAGTGATCGCCAAGACGTTCGGAGCGGGTTTTTCAGAAGTGAAGCCATCGGCTTGATGGTGGATGATTTGTTGAGGCGGTTGTGCAACTTGCATTTCCATTTGTTTGTTTTGCTTATAATCATGTGCAACCGAAAAGATGGTTCCAGAAAGTACAGGGATTTACAGTTCAGTTGTTTTTCTGTAATCTCACTTGCCTGAAAACCAAGTTCTTTATATTTGGTTGTGTTTGTGTTTTCCTTTTTATTTATAGTTATTTATAATAAGATTTATGGTTTTTAAAAAAAACAAGGCTCAATTACATTTCTTAATCATAAGGGTTTAATAACGGCATCTTGGCTGCCAAAATATCTGCCCAAAATGTATTTGGTGTCAATATTCAGCACATTTTCACACATAGAAGAGCTAATCATCGACATACGGTTAATTAAAGAAACTGTGACCGTGACCCACGCCGTTACCTTCTTCACATTGTGCTCGCTGCTTCCTTTGTTGGCTCTTTGCCGTTCAGTCTGATTCGATGGTAACTCCGAGGCTGCTGGGCGGGAGATGTTTCCTTGATGACCCGAAGGCGGCCCGGCTGCCCAGCTTCCTCCGCAGAGAGCGTCTTTGTCTGACCTCCGACCCCATGTTTGTCCCTTCTCATTCATCACTCCATCCTCCCTGTCCCCCCCCCCCCCACACACAACCACCCATCGAGGCCTGGTTGACAGAGATTGATTGATCAGCTTGTTGAATTGTTGATCAGTGGATATTTTTGAAGAGGGGTCACGGCGTGAGACCGAAAGCTGCGACGGAAGCTCTCGACTCTGGACATTAAGTCGTCAGCTGCTGGTTGGATTGTTGTTTTTGTTTGTTTGTCAACTTTGACCTAATTCATTTAGATTTTCCTGCCACTCACAAGAGCTTAAACCTTAATCCTCATTAGATTTCAGAGGTAATACAATCAACCTCATTCATTTATTAGTTTTATCGACTTTACTAGACTATTTCAATGCATCCTTTTGCTTAAATTCCTGCATCTGTACATACATTTAATGAGTTGTTCTGAAACCCATTAAATGTATTATATTATAAGTTTGGTGCAGTTAAGTCGGTTTTGTATAATCCTGCTAAATAAATACACAAACCGAGAAGCCAACTAGAGAAGCCCCTGGAGGCATCCTCTTGTTTTCAAGTGAGCGCTGTACACTGACCACGACGTGTCACACAAGCGCATTAACGGAAAACACGAGCGACACAACACAACCACAACAGCCACACATTGGTAACACAAGCGCAACAGAAGGGGGCGACAATGGGTGTTGACATTGAAACGTGCAATTATGATCATCGTGTGACCGACAAATAAACAAATGTTATGAAGCTAGCCGCGCAGTAACGCTCTAACGCTCTAACTACTAGCTGCTTATTACTGGGTATTGCATATTATGATATTAAAGTTGATTTTATGGCAAGTTGTAATCTGCACGCAGCTTTTCTTCACTGTTTATCCACATCTACATTGATATGCGTGTCCGTTGTGGTTGCGTTTCAGTTGTTGTGGCTTTTGCATTCGTGTTTTCCCGTCAGCGTGCTTGTGTGAAACGTCTCGGGCCATCCCTAAAACATCAAATATCTCAAATGTGCAGCAGCTGAGATAAATGTTTTTCATTTTCCCCTGTTGGTGTGAGAGACAGGATCGTTGTTGGTGGATTATGATTGAAAGCAGTTGTTCCACAGTCTCAGCTGCAGGTCTGAAGTCGTCATGACGAGAATCTCTATAGAAAAAGGTTAAAAAACATCCTGTCTCTTCCTGCTGAAAGCTGCTCTCCAGCATCTGCAATAACAGTATCAGGTTTTTCCAGTGCAGCGGTTGCTTTGACATAGATATGTTATCCAGATTTAAATGTGGATACTTTAAAGCTCAGCCTGTTTCCTCTGTGTGAAAAAGCCCTATTATCATCTTGTCAATTTCAGTTTCCTCCCATTGCAGCCACTGAAACGCACTCACATCCGCACACGTGCACGCACACACACCACACACACACACACACACACACACACACACACACACACACTGGCCGCGCTCCTCGTATCGCTGCGACGTCAATGGCTTCAAACTCGTCATGTCCAACCTTTGACTGTGCGGCGGGGAGAGGAACCTGGGATTAATGAGTCAACCTCCACACTTACAGCAGGAGACAAAAGGGCTGGGAGTTAAGTGTCGTCTCCCCCGTCAGCCCAGAGGTGTTGAAAGGGTGGATTGCTCGGGAGGAAGTTCTTCTGAGGGTTGAGTGGATGTTTATCTGCTTCTGAGCGAGGGAGAAGAGACGGAGGGGAAAGACTGCGGAGTTAAAAGAGAGGAGGAGGTTCAGTTAGAAGAAGCAGGAACTCCCTTTCCTGCTTCTTCTAACTGACCATGAATAACCATGAATAAAGCAGTTCTGACGATAACAAGTGTTTTCATGATATCGAGTGGTTTTCCATCCACGCTGAAATGTATTTAAACTTTGAAAATAACTTTGTCCGTTGCACCTCACCTTTTATGAAACATAAAATTTAAATTGGATGATCGAAAAAGCCCAAAAAATACAGGAAACTAAAAGCATTTCAGTCTAAACAATATTATGATATTTATTAATGAGTCCCAATGGCAGATCTGTCATGTTCGTTTCTGTTGAAGATGCATATGAACCTTTTATTCCCAACTCAATCCACATTATCTCAATTACATATGGTGGTAGATTCGGGTTTCTGTTAGGATGAAGCAGCTGAAAAAAGCCCATGAAACCACATTTAAATCTGCGCGATCCAGATTTTTGTTTGGATCCGCACCAAATCGCACAAATAAGGTGCTTTCAGACACTTCCAGAACTTTGGATATTCCCCAGATATTTTCCACAGGGGTTGTATATGAGAACAAAAATGTCAACCACAGTTGCTGCGAACATTTTCTTGAACTCAGACCCCTGGTAAAAGCAGGAAAATATCAGGAAGATTCACAGCAGCCGTGTTGATGAAGTTGATAACACACAACCGATGCAAATGCAACACAAGACAACATCTACTGATATCTGCTTTTGATCCTAACTATCTCCTGCTGGGTTCTTCATATGTGAAACACAAACTCTTTTGTTCTGGAGTTCTGAAAACCTCTGCAGATACAGTATCAGTCCACGAGGGATATTAACGTGAAACATGGACCTTATATTGTGTTGTTTGACACCAAGTGAAACATTTCAAGTCGTCCCAGTGTGAAATCACAGAACTCAGTCTCACCACATTCAAACTTCTCTTCCAGGGGCCTGAACTACTGAGCAAGTACGTCGGAGAGTCTGAAAGAGCCGTGAGGGAGGTGGGTATTTTTACCTCCATTTTCCTGTTTGATGAAATCACATGGTTTACAGTAGTTTGTTCACTCCCCACCCCCCCACCCCCCCACCCCCCTACGTCAACGGAAGTTACGCAAATGGACGTTCTTTCCTGGTGACCACACCGAAGTCCTTAAGCCGCGGTGCCCTGTGTATTTTTAGTTGTTGATATAATGAACGGATGCAATGCATGACATTAATGAGGGCTGTATTTCCTGTGTATGTTTGCGCACACTTCTGGCCCAGGAGTGATTCACCGGCTCAGTTGAAGATTTGTCCTGTTTTCCTCTCGTCTATTGTTGCTGACGCTGCTCGCAGGTGTTTCGGAAGGCGAGGGCCGTCGCTCCCTCCATCGTCTTCTTCGACGAGATCGACGCTCTGGCCAGCGAAAGAGGAAGGTACGCCACGCTCTTTGTCTTCACGCCGCAGACCGAGGCCTACAATTAGAATGAAAAGACGTTGAGAGACGACAGAAATAATGCGGAGGGCAGTTCCTTCCCACATGATAAACATGCATTTCCTCCCTCGCAGTTCCTCGGGAGATTGTTCTCTGTTCACCGCAGCTACTGTCCAGCGTCGACTATTTCCAGCGCTGTGGTCTTTCATTGTCCAGCGATGACAAATGCACAGTCATCGCTGCGGTCTGCTTTAATTTACCGGCCGTGGCCTCTGTCCCCGCATGTCTCACAAAGATTCACTTATGAATGGACGGAGCAAACATCCCAAAAAAAGTCTGCATGACTGCACTATCAGAGCCGGCCACTCGGTTCCCATGGTGTCCTCTTGGACGTTCGCGGCCTTTCACTGCTGGCGAACACAGAACACAGTCTTGTCTGCAGGCGCTTTAGTGGGATGGCACCGGGAACATCTGTGGCTTAAAGGAAAGGGGACGGGGGGGCGGATAGAGGACACAGATCGGAGGCACACAAACACTTCATTGTGCCCTTCCACGGCAGATGGGGAAGGCCAAATATGCAGCGTGCTTCCTGGTAAACCAGTCGATGAAACTAAACGTTGCAGCAGGGAGCACAGAGAGGCCGGCGGGTCGTCCTTCTAACTTTTCTCTGTGGCTCTGCACTCGGTTGATTTAATGCCACAAAGCATCAGAGATGTGACAAGTTTAGACTTTTTCTCTTTTTTTGTTAAAGTGAGTTCAAAACCTGGGAAACAGTTTGTGTTGAAGGCAAACGTTATTGGCTTTGTAATCGTCTAACTTTTATGCACCATAGCATCTCACGTTTTCTCCCCGAGAATCACCAACATTCATTACATGTGAAATTTGAAATGACGCACAGCATCTTATAATATGATAATTACAAACGTTATTTATATAAAACCTTCCTGACATTGTTAAGTTCTTAAGAAAAAGAAGTAAAAAACTAAAAAATGTAAAACCAGATAAGGGAGTTGACTAAAAGGAAACATTAGAGATGAAGCTGTAAAAATGACTAAAAGAAATAAAAAAACATTTAAATATATGCAAATCAATTTACAAGTACTGAACCTGGTGCTATTATTATCACATTCTGTCAGTGATATTAAAATATTGATGTTATTGTGGCTTCAACTGTACAATAACATCACCACAACTAGTACAGCTGATTAAAATGAAGTAAAAGTCTTTTTCACATAGTAGAAGAATAAGGATTGTTTCACGTGTTTCTGTGATGAGAATCAAATCCTAGTTCCTGCGGTGGAAACATGGCCGACGTCTCGGTTCCACTTCCTCTTGTGAACCATCTTCATTCTGTCACATTTCTCTTCCTCTGTGTCTCACTCCTCGATCTTCTCCAGAGAAACGTGAAACGCCGATGGTTTCTGCAGTCTAGACTAATTCCCAGTGTATTTCAGCTTGTCGTCATCAATCAGTTTTCCTGGCGGTTGAACTTTACGGTGAGACCGAGCCACCGCCTCCTTATCTCGATGCTCGGGCCGACTCTGACCCCGTCGCAGCTGCAGCCCGGGCTCACTAATAACGGCATGAGCGTCTGTCATCTCGCCGTGATGGACGCGGGGCTGGACCCGTGCCTCCGGGCCTCTCGCCGCTTTAAGGAACATGCACTTAGCGCTGATCTGTAAAGGATATTTATTGGTCCTCGCTTCCTGCCATGTTTAATCAATGAAGTGGCTCACGCACGCCGGCAAGAATTCAAAACTGTTGACACAAGCAGACGGCCTCGGCTGTATTACGCATGTTTTTTTTTCTTTTCCCCTCTCGAGGCAGGAGATGAGAAGCACCTGTAAATCTGTCAGCCGAGCTGCCACGAGTCCGAACTGGAGGAATGAAATGAGGAAGACAGACAGAAGTCAGAGAGAGAGAGAGAGAGAGAGAGAATGGAGGGATAGGCAGATACAAACAAAACTTGGAAGAATAGAAGAATAGTTTTGGGATTAGAGGAAGAATTTCGGCTTTGTGCAGCATGACCCCTGAACTCATGAGTTTTGAGGAGAATCTCGAAAAGACAAATCTAATTCTGAGAGACAAAGAGAAACGTTTCAATCAAAAGGCAGAAATATATCCAAGAAGGAAAGAAATACAGAAAATGGGGGTTTGCACATTTACCCCGAACTTTGACTTTCACATATTGAGGAATATATTCTCAATCACCAGCTGTCTCCTTTAAGAAATTCATCAGTGTTCGACAGTGCGTTGGTTATTTTCCATCGCGCGGAGCAGACAGCCAACCTCCCCCCAGCTCACACACACACACACACACACACACACACACACACACACACACACACACACACACACACAGTCTCTGTTGACAGGGCCAGCGGAAGTGCCAGACGACATTAGCAGAGACAAGGCTGCAGAGGAACACAAAGGAGCTCTGTCACTGAGATATGAAGGGGAAGAGGGGAGGAGGGGAGGGGGGAGGTAGAGGGAGAGGGAGAGAAAGTTTGGGTGAGGAAGGGAGATAGTGCAGAGAAGTGGAAGGAGGGAAGAGGGATTAGGGAGGATGGTGGTGGTGAATTGGAAGAGAGAGAATGGAGTAAAACTGGTGAAAGAAAGTCAGGGAGAGATGAAAAGTTAAAGATTGAGAGACGGAGGAAGAAGATGAGGGAAGGTGGGATGAGGAGAGATGAGAGAGGAGGGAGGAGTGATAAGATGCTTTCAGACATACACTGAAGTCCAGATAGTCTGCTGAAATGTTCTGGTGGGAGTCAGTTGATCTGCCCCCCCCCCCCCCCCCTTTAAATACAGCAGCGAAATGTCCGGGAAATTCCCAGCATGCAAGTGACGTTTATAACATGTAGCGGATGCAAAACTAAAAAATAATAAGAATACTAATGATGAGGATGAATAAAAGCTTTTCAACATTTGCTAGGTGTTAGATTCTGGTCCTGGTCGATTTGACGGTGCTCCAGCAGCCTCCACTGGTGGAGGTGTCAAACCAGTTTCTAATGGCGATCATATTGGCCACATAGACCCGGGGCTAAACGTGATTCACCTCATTTTAATAACGAAGACTTGAGCAGATGAAACCGTCGCCTCACACTGCAACAACGAATCACGATCGAGATTTTACATAATGTGAACTAATGTTTCCAAACTTCTGAACACGGCGATGATTCTTTCTTTGAGAGGGACGTTCTGCTTCTCAGTTGGACGTCATCGGCAGGAACACATCGATTTTCACTGCCAAGATCAAGAACTGTGCTAATGACAGAAGCTGCTAACAGAGAGTCAAACAGAGTGTTAAAAAATAGTTTGAGAAGTTCATGTCAAACTCCAAATATCAGTGACGACTGCGGTTTAAGACCTTTGTTGAATTGGACTCACACCGCTGCATATTTGTTCCATTTATCATCCATCACGGTTTCATTTCCATCATCACTTTCCACCATTATTCATTGTTATATATATATTTTTACATATTTCTTCATTCGTCATTTATCTTTCACCCACTTTCCACTCATCTGTCTTGTGCTCTCATCCACCTCCTCAGCTCCTCGGGCTCCGGCGGTGTCGGCGACCGGGTCCTGGCTCAGCTCCTGACAGAGATGGACGGCATCGAGCAGCTCCGAGACGTCACCGTGCTGGCCGCCACCAACCGGCCCGACATGATCGATAAGGTAAACAGACGCCGGCGCTCTGTCTTTATACGTCCTTCCTCCTCTTTGGTCTGTAATTGATAAGGTTAGGGGAGATGACGTGCGTGTCTCCCTTGTCGCCTCCTCTCCCTCCCTGCCTCTGTTGCGGGTGATTGATAAGGTCAAAGGTCGCTCGCTCCGGCCTTTCCTCTTCGACTCTCTCCTGGCTGCTTGGAGGATGTCACTGAGTTGTTTTAGGAACTGAATGTTTGTAGAAATCCGGCTTGGATTGATTTAGACTACGCTGGATCTTGTACTCAGTCATTTTAGTGTGATTGGCTGATATTCTGGTCCTTTCTCCTCAAATGTGTGGTTCATAAAGAGAAGAGGGGCAGTGGTTTGCACCGTCCCCTCAGCAGCAAGGTTATTAGTTTGAGTCCTAGTTCATCTCAGGCCTTTCGGGTGTGGAGTTTGCATGTTCTCCCGGTTTCTCCGGGTTCTTCGGCTTCCTCCCGAAGTCCAAAGACTAACGATTTGGTCACTTTGAGACATTAAATTGTCCGCAGGTGTGAATCTGAGTGCGAATGGTTGTTTGTCTCTATTTCTCTAGATATTAAAATCCAGCTACGGTGAATTAAGGCAGATTGTTCAAGTGAATCCATCCTGCTTTGACTGGATTGAGACTTTTGTTCTTTAACTACCTTCACTAACTCTAAACTACCATTGGATTTCAATGGCTGCCTCCATTTTTGGACTAAATACCAAACTAAACTCAAACATTAACAGCTCTCCTATTCAACATATCTGTCCTCTACATGTTTATGATGTTATTTCATCAGGACCCATGCATAATTCTCTGGGAACTTGGTGCGATATGAGCTCTGTTAATGAGCCTGAAGCTGCACCGATGCAAACCAACACCAGAGTCACGGTGTCAGCTCTGACTCGGCCCATTTAAAACATCTGTCTCCTCTTCCTTTCTTCGGCGCCTCCATGACAGTCTGAGAAAAGGGGGATCTTACTATCAGTCTCTTTCTTCCTCCGCGCTCCGTCCATTTTCTATTTTTTCCGACCCTTTTATCTTCCCCTCTTCCTCTTCCCATCCACCAAAGCTTTCTTTGGTCTCTTATCCTCCCATCTCCGTTCTAATGAAATTTCCTGAGTGCTGATCAAAGCCGGAGTCTGTGCCTTGTCAGAAAGGGACACAGGAAAGGAGGATGTCGCGGCGCTCCTTAAGCTCCTGCTCCGGCAGCCGCCTGTCTCTGTCTCCCTTCCACTTTTGCCTTGTTGTTGCGTCTCCTCCTTCACTCAGGTTAAAAATACCAACTGTAAGGAAGCGTTTCATTCGTTTCATTCCAAAATGGCACATTTATCTTCCAGAAATGCTAAACCTACGAAGTGGATGCTGACACAAGTTAAAGTTGATGATTTGCTGTGTTCCTGTTGCTGATTTGACATATTTTCCTCGTGCATTCATCTTTATACGTTTGCCAAACCGCCGCACTTTCATCTCTTCCATCGGCATCGTTTTCTATTCTGTTTCTACGTTTTTTTATTTTCAGACGTAATGATCGTGTATCTCAACTGAGTAGAAAAGCATGAAACAGTCGGCACAGTCTGTTTCATGTGAACTCGTAACTGCTCACCGCAAATCCATCAGCACGTATGAGATGCTCCTTGGAGAAAAATCCTCCATGTACAAATCTTGGATAACCCCCCTCCCCCCTGTAACCTCCACCACCCCCCCCCTGCCCCATTTCCAGCCCACTTGTGGAGAATTGATCCATCGCTGTGGTGGCGGAGTGACAGCAACTTCCTCCACCTCTGCAACTGGTTGGCGTTTCATTTCAAACTCCATTAGAGGCATGGCAGCTAAGACGCCGCCTGAGTGTGTGTTTGCATATGTGTGTGTGTTGTGTATGTGTGTGTTGAATATCTGAGAGGGTGAAAAGATGCATTAGAAGAGAAACTAATGCTATTAACAGTAGGGTAGGAGTCGCGCCCCTGGGTGGACAGATGGGAAACCCCAGGCATCCTTCCACAAGCTGCCCCCCCCCCCCCCCCCCCTCCTACTCAGGAAGTGGTCTCCCGGGCAGCTGAGAAATCAGATTACCTCGTTCTGCCCACACACCCAACTGTGTGTGTGTGTGTGTGTGTGTGTGTGTGTGTGTGTCTAAGCCTTATGCATTGGGATCGCAAACTGCCAAATGGACATAGCCCCCCCCCCCCCCCCCCCCCGCGCCTTACTGTTTTGGCACCCATCCCCGCCTCCTCCACCCCCCTTCGCCACCGCCAACACTGTCAGTTCACACCGGAGATTGGCGGCCATTTCCATTCCAATAGCAGGATATGATGGGACAAATGAAGATTAATGGGACGCTCGGGTGTCAATGAAGTCATTGTCAGCTCCTGATGGAGCAGAGGAGGCTTCCAGGGGCCTCAGCTGCTTGATTGACAGAGCGGGGGGGGGGGCGTTTACTTTAGTTTGAAAGGAGCAGGTCTGCTGTCCATCTTTCATCCCCTGCGACAGGACGAGTTGTTTCTCCAAGTCACACGGTTGTTTGGAGTTTGAGCTTCTCCAGGAGGCGTCAATGTCATAATGTGGTTTTATTTAATAACCTTAAAGACGTTAAAGTAGTTTGACTGAAAACCTTATTCAGGTTAAAGTCCTTCGAATATTTAGGAAGCATTTTTCGTGTTTTTAACTTTTATATCTTTAACATTCTGTCTTTTCTCGCACATGTGCAAACTCCTCAAACTTCCTCTCGTGTGTGCGAATGACATCATTGACAAACACGAGCAGGTCTGCGGCCACAACGTGACTAATGCAGCTGAATCATATCTCGAAACAAATGTACAACAAAAGATAACAGATGCGAAAGTTTTCACACCGAGCACATGAAGTACTTCCTCACACCTTTTGTGTCGCGAGTGATTAATGTGATGCAGAATAATCAGTTTCTTTCTTTGTGCGACGCACAACAAACACACACAAAATGTCCCTTTTCAAGCTCTGCACAACAAGTTTCATAGATAAAGTTGTATAAAGTGATGCAACTGAAGTCATGTGAGCAGTCGAGCCCGTTCCTCTGCATGATGACGCGTCACCAAAACACCCCCCACCCCCCGGCCTCCGCCTCCCACTGAGCCCCTCCACCTTTTTACACTTCCTCTTTCCTTTGTATTGCACCAATCACCCAGGCCCACCTCTGACCCACCGTGACCCGGCTGTGGTGATTGATTAGCACCACCAGGAATATATTTATCCAGCCTGTTCAGTAGGAAGTGCCCCCCTGTCGCTGTGTTTGTCGAGCAGCTGTCCGTCTGTTTGTCCACACAAACACAAACACAAGCTCAAACAAGACGCTCGTTTTTTTTACCCTTTTTTAAAGTCTGTCTAAAACCACATCTTTCCCCTTTTCCCAGTTTGTTATTTTGCGAATCCCTCGGTGGCTCATTCCTCAGCGGAGATAGTGCCGGTTTGTCGTTTCGCCTGAATGATCTATTCAGTTTCCCGAGGTTCATTCATGCTATCAGGAGGCGAGGCTGCTTACAGTTGAGAAAATAAGTAGCAGATGGGTCTTTGTTTGGGATCAGAAGTTGCCAACTGGGCTCTTATTAGATCAAGGGCCCAAAACAAAAACGGAGGCCATAGAATCGGAGTCGATAGAAAAGACCAAATATCTGCGAGGGGCTTTATAATTACTTTGGCTGCATTCTGCTGGAGAAGATGACAGTAAATACGCAGGTAACAAGGTATATTTACTTTTACACTCGATGTTGTTGTGTGTAACATTTGGTTTGTAAGAAAGAGAGACGAGTGCCACCGAATCTCTAGCTTCCTAGAGCCAGAGGGAAATCTTTCAATCGCTCCAAACCCGAAACAGACCCGAGCAGCAAATCTTCCATTTGGAGAAGCTAGATGCAAACAGACATGAACGTTCGAAACTATAAAAAATACTCACTGCTTGTTTTGAAGCCGTGCTGAGACATGAACTCTGGAAAATGTCCGAAAAAACTGGGTCTGGACGTTCTCTGGAGTTTGTCTTTCACATGTGAAGAACGAGATTGTTCAGGTCCGACACATTCACGACGACGGGAACGTTTCCACAGCGATTCAGTCGACACCTTCAGCCCCTCCAGCAAATTTGAGGAAACTTCAGCGCACTTCAATCTAAAAGCACCTGATCCCCTGTCCACAGTTAAAGTTACTTCAGAAGTTACAAACAATTTCCCTTGCAAACACCAGATACCGTCTCTCTCTCTGCGCCCAAGTGCTTTTCAAATAGATATTTAGTAAATATAAATCTTGTTAAAGTGTAACCGTACCGACGGATCGAGTCCCGACAGGCCCGAGCAGAGTGGCCCACCCACTTAACAGATCCTATCTCTGTTTCATTCACTTTGTTGTGGGTGAATTGTGCCAGAATGCAGCTGCGCGTTACCGTGATGCTGCAAGAGTCACAACAAATAACTGGGATGTAACGCCTTCCCTCGGGATTAATAAGAAAACCACCAAAAAATGAAACACATCTGAATATAATCGGCATCGGCTCCATTTAGAGTTTTTAAATAGATATTACTTCTGTCAGTTTCTTTGTTTGTCTCAGCATGAGTTTCTGGGATCTAAACAAAAGTCAGTTTTGTTATTTCTTTTGTTCTCTCATCCTCCCACAGTGTGAAACCACCAGATCTGAAACATCTTCTCTGTTATCTGGTGTTTGAGTGTTTCTCCCCTTTGCTCTTCCCTCTGAAAACCAGCTGTAGTGTGGCGTCTGAACAGGAGATGGTGCCAAACTTGACATGGGTCAGTTCTTCTGACAATTATATTCGACACTGATGGATTAGAAATCTGCCAGAATAAATACAAAGTCTTATTTTCTATATTAAACTGCACAAACCTGCCTCTCTTCGTGGGCAAAGTGAGAAACGCGTGAAGTTTGGGCTTCGGTTCTTTACCGAGCGCAGGTTTGTAAGAAAAGTGATGGCTTGACATCACATGGAGTCATTTTTTTGCGGTTGGCAAGAGCAGGAAACATGTCACACTAAATAAATTCCTACCACATAAAAACAGCCTGAGAATCTGACTTGCGTCTGAAAGAACCCTACACGCTGTATTATTTTATTACGGCTGCGTGACGATACCGTGCACCGCGCGGCGGCTCCACGCTTTCATGCCGTCTCTCTAAATTTAGCAGTAATTTGCTCGTTCTGTGCACTATTCCTGTCATTCACTGAAGCGCAGCTCTGCGGCATGATGTAGTATATGTCACTGAAACATGAGGATAAAGCACGAGGCCTCGTGAGGTATTTTATGAGCCTTCCCGGTCTTGTGGTCTTGTGCGCGAGCGTACTTCCAGTAACACAAAGTAGTGCTGTAACCGTGCAGCATGTGACTATTTAACGTTCGCCATCATAAGTGTAGGCTGTGCTCGTTTCCGCAGACCCACAAAACCTCCACGTTTATTTCAGCTGAATGGATCAGAACTGCTTCTTCCACTTTATATTTTGATTTCAGACGCACAACTGCAGTGCGTCGGTCGTTTCTCTTTCTAACAAGAACACGGGAGTGTAAATTATAAGGTGAATTAATTCACGCCGTCGCTCGTTGGCCGACTGGGAGCCATCCGGAGTAGAAACCCGACATCGGGCCAGTTGAAGTGGCCCGAACATCTGCCAGTGTTTTCCCAGCCAGTCTGGACGTTGCTAATTGTAATCACAGTTGAATTCCTCCAGACTGTAATTAGTGGGCCACTCGGTGAATATTCAGGCATAAGCTAAGAGCAGCTTTGATTTTCTATTTTCCTCTCCTCCGTCTCCTTCTCTCTCTCTGTGTGTGTGTGTGTGTGTGTGTGTGTGTGTGTGTGTGTGTGTGTGTGTGTGTGTGTGTGTGTGTGTGTGTGTGTGTGTGTGTGTGTGTGTGTGTGTGTGTGTGTGTGTGTGTGTGTGTGTGTCTTTTCCATTCATGTATGCTTGCATGCTGGTATCCCAGATCTTAATCAGCGGTGTGATGATTTATGCCTTTGTTATCACCTGCCTGGTGAACCAGGAAGGTGGAGTTTCCCACCTCACCACTGCTGAGAAAGTGTCAAAGAAGTTGTAAATCACTTGAGAGAAAAATTAAATTGACTTTGATGCCCCGGGATCTCGCTGGATCTCATTATGATGTTTAATGTGGTAACGATTGTCTTCGAGGTCAATCCATCGTTTGATCTTCCCAGAGTCCAAAGAAGATATTTAATATGCAAACCTCACGTTTGAGCAGCTGACATCGACACATGTTTTAATTATTGTTCTTGATGAATTATGAATATAATTAATTATTCATTGACTTTGGAAACATTGATACCTGGAGCTTCATTTAATCGCTGTTTGGTTTAAGCTGTGGATCATATCACATGGATTCAGGTTCCTCTGTCCTTTCAAATGACTTTTCTGCCGCCTAGCAACGTGATAATAAAGATTCCTGGATCTGCCCCTTTGTTCTGGTTTTGATCCAAAATATTCTGAGTTGTTTGTTGGCTCCCGTCCCGTCCTGCCACCAAGTTTCATTGAAATCCATACTGGAGTTTTTGGCGTAATCCTGCTGACAATAAAAGACACAAACGAACCTGGGTGAAAACACAACCCTCTTGGCAGAGGTAGTTAGAAAACCCTCATGCTAACCCCATGGGACGCATTTAATGTACGTTATGTTTGTGTTTGTTACTCACATGAATTCCTCTTAAATCCTTCTTCCATTAAGACTGTGCATTATGACTGAAGTGACGAAATCCTCCCTTCAACACTCCGAACACCTCGGCCTTTGTTCCGCGGCCTCACACGAGGGCATCGCAGGATCCTCCTGAGTTTCGCTGCGTGAATACCTTTTGTTTTGCCTTTTCTTTGGCAGAAACCTCCACCTGAGCCGTGCCTCCGCTCGACAGGAAACAACCCTTAGCTAAAAGAGCAGCTCTAAGCCAGCCAGTCAAAACAGGCCATATTTTATTTTGTGTTGGACCGACGTTATCATCTCCCAAGCTTTGCTTTCCTCTCGTGACGAGCCAAGCATGATGGAATCTCTATTGGTGCTGTCTTAAAGGATTAGAGCGTATTCACAGTTTTTTCCTGACTGCACAGTTCTGAATAGGGCCCCGCTGCCACGGTACAGGGTGTCCTGCTGGAGCTGGGCTGAGCCGTCCATACTACCCACACCGCTATTAGTGTTCCTCCACTTAAACGCTGTCGTCTCGCTGCATTTAACTCAACATCCAGGGCACGCTGTTCAAAATTCAGTTTTTCAATATCAGCCAGCAGCTAGTTCTGGTGTCTCTCTCTTCTTCTTCTTCTCTGGTTGAGCACGGTTCCTGTTTTTCAGAGTATTCAAAGTATTTCCTGCCCTGGTTATGTTTCTAAGATGCAGTAATGAGAAGGCACAGTGAGAGTTTTGGCTTGTGGCTTAGTGAAGCTACAGTGGCAAAAGAAAACAAAAAGTGTGTGTGTTTGTGTGTGTGTGTCTCTTCGAGCACGTAACGGGATACCACCTAGGGATGCATGAGCTCTGGGAAGCTGTGTGCATGTGTGTGTATGTGTTTGTGAGCATTGGGGTGGGGGGGGGGGGGGAGCAGGATCCCCAGGCAAGTATCAAACTTCAAGGGCTGTATTAGGATCAGCTTACACATGTGTGCATCCAAGAATACGCCGCAAAAAAAGCCTCCGATCCGAAAAAAAAACAACCTCAATAGCCGTAAAAAGATTTAACTTGGTGGAAGAAAGTTGAAGAAAAACTTTCTATAACACGATACATTCTTTTTTTCCCGATTTGTAATTTATAACGCAGTTAAAAAGCAGTTCTGAAACAGTTGGAATACATATTATCCGTACAGACGCTATAAAGAGTAGAAGTAAAACTAAATGAGAGACCTGCTACAGTCCAGCAGCGTGTGTGTGCGTGTGCGTGCGTGCGTGTGTGTGTGTGTGTGTGTGCGTGTGCGTGTGTGTGTTTATTTTCAGTGCCTCTCTTCCATTACTTGACAAAATGCTCTTTGTGTTGAGGTGACAAGAAGAAGTATAACTTGTCATTTACAAATCAGCAGACTTCCGTCAGCTGCTCCTGTGTTTTGGTGATCAAGAGGGAGAAAGACACGATGATGATGGTGGAGGTGTGTGTGTGTGTGTGTGTGTGTGTGTGTGTGTGTGTGTGTGTGTGTGTGTGTGTGTGTGTGTGTGTGTGTGTGTGTGTGTGTGTGTGTGTGTGTGTGTGTGTGTGTGTGTGTGTGTGTGTGTGTGTGTGTGTGTGTGTGTGTGTGTGTGTGTGTGTGGGTGTGGTGTGTGTGTGTGTTGGGGGAGGAAGGGGGTGAGGGAGGGAGGGACAGGGAGGAAATGAGGGCTCTTTGTGCTCTGCTACCTGGCAGACATCTCCAGCATGTGTCGTCTTGCCTCTTGGCAAGCCGAGACCACCGGCGCCCTTGGAATGCTCTCAGTTCAGGAAATCTCGTTTATTCTCATAAACGCTGCAGCTAACCCCCCCCCCCCCCCCCCCCCCTCCTGCAGTGGAGCTGCAGAGACAGAGTACTCTCCTCTTCTCACGAGTGTCCCTCTTTATTGTCACTTTTTCTGCTTTTTCTTTCATCCTCTCCAGTTTTTTTCTGTGCCGAGGGTTGAAACTCCTCTCGCGTGCAGCAGCTGGTTCGTTCGGTAGCAAGCCGGCATTCATGTGATAGAAAGACACCGACCTGCTGCTTTGCTGATTGGATAACTAGCTGATGACACACTCATCGATCTCATCAATTAGGCGAATGCTGTATTTCTATAGTTTTCCTCGTGACAATACGGTGAAATAATTTGTCACTGTAACAACGGGTGTGATATAGGCCCTTGAATCTGACCTTCCTGCCTCACAAGTACCTGAACTCGCCTTCCCCTTCGCACTCATTCAAATTACAATACAGAGCAAATGACTTAACGACACGACTTAACAGTTAATGTAGCTGGTTAATCTCTCCGCCACTTGAAAGCACATTAACCGGCCGGCTTTGTCTTACTGTGTAAAAAAACCAGGGAGCAGGAAGGAGTCATCATTTGCCACCATGAGGATACAGTCAGATCCACATTCAGAATAGAAGCTGGTAGGGGGCCAGCTCTGGGGGGTGGGCAACAAATAATACTCCCTTTGTATTTTTCCCAAATATCCCCTGCTGAAGCCCCCTGAGCCTGGCTCTCTGCTCCGCGGATCCCAGCGCCACATTACGATCTCCTTACAAGCGGATAAGGTGTAAGTTATGGGGGGGGGGGGGGGGGGATTTGAACTGGGTGTTGGAGGAAGGTGTTCGGTTTACGTTGCAGAAGGAGCTAGAATCCGTCTCCCTGTTTTAAAAAAAAAGCAGGATTTGTCCTCCTCCACAAGGTCCGGTGCTGTGTTTGGACAATGGCTTAACAAATGGGGCTATTATTTTCTGCAGTAACTCCAGAGGCGCGCTGGTCCGGCCGGGGGAGTAACGGTATCCCAATGTATATCCTCTGCCGGCTTCAGTCGTCCTCATCAAGCTTTAAGTTACCCATTGTAGCTGAAATGAAATCAATCCCACCGGGCCCTTCTGTGAGGAGGACCATTTGCCTGTCAGACAGAGCAGGAGTCGAGTTTCCATATACCGGAGCTCTATGTGTATATATATCAGCTTTGGTTAAGCATGTGGTTAAGTAGATTCCTCTGGACGCTGTGAGATGTTCTCCTGGTTTTCGTTGTAGATTCGAGTCAGGGCAGCAGAGAACGGTTATCGGCTAATCTTTTCAAAATGTTTCCAACTCTTTATTTGCGTTTATCCACAATTTGCTTGCTGACCCTTTTAAAATTGTTTCCTACCAAGCGACGATATGAAACTTTAAAAAGCAGCGTATCTTGATATTTGAGAGGCTGAAACTGACAAATGTTTGTTGAATTACTTCCACGTTTCACTAATTATAAAACATTTCATTAGAATTCTTATTGTCCTCACTTGTTCAGATGCTTTTTGGTTTGTGTTAGGACCTGTTGTTACAGACCTCTAAGCCCAGGCCGGTTTTCTTTGACGATCTGAAATGTGTGGATGACTTTAAAAGGGGAAACCTTTGATAAAGGCCCCGCTCGGCCCCTGAGGTCAGGTAAAGACAGAACAATAAAGTAAGACAGAAACATGTCTGAGGTCTTCGAGGCCTTGTGGCTCTGCCGCTGGGACTTGGCAGATGCTTTGGAAAGAGGACGACGGCGCAGTGTCACTTCACTTCCTCTTACGCAGCCTCTGTTTGATGAATGACCGTGTGAAAGGCGGCTGATCGTGGGACTGGGGCGGCACCTCTGGGTGTTTGGGTGTGACCTCAAAGTTTGTGGGCACTTCTTTTTTATTTTTTTTTTTTTTTAGATAAATGTAACTTTGACTTGTCCAGACACTTGTCCACTTGTCTCTGGGACCGATTCTGTGATTCTATTTGTTTTACATCTGTATTCTGAACCTTAATGACACTTTTTTCCACTTTTAACTCCAGTGTGCAAGTTCATTTATCTTCTGTCTTCCCTACAAAAATCCACTTGTCCCCAATAATCAGACGAGTCTTAATGTCGAGTCCTGGTGTTTTGCCAAAAACGGCTACCAGAGTTTTTTTTTCCCACTTGTCATCTCTGAAGTCAAAGTAATTTATGTCTTTCAGGAAGTCCCCAGAAAAGCTCTCATGCCTGAAAAAAACCTTGACTTGTGTCAGATGGGGGGGTGGTGGTGTGGGGGTGGGGGGGGGTTGAGTGCGTGTCACACCCACAGAATCCTCTCGTGTATATCCTGAGTCAAAGGGCAGCAGGAGGTCCCGTCCTAAATCCTGTAGCCTGAGAAATGAAAGGATCTCAGGAGGTTGCCTGGTCCACTGTCCACCAGGCCAGAGCCCAGAACTAATCTCTTTCATCTCCTCTTCTTGCTGGCCAGAGGGGGCGGGGGGGGGGGGGATGATGAGAGGATGTTACCTTCTCCTTCACCTCCTCCTTCACCTCCTCCTCCTCTGGGATCTTTCCCTGTGATGAGCGGATCGCCTCGGGGAGATGTGGCTGATCCCTCCTTCTCGATCGCCCCCGCCACTGATCCCTCTGCACTTCTCTCCTTCCCTCCTCATCTAAGCCGTCCCCCCCCGTGCTCCCTCCCTCCTTCCCTCCTTCCCTCCTTCTCTCCTTCCCTCCTTCCCTCCCCTCCTCCCCCCTCTGTGGGCCTCTGAGCTGGACTGCCTTCCCTTTGGCTTTCCCCTCTTCCTTCCTTCCTCAGTTCCTCCACTAATAGCTCCCTTGTTCCTGACTAGTCAGGGCTGCCAGTTGAGCGGTCATTCGTGGAAGATTCATTCGCGGCACAGTAATTGTAAACAGACAGAGAGAGAGAGAGAGGGAGAGAGAGGAGAGAGAGAGAGAGAGGGAGAGAGAGAGAGAGAGAGAGAAGGTCGTTTGAGCTTTAAACCGACTAGTAACAGACAGAAAGCGGAATGGACTAACTCTCAACTCTGTCCTCTCTTTCTTGCACTCCATCATCCCCCCCCCCTCCATTTCCTCTCTTTCCATTTCTCGTATCTACATCATCTTTATTATCCGCTGCCCCCCCCCCCCCGTCCCCCGTCCCAACCTTTCCTCCCTCTTCTCCTCCCTTACTTTCAGCCCCCCCCTCATAATTCAGGCACCACTTACACCCATGGGCGATCTGTGTCTTGTTTCACCGTTTAATGTTGCATGGAATTATGTTACGCCCTGGGATGCTTGATGGAGCCCGGCTACACGCGCTGCCATGTTGTTTTGCCTTTCCAGAAATAGAGTCACATGTTTGTTTCATTTTGCGTCTCATCCAGCTTTAGAAAGATGCGTCACGCTAAGAAATAAAAAAAGATTTCATATGGCGTGAGAGTTTAGTGAGCAGAGTAGACTTTGTTTTGTTTCCGAAAAAAGAAATATCCAAGCCACTCATTACAGATATATTATCCCTCGTTAGTTTTAAAACCCCAAAATAAAACCAACACATCACATACCAGTAATTTGTTGTAATGTGTCAGTCCGACCTTTACCACCATTTGCACCACTTGTGTGGAGAGAATTTGCGAAGTTGCCCCAGTTACGAGAAGATGTGTTTGTGGGCCGTTGGAAACAGTAAACATGAGAGAGGATGACACGGGGAATGTGTGCATGTGTTTGCGAGGGAGAATCCAGCAGTGCCAGGCAACCAGACCTGTCCCTGACCTCCGCTGATTGCTCCTGAGAGCTTGCGCTGTGAGCCGTCAGCAGCCGACTCGTTGCTTGTTGCTCTCTCTTCCCACTTCCTTTATCTCCGTCTCCTCTGTCCTTGTTTTCTGATGCTGTCTTTTTTCTCTTGTCCTTTCCCACACTTATCTCTCCAGCGCACCCAAAGTCCAGCAGCGGTTGTTTGGGGAAAAGAGCTCGTCGGCGTTATCAACTCGAGCGGCGTTTTGCAACCGGCCAGCGCTCTCCCTCGCTCGTGTGCTCGGACGGTCTCCGAGCTGCTCTCCAGCTGTTTACTAACGCAAAGACTCGTCATCACGTACGACAGCGGAGAGACGTCCATCATTGGCTCACCTGCGTCCCGCACAATGCTCGCACACCTTGAATGAAAAGCTCCATGGGGGGTGTTTGCTCGTCTGCGCTCTGACACAAAACCACTAAAAGACCATATACCCGGCTGTAAACATACCACAGTGAGCTTCAGCTTTGTAATCTCCTGTGTGTTTTCACTCACAGTCGGCTTTTGTTGCGTGCAATAAACATGACTCTGTTGTTAGGTCATGGGTAAACATTTGCGTTCAGATAATGCACTTTCCACAGGCCATTATGAAGAGCCCTTATTGCATAGGCCAAAAATCTGGCTTCCACATGACTGGAGCTGTATTTTTTTTTTCTTCTCAGGAGCGTTAAATAAATGTGTTGCATGTGAACAAAGTTGTCCGAGGATCTGCAGTTTTCTACATCAACACTGTAAAGAAGTCGTTTTTTTTTTAAAAGTCTGTGGGTCTGACCTTTGACCTCACGACTGCGCCAGTCGTGTTGGTAATCAAGGAACGAAAGCTTGTCCAACTGTCGCTCTCTTTGAAAAAATGATTTCCTGAATGCAAAGAATGCAAGAACCTCATTCGTCCACATTCTCAGAACGATGTCATGTTGACAACACAACAAGAGGCTTTTCCTGTGGTTGATCCCACAGAGAATTATAAAAGAACGGCGGATACTAAAAAAGGAATGAGGTCGACTGCTCCGCACACTGATTTGCCTTCGCGGCCCTGAAAACGTCCATTCTGTGTCTTGATTACGGAGTACGGTTTCTCTCTAGACAAACAAAGCACACTAAATGCAGCACGGCCAATTGGTCCAATCCCGAATTAAGGTGGAAGGGAAATGGAGAGAAACCAATTAGGAGACGGAAGCCACTAATTAAAAGCTGCATGCTCTACAGATTGCATCAATTTTATTTTCTTTAGCGAGGGCCAGGGCCATAATTTCAGAGCCTGCTCGTACGCCAGTGCACATTCCAGGACAGCTGCCTTCTGTGTTTGGAAAGTGCTCGTGCACAGAGGCAGCACTGTCTCTCTCCCCCGCTCCCTTGTTGGTAGTTTTGGAATGAGGAAAACAAAAAAGCCCCAAACTGGATAAATTTGGAAAAATCCCGGAGACTCCACATCATTCAGAATAAACGAGAAACCATTCATTAGGACGTTTTCAACAAGAGTCTGTTTGCAGAAATGTTTCCCCTTCCTGGATTGGGTTCCGTGGATGGCTGCCAATGCATTTTGTGTGTTGTGAATCGGAGATTGCATTATGCCTGAGTGGTTTGGGTGGTTAACCAATACGCTTGCTTTGGAGAGCTGCAGGGAAACGTTGAGCACCTGAGGAAAGCCACAGGGCCGCTCTGAACACTGGGCTCACAAAAGGGCCGGGGCCTGTTTTTGTTTTTTTTCGCAAAACGCTTCCAGAGTCATGGTGTTCGTTTGGCAAAGGGACTGCGAGCACTTGTCTTTCATGCACTTATTGTAAAATGAGGAGGATACACGCGGCATTTTCTGTTTTTGTGGCTGACTCCGAAGGAAGGAATCCCAGAAATAGGTTCCAAAGTGAGCCAAAGAATCACAAATCTATTCAAATATTCCCCTGCCATTGTTGCTATGTGATTAAAGCGGCTCTGTGGACATTGTTTCCCACACGAGGAACCTGAAAGGTTTCAGTATTTATTCCTGAGTCAGTCTGACATCAAATCTTATCACGGGAGACTTTGAAAAAAAAAAGGAGGGGGCCGTTTTATATAAATCTCAACTTCCTGATTCTATTTTTTACTCATTGTTTTACATGAGATTACCTAACACCTCTTGGCAACTTCACCTCGAGCGGTTGCGTAACCGCTGTACATGAGCCACAATGATCACCACACACACGATAAGACCTATTTTGGGATTTAATTGATTTCCTCCAGTTGTATTAATTCTGGTTGCTATTGGGAATTAATCCAATTGTTTGAATTATGTAACTTTTGTGACGCACAAGTGGTTAAAACGAGGAAACGGGACAAGAGGCAGACGTGTGTTCATGAGCACTGAGTCCTCTTGTCATTGCTCCCTTCCCAGCAGTGACTGTGACACTCGCTCCGAGGAGGAGAAAGGCCCCCCCCACCCCAACTCTTTTCTCAAATGATGGAGAGAAAAGAAAAACTAGAGAGGAAATAACTTAGACCTTGTCTGTTCCCTTCCATTCCGCCTAATGGTTTTTCCAAACCTCGAACGCTGAAGGCTGACCTTCCCTCACCAACGGAGATTTTCCTGTAGCCTACACCTTGGATTTCAGGAAATGTACAAAACAGGATAACACAGCACAACATAGTTCTTGTGGCAGTTTTCCTTTTTTGAGAGACAAAACAAAACTGGTGAGAAACCAATGACATCAGCAGCCAAGGCTGCAGTGTTCAATGTATCGCCTCTTCAGATCTTAGAATAGTTCTTATAATCATATGCTTCAATTATTATATATATATCAGTTAGAATTCAAGTGTAAAATTCATGTTGAACGTCCCAACAGTCCCTTTAAATCAGTCCTGTTTAAATGCCTGTTGTTTGATACCCAGAAAACAATCTTGCTTGTCTGGACCTCGGCTCTGGGATCCATGTAAAACTGAATTCAGTTTTTTCTTGGCCGATGTTCTTCATCCTTTCACCAAGTTTCGTAGAAATCACTTCTCTAGTTTCTGCGTAATTATGATGAAAAAACAAACAAACAAACAAATGCACAGATGGTAAAAACATACTTCCTTGTTTGGAGGTAAACAGTCACTGAGATTCTGCTGAAACAAGAGTTACATGCAAACCTTTGGAAAAACACTAACATCTTTTAACTCTTTCTTCCTGGTAACTTTATTAAATTGAATTGTTTTATTAATAAATATGGAGTGCTGACCCTCCGCAGGAACAGAAGTCCACATAGCACGGGGTCAGGAGTTGCACTTGTGTCCACAGGAGCCAACTGTCCCCGAGTCTGATGTGATTTGCATGTTGAAGGAGGACTAACGGCCCCTGAGCCTCTGTAATTAGTGGGCAGACGGCCTTTATTTGCCTGTCAGGTTTTGCCACATTGTTCACCATAGGGGGACAGTTATAGGCCGTAAACAAAGAGGTGACTGTTTCCGTCCCCTGGTCGGAGCCCACTCGAGAGTTGCCTGGTTCGTGATGAATTACTGTCGGCTTCCACCCTTCAACGTGCAGCCTGGTCCTTAATGAACCAACACGGCTGACAATTAACTGGGTTCTCTTACATTATCAACTTCATTGCCATGCACATAGTACAAATACAAGAGCACCCTTCTTAAAATACGGATTACCAATTCAAAACTCATATTTTGCTATTTGCATCGACGGCCAGTCCTCGCTGAATGTGTTATTCCTTTGACCTCGTCTAATAAAGGACAAAGCGACTCAGTCATATATTATAGTTTTAACATTCAGTTCCCGGGTATTAAAACCAGAACGCCAACAGCTATAAACACATTTCTTTCCCATTCCTGTCCTTGGTGTATTTTTAGCTTAAATGTGTCTATTGGCAACTGCTGGTCGCTGCACCTGTCACTGGTTTCGGCGACTCCACTACTGGGCTCCGTCTATACTCTGGAGCAGCCCCACTCTCCACGTTCCCCCCACCGCGTGTGTGTTTGCTTTTCTCAATGTTTTTCCTTCTCCACAATCATGGGGGAATTATCTGTCTTCCGGCAGCCCACTAATTTTAGATTGACTTGATTGAGCCTGGAGGCCAAAGGGATCAAGCCCACATCCGTTGAAAACCAGGGATGCTAATTCTAACCATAACATAGCTAACATATGTTTTGCTCCCTCCCTCCGAGTGCTGATTTGAGACCTGCTCGAAAGCGGAGCTCCGGGACGGCTTCCTTCTCCTCCGCAGCCGCTGCAAAGGACCATTCTTTCTTGTGGCGTGTTCTGTGGTTATTGGCCCACCATGTGTGTATTTATAGAGAGCGGGTCACGACACATGTCCGTGGACTGCTTGTTCTTTCTGAAGGACATGAGGCAGCCACTTGCCAACGTTTCGCTGTTTTTGCAAGTGTGAGTGTGGACATTTTATCGTGGCATAATTCATTTTCGGAGTGTTGAACTGTCATTGGCTTGAATTAAATGTGTCAGAGGCCCTTATACAAAAGTCCCGTGAAATCTCGAGCAATGAGAGGAGATTCTGTGGAGCAGATTTGGCTGCTCGCTACTTTCCACCCGCAGCCGCCGGGCAGGTAGACAAGCAATCCACATCAAATCCCAGTATCTATTATGTTTAATACAGTTTTCTCATCACTGCCTGGCCAAGGAGGTTATGTTTCCATCAGCGTTTGTTCTGTTTGTTGCTGGATGGATTCCGTGAAACTCGGTGAAAGGATGCGATGTGGATCCGGGGAGAACCCGTCAAATTTTGGGGCAGATCCAGGATTTCTTTTTTCACTTTGTTAAAAATTGCGACATAGGGCATTTTCCCCAATTTCCCAGGTAATCATTAATTGCTGTTGATGGAAAAAAATCTGGCACATTTGTGGGACTGATATCGAGGAGTGTGTGAAATTTATTTCAGCTTGATTGAATTAAAGTGGGCACTTGGGCCTTGGTACTACTGAGTGTATATGTTCTACTGAGTGTTGTTCTACTTTAAGAGCATAAAACATTAAAAAAAATCTGAAATAAATTGTGAATACTGCTGAATTTGAATCAATTTGTGCAATGCAAAGTTGCAGCTATATTTTTTATCAATGCTTCTGTGTAGCCTGTTTATCGATGTCTTCATCTTTATCTTGTGGGTCTATATTGTGTTGGCGTCACATGGAGCAGCCTTTCTTAAGGGCAAATTTCTTAGGGGGGGGGGGGGGTTTCTGAATGCTTACTTTAAAAGATCATATCTGTTTTTATCAAGGCTGATACCCCGGGCACCTAACATGTCAATAGTATTCATTATTCGAGGTTCGTCACCAGCAGCAATGTTGGGCTCCTCCAAAGGAGCGTCTTGAGGAGCGTAACGAATGGTCAGACTCATCTTCAAAGGGAGCCTGGTAATGACAGCGTTGCTCGCGGTTCAGCCCTCGGGGTCCGCTGAGGAGATGCTTAACTGTGGCTAACTACCAGGCCAATTACTTACAAAGACGGCCTTAGGAAGAGGCACTCGATGCTGCCGCCGCCGCCGCTGCCACAGGAACGATCCCAGCCCCCCCCCCCCCCCCCCCACATCCACCCGCCTGCTCGGACTAATAGCTCCAGACCTAAAACCCTGATCGACTGTTGGCTGAAGCCCCCCCGGGCCATTCTCAGCTCGAAAATGTAGCTTTGTGTCGCCACTTTTCCTGTCAAGACTTTGTTATTGCCATCTCTGGCTTGGGAAGCTGACATTTTACAATGTGTTTATTGGTGGGGGGGGGGGAGGTTCGACGAATATAGTTTTTCAGGGTCTTTTTTTTTTTTCCTGTTTAATGGGGGGAAAATGGGAGGAAATCATTGTATGTGTCCTGTAGAGTTTGAACTTGAAAGCTCAGGGGAAGGCCCTGGTTCAGCAGATGGGAAATGGTTCCTTAATGATACCTAAACATCCTATTTAAGTTTTACTGAAATGGTAAAGCTGTTAAAGGATGTTTACCAAACAAAACTCGTATTAGCTGTCAACATGTCATTCACTAGTCGGGGGGGATTTTTACACTTGTATATTTAAGGACATGCAGAAAGGAGACTACTGAGGCGCCCGATGTTTATTGTTTGCAAGGCGCTATAAAACAATCGCTTTTTGGCGACGGCAGGAAGTGTCCAGTATCCTTTCTGGAAAATACACATAGCCCAGTCACTTCATTAGTCTTCTCCAGCGCGGCTGCATGGGAGGGATTTAACACAATCATAGTCAATAAGGGAAGTGAACTAGCTCACAAACTAGCGTACGATCCATCATCCTGTAAGCACGCTGCCAAATCACCGGAGACGGCACCGCAGTCGGCAGTCATGTCTCATTCCTTCAATCCTCCCCCCCCCCCCCCCCCCCCCCCCCCCCCCCCGGCTCAGTCCCCATCTGGCCAGCGGTTCCGTGCTGGAGCTGGGAGATGCGTTGGGCCTAATTCCTACACACTAAAGCTTTACCGTCTGTACAGGGCCCACAGAGACAAGATGGTCGCCAGGTGTCTTCCTGTCTTCAAAGTGTCGGCGTCATTAATCATGCCCCCGCCCCCTTCTGCATCGCCTCACATGTGTTTTATTTTCCTCAGCCCTCACCCCGCATGCACACCCTCACTCCTGCTTTCCCTGCCTATCTCTTTACATTTGGACGGTCTGTCACCCAGCTGCATTTCCCTGCGGGGTTTATGTACAGTTCTGGGCCGGATTGGAACCAGATTGGCAAAACAACGTGCCATCTTAATGAAGTCACTGTGATCCGACTCGGTGGGAGGGTAGGGGGGGGGGGATAATTCGAGAAGCTGTGCCTGCCTGCAAAGAGCCAAAGGATACTGCTAACCCTCCCAGCCTGGCCTTTAGCCCCCAGCAGACTGCTGGTTCACTCTAATGTGGCCACTTTTATTCTTGAATCCCCTCCTCCCCGACTCCATCCGCCCCTTCAAAGGCAAATTTATCTTTCATCTATCTTTGCTGATGGTATTAACACAGCTCACGCTTGTGAACACAGCCTCTGCAGCTGCAAGGTCTTAAACAGCTTCAGAGACGTGCTATCGGAGCCGTAGGAACAGGGAGGAGTATTTATGTCTTTCAAACCTATGCCAAATATTTGCAGTTTACAAGCCCAGCGGTATTGCAAGGTATGGGTTATCTTTTTAACAAACAGGAAGTTGTGACCTCACTGCATGACCGTAAAAACCTCTGCGTCTTTGTAATGCAGATAAACGTGAATCATCAACAGGTTTGTGTTCAGGGAGCTCGGCCCATTCTTCTGAGTCATAAACGATGCGCACATCCGCTTTGTGAACTTTACAGTTGTTTGTGGTCGCGTCAAGGCCGCACTTCTTTTTATATGTTTTTTTTAGCTATTTAGGAAAAGGCACATTGGATGTAATTTGGCAGGCTGGCCCGGCCAAGGCCCAGTTTCATTAAACGTGCGTAAGGTGCACTCTCTGTGCCCTCGCTGACGCAAAACCAAGCAAGTAGAAAAAGAGCTCTTTCCTCTGGGAAAGCACCAGGGGGACTATTTCTGTAGTTTTTAAATTGTTTAAGGGGATTGGGCCAGAGAAAGGGAGTGGGGGTGGGGGGTGGGGGGGGCTGGTGTTCAGTTGTGAGCAGCAGACTGTTTCACGTGCCAGATCTGTAATGCGTTCCTCCGGGCTGGGAGCTGGCTGAACTCTGGGCCGTGGCGCTCCGGGAGAGGAAGTCCCAAGCCTGGGGAGTTTCAGACATCCTGTTTTGGAGTGCCATTGGCCAGGACCCGGGCTGTTGCACGCCACCTGCAGACTGTAGGATCACATCTGCCAATGGACCAGGGACAGCAGCCGAGCGTCACACACCTCCTTTGGGTTGGCTCGTTATGGCCTCTCTTTGTCCCACTATCTGCCTCCCGCTCCTCAATCTCCAAACAAATACCCACATTGCTTAAACAAATTAAAGTGTATATAAAGCCCAAAAATGGAATTCTTATTACCACTGCTTTCATCAATGTGCTACTTTTCTTTCCCCTTTACCTTATTCCACTAATCTTGGACGAGCTTCTCCTTTCTCTTAGACGTCCATTATATCATTTTGAAGGAATGTGCCTTTGGTGGAGGAATCGGTCCTTAAAAAGAGTTTATGTAAGAGCGGGCTTGAGCTGAAATAGCTGCCATACCATGTCACATAATTCATACTGTGAGAAATCCAGTGCATGTGAGGTCAGTGATCTCCAGCGTTCGCTCTCTCACGAGCCCGGCTCTCCCTGTTCTCAGACTCCCCAGGAGCAGATAGGGCAGGAAGTTTGCTGGAGATAGTGCTCCCCTGGTTGTTGCTATTTAGGACAACAGGAAAGGGTTTGTGTCTGTCTCCAACAAAACCCCCAACCCAACACCCCCCCCACCCCCCGATTGGCCTGGCTTGTTTATTCAGAGTCATTCTCACCAGTGCAGCTGCATTGAAGGCTTCCCTGTTTCAGATGGCCACCGTTTGACCTTTTTTTTCCGGCCTCCTCGCTATCGGCCGGGCGAATTCTCAACTGATAGAGTTTCAGAACTGTGTGATCAGTGTTTCCCTTTCGAGAGGAGGTACAGTTACAGTTTTTCATCATCTAGTGGAAACTGTTACTTCCACCAAGGAGGTTATGTTTTCGCCTCTGGCCATTGGTTTGTTTATTTGTCAGCAGGATTATGCAAAAAAAACTACCGACAGACTTTTATGAAACTTGTTGGGACGTGGGCCAAGACAGAAGCCATTAAATTCTGCAATAGATCCATGGAATAATTAACTGATCTTGATGAAAAATATCGGGCATATTTTGTAGTATGTCCAATTTGGTCCATATCCAATTATAAAAATCAGAATCCAGCGCATTTAAATGGGGGTTTTTAGTTTTTAAGTTTCTATTTTTCAGGACAATGGAGTTCACTATTGTAGCTCTGGCACACACACTCTCACATATACACACACAATCAAATGCACTGGTGTCATGGGACTGTGGGAGACTCATCTGGCATCCCTTAACCGGCCTGAGAAGGCCTAAATGCTGTGGGGGCTCAACTTCTAACCCCAGGAAAACACCAATAGACCCCGTAGGCCAACTTCAAAGGGGCCGGCACATCAAACAGAGCCGAGCGCTGAGATGGTCATTCGGGATAAAACTGTGCATGAACCCCCCCCCCCATTTGTCAGTTCAATGACTTATACGCATTGTGTCCCCGTTAAAACCAGCAATTTGTCGAGGGAGCACAGGGGTTGGCAGTTAAAACGCAGAGGGGTGCGTGCGTTACAGTCGAGAGGGAGCGCCGCTGGCGCCGCCGCCACACATCCACGTGAGCCGGGAGGTGCTCATGCGAGAAATGAAATGTGATGTCATGAACAGCAGCTTCCCCCCCCCCCCCCCCCTGAATGTAAAAGATGAAGAGAACTATCAGTCTTACTCTCTATCTTTGCCCCCTGTCTGTTTCTGTCCACGCCCTCTACACCCCTCCTCTTTCCCATCACCACCCCCCCACCCCACCCCACGCCCCCAGCCCTGACGCTAGCTTGTCTGAGTGGCCTTTTGCCATGCATTCTTCTCTTCCCTGTTTGGCCTCTGTCTCAGGAAGTGGCCCAATTAGTGGATAAACACCATGGAGGGGCTGGGGGGGTTTTGGGGGGGTAGTGGTAGTGGTGGTGGTGGGTGGGGGCACCAATTAGGACTCTGTGGGCTCCGGGATCGGGCCCTGCAACTGCACAGAATCTCCTGTCCCCTGCGTCTGTGCCAGTGCGCCGCCGGACCAAGAGACGGGCATGTGTGATGGGGGGGGGGGGGGGGGGGAGAGGAGGAGATGGAAGTGCAAATCGAAGACCAACAAATAAATGAATAATTAAAATTCCCAAGCACAATGAAAACTTCCCAACACAACTCCACTGACGCTCGGCTGGCTGCGTGGAAGTCACTCCGATTTGTTTCCACCAGCAAATCAGTTGGAAGCTATTAGGGGCCGTGCGCTTGATTTGGTACTTCCCCGAAAATGAGGGATGGATTTTGCACGGTATAATTATTGCAGCTAAAGACGTGTGTTGAGTCTCTTGGGTTTGTGATGCACTATTTATAGATTAATATGCGTGTTTACTTCCTGCAAGGATTCCCAGAACTGTTTCAACACACTGTGCAACCATGTGAAGTCGCCTGCAACACGAAGGTTCAGGTTTTAAAGTCCACTCGGTTCTTTAGACTGTAGATGAAAGAAACTTGACATTTTACCTTTTGGTGACGATAAACCCTCTGTGCCCTGTGTCTTACACATCTCGTTTTTTAAAGTCGATTTCCATGTTGGAATTTACTTTAGTTTCGAGCGTGCCAATATTAGTTTGATTTCCGCGACGTCGTAGCCTCAGGACAGGAAATCTTGATCTGCAAATGACTCCCTTGATTATGTTTGTGATCATATCAAACCACTTGTGTTATAGTTAAGTTCCCTGACAGGTTCGGTTGTGGAGGTTCCCCAAGTTTGAATAATCTTTCAATTTCTTCGGGAACCTCTGAATCATAATAGCGAAGATTGAAAACAGTGTTTGTTGTTTCTGTCACTTTCCTGTGGAACCGAATCTCTTGATTTCTGGGAAGTTTGCGATCCTGGGATTCGAGTGCATTGTGAAGGGCAGGGCTTTAGCAAGAATACATGCAGCAATATAATATCGCAGGTTTATATTCCCCTCTCCTCCCATCAGATTGCAGTGGAATGCATTTTGGCATTCAGTCAAGTCTGATTTACAGGTGACACTGCCTGTGTGTGCACATGGCTAACCTCAGGAAGCACTCAGTTTGACATGTGACACTCCCATGACCCCGAGGTAAAAACCATTGACTCTGCCTTGCAAGTGGAACCTGGGGTTTGCAGAACTGGAACTCACTGTGCAGGAGAGAGAACAGAACAGCCACAGAACATGTATATAGATTACATTGCACGATGATCAATAAAACATTTGATGAGGAGAAAGTTAAGAGTGTATATATACGTTTTTTTATTTTTATTTCTGTTCCATGCATATGACCTTCTTAGGATTAAAAGACAACCTTAATTTACTATATATATATATATTATTTTTTTGATATTGTCTTTTTATTAATAAATGATTCATAAATAACTTTTTTAATAAAACAAGTGAAGTCAGAAAAGTCACCCACCTTGTTTTCTATAGAAATCTAGTTTATTAGAAATGTGTCTTCACATTCTGCAGATTTTCCAGACAAGAAATAAAGTAATGATGTTTTTTCTTTTCAATTTATGATCCTTTGATACTCGATGTGTTTTTTTTTTTTAATCTTTCCGTGCTTGTTTATTTCACTCGGGAGAAAATTATTGAAATAAGTAGATTTTTATAGAAAACAGATTCTTTCCACTTTTCTTTTTAAGAAAACAAGTTTATTTTTACGACTCAGTCATAGACTGTAATTACATTGAGTGTTGTTTTCAGGAAAATTGTCTTTAATCGCCGTTAATGTACACGGATCCTCGACTGCGGCACTTTTACTGGTTTTAAAAGATTTACGTTAAGAACATTTGATTGTTCCCTCAGTGAAATCCGGTCCGAGCCGTCCAGAACCCGCTGAGACGACATGCCGTCCAAATTGAATTAAAGCACTACTTCTCTTGTCTGTCCTCTCTCTCTCACTAAACTCAGTAATTTGATTGACTCAGCCGCCCCCCTCCCCACTTCCCCACTTCCCCCTCTCGCCATATTACTGTTATTTCAACTGGCAAATATGTACTCTGCATTCCACCGCCATCAGTGGCGGCACACGCTGCTCCGTCTCCCTGAAACAGTCACTTAACCAACGGTGCAATTACACTCCCTATATGCCCAAACACAATTGGAACCAATGGTTGGATAAACAAATGTTATCCGATAGGTACAAATTATAGATGTATGGTCAAATTATAGATGCACGGACCACTTTCATTTGATTTTTTAGGGGTGGGTGGGGGGGGATCCGTGAAGCAGTATTTCAGTCCGGGTTTTGATATTGATGTGAGCTTTGTTGCCAGCGTGTCTGAAAATGTTTGCGTTCTCACTGAGATAGCAGGAGAGAGAGGCCCTGTCAGGATATGTGTTTTCTTTTTTCCTCCTCTTCCTCCGGGCTGGTGGCTCCGCGTTTTAAGAGTGTTTGTGGAGCAGAGCCGTTTACCATATGGCTGTCACGGTGGATGAGTTACTGCGAGCGGCCCCTGTGAGCAGCGCCGCGATGCAGCAGATAACTGGAAAAGCAGTTTGCTCGCTCCTCTTTGCACAGTGCACACCTTTTGACGGGGAACTTTTTTACAGTTAAACGACAAAAGAAGAAGCAATAAGTCATTTTGCTTTTGGGACCGGTGTGCGGACGGCGGCGATACAGGGAAAAATATGAACTTCAAGTCTGCTACATAAATACAGGAGAAAATGTCTTAACCAGCACGTAGTCGTGTCCTTTTTATGAAGTCTTCCTACTCCTTCCTATTCTGCTGGAGAAATACAGTTTCTTCCACAGGAGTGTTGAGATTGCACAGTCAGTGTAAATGGAGACATAAATATCGAACAGGCACAGGCGAGGTGACAGACTGCGGCATGAAATATGTTCACTATGCTGAAGCTACATAACAGGAATGCTTTCATGGACGCCAGTGATTTGTTGGACGTAGATATCGGAGGCACTTATGGGACCTCGTGGCCTTCGGGGGAAGGAAGGAGCGCGGGGGGGGGGGGGGTTTAAAAAGGGAGCGACGGTGCGTTTTTGAGGGTGTCAGTTAAACTAAACAACCCACAGGATACAAGACAGTAAGTATTATAATATCTAAATTGCAAGAATGCAAGGCTTGAAACAAAATCTCCCAAATTACACATCACAGTGTTTGGTACATAAATAGTCATTTCCGCACACAGGCCCCAAAAAAGAAAAAAACATGCCTCCCACTGAAAATGGGATTCCTCGCTGTGAAAGTCAAGCTATTTATGGTATGCACCAATTTCCACCCGCTGAAATATCTGCTCGCTTCCTCGTTTCTCCCTCTCTCCTCTTGACGGACAGTAAAAGCCACCTTCGGGGGGGAAAAGTGAAGCCCGGACGAGGCCTGACAGGCAAATAGCCGCTCTGGAAGAAACCGCGATGGCTCGTCTGTTGTCATGGCAGGAGATGGAACCTCGTATACGCACATACCCACTCATTGTACTGAGAGATTTAGGAGTGCTGTGGAGTTACAGTACAGTCGGGGGGGCCCCCGCTGCGGTGAGGGCCTCAGACGGAGAGAGGCAGGCCGGGTTCCTGGGCCAGGGGCTCTGAAAAGGTTGTAGGTTATAAATACTTGACAGCGCAGTAAAGCTGTCGCAGTCTTCCTGAAGCAAGCACTCACATATATGTACACACACACACACACAAACACACACACACACAAACCCAGCCTCCCGCCCTTTGTACCCCTCCCTATTTGCCTACTTTCCAAGCAGCAGTTAACTTCCTGTGTAAACAGGAAGTAGGATGGCAGAGGGGACGCCTGGGCGGCTCTACCTCTTGCACTGGACAGCAGGCGTTTTTTTTGGGGGGGTATTTGCTTTGTTTGCGTGTACGTGTGAGTGCATGCTGGGGATTCACATGCATTTTTTTTACGGGTGGAATCAGATATTTGCAGTTAAATACCATTTAGTTACTCCTGACTTTTACAAGCCACTGTTGGAAACACCAGAGTGAACGGAACGAGAAAAGCAGCAAACCAGACAAACCAGTGGCTCTCAGCAGGAATCAGGGATTTCTTCTGCCTCAGTCTTATTCTCATAACTGTGTCCGTTCTGACTTTGGGTAAATCTCAACACGCTTTGTAGAAATCTGGGAAAGGATTCTGGAAATGACTCTGGTAAAAGACTTCATAAGTTTTCCCAATAAACTTCACTATTACAGAATTTGACATCTTGTTCATTTTGCTCTCGCCCACTTTACACTGTTTTACCAGAGTTGTGTTTATTGAATCTCCACAATAGTGTCGGTAAGTGGAAAAATAGTCCAAAAGCCAAAGTCAGAACGGACACAATTCTGTCAGTAATCCCAGTTTGAAAAAATACTGTAATTATTTTGTAACGATGCAGCTGCTTTGGGTTTTGGTTGGATTAACATTATTTTATATTGTTAACAAAATGAGAGGCAGAACAAAAAGGAGCAGAGGCAGAGCGGAGATCTGGTCATGGCATTGGTTTAGCATCATTTTTCCGAATCACCAAACAAAAAATTTGGCTATTTCCTTGTTTTCTGTTTCTTGGCAAAACACAGTAAAACCATCGCTGCCAAGTCAAATTCGGTTTGAACATTTCAATTCTCTTTGCCTCCTGCACGTGTGTGAGTGTGTGCTTCAGTGCGAAGGTGTAGGAGACACACACACACACTCACTCACATGTTCTATCCATCATAATACAAAGGGCGCCCCCCCACCCCCCTGACACTCTCACACACAGTTGGCCTGCATGGACCTCTACCTGCCGCATGCAGGTTGTCTGCTGCTGATGCGTCTCTCTGATAACTTTAATATCTACAGTTAGAGAGAGAGAGCGAGCGAGAGCGATGGACTTACAACAACATCCTGTCCCTAACAAAGAGGCCGAAGGGAACGGCACGACATACCGGTACCTGTATCGAAGTGTGAAAGGAGCTTAATCGTTTTGAGTGCTGATGATGCTCCGGCCCTGATTCCTTTCTCTTTGAAAGCTCGGGGGGGGGGAAACAAAGGCCCCTTTTCTCCTCCAAGTGTTTGGTCATGTTTTTTTTTCCTCTTGTCTTTTATTACTACATCTTTACAGAAGGTGGTGGGCCGGGGGGGAGAGGGTCGGACAAGGGGCCGTGCACCTGAGGGCGTTTTATCACCCCGTCAGTGGGTCCGTCACATTCCTGCGGTTGGAAACTGAAACGTTCGGCCAGGATTAGGGTTAAGGTGTTTTTAATTTCTACTTAAAATCAAGACGCTGATGAGCCAGTGTGACCAACAGCATTGTCCTCTAAAACTTATGAGTTCTTTCGAAAGACAAGCCACAGTTTGTCCCGAGGTAATTCCACTGACCAACCGACAGACAGGGGCGTGAAGACGACTTCCTTGGCTCAGGTAACTATCAGGATGTGTAGTAACTTTCTTCTGATCGATAAACCAAGTCTTAGTCTGCGCGCCTCAAACTGAAAGTGTTTGGGATCGTCGGGCAGTTTCTGAAACACCAATTTAACACGTTTCCTATGTTGGAATTGGGGGAAAAACCACAAATCTGACAATTTCCCTCGCTTTCCAATACTTAAAAAAAATCTGACAAGCATTTCCACTTCACCCAGCGACTGACCAGTTGAATGAGACCGGTAGAAAAAAATTCCCTGTTTAGCTTCAACCAGCATTTATTTTTAAAAGACCAAACATCAGACCAAAACAAACCCGAATGTTTGAGCACTTGATTAGGGCTTGATTCTAAATTAAACAATGAGGACCTTGTACGTGGGCCAAAGTGCCTCTCGTGTTTTATCACTGGAAAGACTGAACGCCATAACAAGATGTAGGCTTGACTAAACTCATGTCGCAACCAATTGCCAAAACCGAGAGGCCTCGTGCTGTTGAAACATCTACGATATCGGGCCAAGACCGAGATATAAGTGAGATCCTCTGTTTCCCATTAGTTTATTTAACACAAAGTTTGCATGACCCTGTACAGTATGTGTTAAATCCCAAGGTTATGTGGAGCCCAATGTAAACACAGCAGTATTTTTTTTTTAAATGTAAAGGGGTGAAGTTGATCCTTGGGAGCCTTGTGTGTGTGTGTGTGTGTGGGGGGGGGGGGTTATCAGATACAGTCATAATAAGATATGTGGAGGCTCGGGCCAGACTGGTGGCTGGAAACAATGGATTCAAGGTGAAGGTTTCTCTGTTTGTTAAACCATTAAACTGTCAGTTCGGAGCGGAGATAGAAGTGAGAGGCTCGTAATTCAAGTCTTTTGTGTTGTTTTAAAGTCGAATTCATCTCGGTGGAAAGTTTTTCTTGCCTCTGCTTGTGTCGAGCATGTTTATCCCCAGAGGACGTGAAATGGATCCTCGGAGAGACGCTCGACATCAGACACGTGTTTTTTGTTTGTTGTTTTTTTTTAATCTGGATGTTGGAAACGACAAACTCTGCTCTTTATTTCCTTAGCTTCTACATTTCCCATTCCTCTTGTACCCCTCATTATATATATTATATACACACCTTTTCTCTTTTGTTCCCTAAATGAATCTTTAAAGGATGCATGGGCCGTGGAAGTCTCTTTGTTTAACTTTCTCACATTGCAAAAGATTGATAAATATAGAGTTTATATTTCCTCCTTTTCTACCTTTCCCCATTCCTCTTTTTCTCCTCCTCTTATTCGCAGACACACGTAAATATCCAGTGCATGTGCATGTGCATGTGCATGTGCACCTCTCCCAGGGAGAGAAAGAGAAAGAAGTGAGGTGTTACTGGTTGAGAGGGACATGTACATGCAGCTCCTGGTCTGAATAGCACTTCCTGGCGTGTGAAAGGCGAGCTGGGGAGGGAGGGGAGGGGATGAAGAGAGTGAGCGGTGGAGATGACGGGGGTGCACCTCCTCCTCTTCCTCCTACCTCCTCCCGCTGAAAGCCTTGTTTGCCATTCTTGCAAGCACCTCTCTGAAAAGGGAGTCAACGGGGAGGGAGAAGGAGTGAGGGGGGGGGGGGGTGACAATGAGGCGAGGAGGACCACATCCATGTTTGCCAGGTGTTCCTTTTGTGATCCTCACCTTGCACTCAGGCATGGAGGGCGAAACAGAGAGACACAGAGGAAGGAGTGTACCGAGAGAAAGGTGGAAAGAGACAGGAACAGGGGAGAAAAGCGAGGGAGCTAAAGTGTGGTGTGTCGTGTGTGTGTGTGGCACAACGTACACATGACGCACGCACACACACATGCACACAGGCAGGGAGGGAAAAGAAAAGCCCCAGATCCCGCCATTCTTTCACAGAGATAATCTGCAGGAAAGGTGTTGTGACCACGAGTGTGTGTGTGTGCACACGCGCATGCCCGACGCACATTTGTCTTTCTGTGGGTGTGTGCAGCCTCATATTTATTCAGCACAGGTTCACGGCTCTTATGCACGCCATTATGCTCCAGTGATAAAACGCTTTTCCACAGCCCATCAACAATGCCTTATCAAAGCCCTAATCACAACCCGGACTGCAACAGCCTGCGAAAGCTGAACGCACGCCGACTACGTGATAGCGCCGCTTTCCAGGGCTTCACATCCTCCAGGACCCCCCAAGTCAGCTCACTCAAAACTTGTGTATTACTGTAACTGCTATTACCAAATAGCTTTTTCACAAACTACTTATCTGCACAACAAAGAACCAGCAGTAAATATAGATAATGGACACAAATTAGACCGGGGACCCTCATCTGAGAAAGTTTTGCCCAAAAGATGCTTATCTCAGAGGACTTTTGCTCTTAGAATGGATTTACACCAAATTGCAAGCAGATGGCAAAGAACGTTTTTTTTGTGTGATAGATGCACAGCTGCAGTAATGTTCCCACCAGCCTTAAGAGGAATTGTTTATGCAATCTCGTTGCAGTAATGCTGGGTAGTTGTGGTAATAGCGGAGCTGCCTGGTCCAAACGGGAGTTCTCATGGGCCTCGGGAATGGCCCCTGCCAAATCTAGATCCAGTTGTTGTTGCCACATGCTCGGTAATGTGTTTTTCGTTTTTAGAGGCCTCTGTCCACACGAGGGTCGGCGCTAAGACACCTGAAAAGCTGCATCACATGACCGTTCACGTACGACCAGCCTTGTCTTCTCTGCAGCTGGTTGCACAGAATCAACACCAGTGGAAGTGAGACGAGGGATTTCTGTTCTCGGGCCGATGACGAGTGTTTTTGCAACGCCGTGCCTTCACCGCTGGTCGTGAAGTCTGATAAGAACCAATCAGGAAGCAACTGCAGGCGACTTTGTCATTGTTTTCAAATGTCTCGATTTCCGCCCCAGTCGATGCTAAAAAAAGCAACCCCAGCAGTTTTAAATCTAAAACAAGTGCCAGCAGCTTTTCCAGCAACGGCGATGCATTTAAAAACTAAAACAAAGTTGTGTGGATTGAGCCAAAGTGTGTAGTTAATGCTGCTCACAAGCTAACAGAGGCAATAATATGACTTCCTCGGGTAATAATACAGTGTCATTTTATCTGGCACCCGTTATCATTTCTATTCAATGAGGTCTTTCACGTCTATGTCAAACAGTTGGTGCGATCGTTAAATAGTTTTAATTCATACTTCGGTGAATTACCAGCTGCAGAACCCTGAGTGCACAGAGGAGCAGGGACTTGTTGTCGGAAAAGCCGGCGACTTTCAGTTTGTGGTTTGTTAGTTTTGAGATTAAGCAGTTGACAGCATGCGAAAAGACCAGTTTATCTATCTTTAGAAACTGAGGGTTGTTGTTTTCCTGCCAAAGGGAATCACCTAGATCCGGAGTAGTTACACAACAGAGGTGTGGTTGGTTTCTCGCAGAGAGCCGACCTGAAACGAGTCGAGCTTTGCTTTACTCAACGACCTCGATGCACGGATGAAAGGGGAAAAACATTGCTCTTCTCATTCGGTCGCCCACTTTTTTTTTGCTTGTGTCTCTTCGCACTCTGCTCGACGTCATACCTGTTGGGTGTAATCCGTCCAAAAGACACTGCGTGCTAAAGACGTGAGTCATGAAAAGAGCCGACCTCGATGCCAAATGCACTTGCTAACTTTCTCCGTATCAGTTCTGTGGTATTTTCAAAGATGCACCGCACTCCTGTTGCTCCTGGAGGTCTTACACACATACGTTTTGATCTTTGAGGATTATGAGTTTAAAGAGCCAAATTCGAGAGAGATTATTTGTGAATGAGGCGCAAAAAACAAGCTAAGAACAAAGCTTTGATACGGATCACCTGATTCCCAGTGTCTGGGAACTTAACTCGACACGTAAAGCCTTCGCAGTTCGAGTAATAAAAACACGGCGAAGGAAAAACAAACATAATTGGAGTCACACGACCTAAACACAGGAGCCACAAGATTATGCCTTGTTCTCAACCACTGTGACTAAGAGCGAGCGCGTCCGCAGCTCCGTTCATGTGTAGCCGTCCTGGAGAGCATGATTCAATTACCGGCAGCTTACAGTAAGACAAATACAGAAATAGACTGGTGGGCAGTGTTGTGTTTCACTCCACGTACCCAAGGTCAGGCGACTGTAAAATAATATCCCCTTGTAAGAAGCTGGATATATGTCTCTGCAAACAGGGCGTTGCTGAGTCCACCGAATAGATGGGACTTGCACGTAATGCAGTTCTTACTCTCGAGATCTCCACATGCCTCCCATCGCTGGTCAGCTCTGTGTGATTGATTGGTTTCGTGTCGGCGTCGTGTGCTCGAGGTGCCCGCCTGCAAAAACATCCATAAATCTTAGTAGTATTCCTCGAACTGCTCGGCGTGCTCTGTTGTAGTTCCCTGCTTGTACAAGTGTTATCTTGTTCCATTGTATTAGTCTGTAGGACATGAAAACTTGGCTGCGTCCACATTTAAGGTCTTATTACTCGGTATGCTGGCTTGGAAATAATACCTTTTATTTTTTTTGCCAGTTATGAAACAGAGTTGAAAACAATACCAAAGCAACACTTTTTTTTTTGCATTATTTTACTTTGAAGAAAGTAAATAATAGATGCCAAATATCTTGAATATTAAATGCAGCAGTAAAATACCTTTTGTTTGTATAAAATACAGTTTAAAGAATGTTTTTTTGATTGACAGATATGCATTGGCTTTAATTTATCTGCTTTCATATGCAGATAGCTTTTAATAGAGATCAGCCAAAATGTCGTCTGGACCTAAAACAAGGTGTCGCTGTTTGTGTTTCGTGTCGAGAAACGTTTGTTTGTGCTGAACAGTGAAAATACAGGATACTTCTTGAGATACTACTTGAGTACTTCAAGCTTTATGTACTCATTTCTAGATTTTTATTTATTAAGAATGATCATTATATTATCCTATATCCCATTCATTCCCATTGTAAATCACTAGGTTAGGGTGTGATGTGCACGGGTCAACGTTCATAATCAGACGTTTAAAATAAAATAATGTTCAAACAAGCAGGAATGGACAAAGAAGGCCCATATTCCAATGGATGATTCAGGAATGTTTGACCGACTCGGCGTAGTGGTCGTCTGAGCTGACGGTGAACGCTGAGGCATTGATTAACGATGAATCTCCACGTGTTGGTTTTCAGTCGGTGCAGAACGACTGTGACGCAGCGTCGGCCCCTCGCCCTTTGAATAAACCGCCCGTATCAAATCTCTCTCGTCCCAGTGAAGGATGCTCCAGTCGCTCCGGCCCGGTGACCTTGTGGCTGCAGTGTGTCGTGTGGCTCGTGGTGCTGACCTGTCACTCCGTATCCATTTCCAACATCCAACCGAGGAGCCATAGCTCCCACCCCCCCACACCCAGACCGTCGCCATGGAGACAGTCAGTCTGACCTGGAATGCCACTGTTCAGCACTTCTGAGGGATTCGCTCGTGTTTCGGAAGAGCTGGAAGTATCAATTAAGGAAGCTCCGGCCCCCTGGAACACACCCCCAATCTCACCTCCTCCCTGCCCTCCTCTCTCCCCCCCCCTCCCCCCAACTCCAACTCCCCTGCTCCCATAACTCATGCAACTGGAACTCAGCAGAACAACCAATTTGACCAGGTTCCACTTTCTCAAATTGCAGGAAAACACACTTAACTGATGGGCCCTCCCGACTTGAGAAGGGCCATTGTTGTGTGCCTTGACCCCCACAGCCCCCCCCATCCCCCCCACACACATCCTCCCCTCTGGCCTGTCTCCTCTCCGTGTCACGTAACAAGCTGAAAGTACACCTTTTTCCACCAGGCCCTCAACAGGAGATCTTTTAACAAGCCCGGGACCTCTTTGGGCGTCTGAAGGGCCGATTCTCTGGGGTCAGGGACCACAGGGGAAAGTGTGTAAATGATACCTGATGGTTTGTAAAAAAGAACATTTGATAGGTTTAGATACACAGTCATAGCTGGTTGGTTTAAAAAAAACAAGACGGCAGAAACAGAATCAATATCTACCATTTCCCTTGCTCTCCACAAAGCCTTAGAAGTAGTAAAAATAGTAGAAGCACCATGAAAGAATGAAAAAGTAGAATAGAGAGAAATATAGAGAATAGAGAAGTGAAATTAATCATTTTAAAAAACTTTTGCATCGGCATTGCCCCTGCAGTCGTCTGTTGATTTGGTTTGGTCAGTTTCTCCTTGTTTATGAGGGAAAGACACTGTCATGCAGTTCATCACGTTAGGGAACGGGCCTGGAGAACACACCGGGGAACATCTTCAAATGTTTTTAATCATTGTTTGTTGATATCCGTGCTGCCATGTGAACTTGGACTTTAAGGTTGATCCATCTCCCAACAAGCTGCGAACCAGCAATTGTTAATAAGTGTGTAACCCTAATAACGCCCCCCCCCCCCCCCCCCGCAATTGCCCCGTTGGCCTGCGTGTTTACCTGAGGCGCTTCGCGGAGCTGCTCTGTGAAACCGTGCCAGTGTATCCAGAAAGCTTTGAGGTGAATAACTGCATGTGCGCTCACAGTTTGCTTTGGTTTTCAATCTCTCCATCATCACTGAGAGACATTCCTCAACGCACCCGAGTAGGAAGCGCAGTGTGTAATTTGCGCTGTCTGAAAGAATTATTCAGCTCCGCTCAGCTGCTCCAAAATCTGATGGGAAGTTCCTAAAAAAAGATCAGTGATTTAGGAAAAAAGAGGTTGGTGATCACCACATAAATCACCACCTCGCCATGGCAAAGGATTGCCCAGGAGCAGATGTGTCCTTGGCACTTGGCAGGGGATCGCTGCACTGGATAAAAAAAACAAAAAATGGCCCAACCCTCAGACCATAAACATGTCCTTCCTCAACCCCAAACGGAGGCTAGAGCAGCACAGCGTGCCTCCCTCCAGCCCTCCCTCATTCTCTCTGTTTCAACACATCCCTCTCTCGACTTCCTTCCTGCCCCACCCATTGAATTTTAATACCTGCCTGTCATGTTCTCCTCTCCCCCCCCCCTTCTGTACCTCCCCCTCCTTCGCCAGACCCTTGCTGTGTATCTAGTAATTACCAGAGCACCGAGAAAACCCTTTCATTTAAAGGATTGGAAATTATCTCAGTGGAACACAATAAAATGGCTTCCCCTCAAGAGGAAGGGGAAGTTTGAGCTGCGGTACGCCGCCGCATGTTGCACCGCCTCGCTCTTGAAGTGGGAGCAGAGGTGGAGGTCCTGTAGGTGGTGGTTTTTTTTTACTTCATTTTTTTTCCCCCTCCTCATCTACTCCAGCTCAGCTATTTGATAATCAAAGGGGGAGTCTAGGAAACAACGTGGGTCAATTGGTGAGGTTTGTTCCTTCTTGTTGTCAAATCGCCGCTCTTAAAATATGAACGCAGTTTTAAATTGAGAAAGGGTTGAAAAAGGTTCCTCTAACCAGCCTTGATTTAAGGCTGTGGCCCCTCGTTCACCTCCAGGGGAATCTATAAAATTGTTCAGGCCATTGTAAATAACATTTTTATGGCACTGTGGGGAGAGTTTGATCCCAACACCTCATTGGACCAACACCACTGTCGGGGCAGATTAGTTGGTTTTGGCCCCTTTTTTTTTTTTTTTTTTCGAGCTGCAGCAAACGATACTGTGACAAAGCACACAAAAATGTAAATGAGCATAAAGTTGTAAAATCTACTATTTGTGGAAGTGTGGAAAAGAGCGACTGTTGAGTTTGGCTACGGGAGAGTTTAGTGTTTCAGGCTGTGTAAATGCAGAACGCGTGTGAGTTAAATCATAGAAGACGGAACCTAAATTCTGATCACTTAGCCAGATGTGATATTATGGCTAGTTAGCAACGGTAGCGGGCTGCATTGTGCGCGGCAGCAGTTTATCATATCGCAGTTGTTTTCCGTTGGTTTGAAAGATACAGTTTAATCTCTCCTGTTACTGTACTTTAACTTTAACTGAAACTCACTTATCCGCACTCACTTTTTCCTACATTTAACTGTATCGCGCTTTGAAATGATTTTTTATGTCGGGTAACATGAAGCCAAGTACCGCCGCGGCACTAAAACCCAAGCTGGCCGTGTGGCTTAAATGTAACTGGTAGCTGAAACAATTAATTTTTATAATGTCCATATTGTATTTATGTGGACCAGTCACTTTATGGCCGATACCTGGTCCGACTAATAAGTCCACTCTGGCACCAGTACTGAACCGTAGCGTCAACTCATCCAACTTTTAGGTTTCTTAATATCAATCTGTGAGACTTCTGTCTCCACCACAACACAATGGAGCTGAATTTGTTATGTGTTTGTTTGTCAGCAGGATTACACAAAAACTCCTGTGCAGAGTTTCACAAAACCCGGTGGAATGATGGGACACGGGTCAAGAAGAGAACCCATTAAAGTTCTGGACAAAGGGGAAAATCCGTTTTTGACATTTTATCCACTTTCCAAGATAACAAAATTCATGGATCTTTGTTTTAAGATATTTTTGGCCATTTCACCTGTGTTGATAAAGTACAGTAAGAATGAAATGTGGAAGAGAATGCAGGGAACACACACAGCAAAGAACCGGGTCATAACCAAACCTTCAGATGCTGCAGGAGGCCTCAAGCCTCCTCACGTGGGAGCGCCCGGGCTAATTCAAGGATCTTGATGAAATGCATCACGTATAGGGGACGTATAGGGGAGAAGATAGCAGATATATGAGCTCGTGTAATTTGCTGCAGCTTGATTGAATTTAAGGGGAATGTTAGGCCGTGGCACTGGTATGTGCTCTACTCATTGCAATTCTACACGATTTATGGTGCTCAAAATATAATAAATATAATTCTGGACACAGAAACTTTCCAAACAAATCAATCAATAAAATGTTGTTCCTATAGACCATGTTCACATTTGCCTCTTTAGGTCTTAAAGACTGTTTTTATCATGGAAAAACCTCAGAAACGTCCAAGAGAGTCGTACGTGACGAATCCCTCTCCCATCGGAGCACATCAACGAAATAACATTCATGAGAAATGTGTGGGCTAACATGGGAAACTATGAATATGGTCAGAAACTTTCATTTGTCATTGTTCTTGTCGAACCCTTTACTAGAACAGAGCATCTCATTGGTCACTGAGTTCAGCAGCATTTTGTTTACACGGCGGCTGCTGTTCGCTTCCTGCGCCCGTGTCGTCTCAGCGTTTGTGTTTTCACCTCGCCGCAGTCCCACCTGTCGTTTTTGTCACCGGAGAGAGAGAGAGAGCGAGAGAGAGAGAGAGGCAAAGTTTGGCTGGAACAGCTGGTTGCCCTGGCAACACTTTGTGCCACCGCAGCGGATTGGAACAGGAACTGGCCTATCCATGTCAGTCTGCAGGCAGGATCTGGGCCATGCCTTGTGTTAACAGATTATCTGATTTCCATTCAGACGGCTCGGGTATCAGCCCCACTCCTCTGCTCTCTGGAAAAGCGACCCCAGCCAGCCTCTTTCTGAAAGCCCCCAGAGCCCTCCTCTCTTCTCCCATTTCCTGTCTTAATTACGCACTCCTTTGTGCCGTTGTTGTGTTTTTTTTTTTCCCCCCCCCCCCCTCCTCTCCTGCCTCCCCTTCTTCTCCTCTTGATCCCTCATCCCCTCCCTTCTCACTGTCTGTCTCTCACTCTCTTTTTCTGTGAGGAGATGGGGACCAAGATTTTGAAGTTTGAAGTCTGTTTATGGGGACAGTCCTTTGGCACCCCCCCTCCCCACCACCTCCACCACACCTCCTCCACCTCACACAGACCAGCTCCCCTTCTCCCTTCCATCGTCTCCCCACCTGAAAGAGAATACTGTGTTTTCAATGCATAAAAGGCTTGGCGCTGTCAACAGGAGGAATCCACCAGGGCCCATGGAAAACATACTCAGAGCCGCAGCTACAGTTTCTCCGAAAGGGGAGCGAGCGGGAGGAAGAGGAGGGCGGATGGGTGAGTGAGGGAGGCAGCTGGAAGGGATTACAGTGCAGTTTCATAGGCAGCACAATTACAAACATCCCGAGTGTTAACTTGGCTGTGCAGCAGAACATCAATGATGATGCTTTGGCTCTGGAATTGGTACAAGCTTTTCTTTCTTTTCTCCTGTGTTTGTGCGCACACGTGTGAGTGTGTGTGGAGCGTTTGAAGAGGTGTTCGCAGCTGTGCACGGTTACACACGACTCCACGATTCCCCCTCCGCAGGTAAATTAAAAGGTTGACGTGGAGAGAAAACAGGGAGAAGGCGTAAAAAACATGCGGAGGTGTTGTAAACACAATGATCATGTAAACCAAGTGGGCACCTCGGCTGTGACAAAGAACAGGTTCGTCACCGTCCTGCGCCGGATCCAGTTACTGAGCCGGGGCATTGAGGCGAGACCAAGAGAGGGTGACCTTGTCTGTGGCGAAATCTGACACAGGTTTTCACATGCTGGGTGGGGGATTTTTTTTTTCTTCTTCCGACCCCCCCCCCCCCCCTCTCTCTTTCCCCGTCTTGTTATCTCTTGCACTAGGTGGCTAATTGCTCTGATGTTGTAGATTACATTTAGCATGCGGCTCTTATTGTTTGTGTGCAGCCGGACGAGGATACAGTTGAATTGTACTCGAGGTTTCTAGATCGGAAGCTTTGGTTAAAACTGTGGGAACGTTTTTTTTTTTTAGGCCACGCTTCAAAAATGTGGAGGAAAATTCAGTAAATAAAACATTAGGTTCATAAACTCCAATGTTAACATCAGAGCGTGATCAGAAACTTTTGTATTAACAAACGTCAAAAACACAGAAAACCATTTAATCCATTGCAAACAAACTGGAAGCAGCGAATGTTCTTTTACAACATGACAGGTGGTCAATTATCAGGATTTTGGTCAATTTACTGTCGATCAACTAATCAATCAATCAATCACCAGATAGCGTCGGCACTGCTTGGCGTGTGACGACACTTGGAGAGGTGTCATGCGACATCATGGTGGGGATTACAGAGAGAGAGAGGGAGAAGAAAGAGGAGAGAGAGAGAGAGTGATCATGAGTGAATCAAGTGGAGGAGGATTAGGCGAGGAGGAGAGAGGAAGAGAGGCAGACGTGTCCTGTTCCTGTCCTCTGTCTTGTTCCTTCTCTGTATTGTCTCACTCCACCAACGTGTCCCCCTATTTTCTGTCTCCCTCTCTGGACACACATAAACACTCTCCCACGTACTCACACACACACCCCCCCCCCCCCCTCTCTCAACCGGGCCCAGTCTCAGCTCAGGATCAGGGTAAACAAGCTAATGTTTAGATTTCACGGAAGTGGAAACTGATCCGGTCGAGTCGACTCTGTCACTCAGCAACGTGCCTGTTTATGTTTGTCTCTTCGGTGAGTATCTGTGAGTGGCAGCATGTGTGAGCATTCAAGGCTCTCTCTCTCTCTCTTCTCTCTCTCTCTCTCTCTCTCTCTCTCTCCTCTCTCTCTCTCTCTCTCTCTCTCTCTCTCTCTCTCTCTCTCTCTCTCTCTCTCTCTCTCTCTCTCTCTCTCTCTCTCACCACAGGGGTGTTAGAAACAGGTTGAAAAGAATAACATTGACCTGAGCCTTGTGATAAAGACAATCATCATGATGATGATGATGATGGTCCATAGACTGTATTCAAAGATATACGAATCATCACCCCTTCCTCCCACTGTGCAGAAATGAAACCAAAATATCCGTGATACAAACGCTGCCATCTTGCCCCGATTACCTGATTTGGAGTCTGCACAGTAGCGATCAGAGGATGGAGCCGTGGTATCGAGGTCCCATCGATACACGCAGTCAACCAATCACGAGTCAGTGTCAGCTGTCAGTCATGCCACCATGTCACCTTTATGTTCTGTCTGTGTGATGGTCACAGAAATGATGGGCAACAGTACCTGATGATGATGACGATACGATGATTCCAGGATCTTGATACATCAGCGTATTTAGGCGACAGATATCTACGATGTAATTTGCTGCAGCTTGATTGAATTTGAGGGGAATGCTGGGCCTTGGGGGAAGTCTGCTCTCCGCTGAGTTCCATTCTAACGTTTGTTTGTGAGCATCACGTAAAAACTACAGAACGGAATTCCACAAAACTCTGTGAATTTTGTCGTGGGAGTTTAGGGACGTTTTAATCACCAGGCAGTCGTCGGTTTCCGGTTTGTAAATTCTAAGCTTTAATGATAGAAATATGTCATCGAGCAAATGCGCTGCAATATTCCCAAAAAAAGAAACAGTGGTATAGCCCTTTAAAACTGTGCAGTAAGTATGAAGTGAATCTCAGCCTCGTGGCTCTGTCAGATTCTTCAGAGCGATAATCCCTGAAGTCCTCTTCATTTCTTTCTCTCTCTCTCTCTTTTTTTTTTTAATTCCACCACTACATGAAGAGGACGACAAGGGCTGTCAGAGAAACACAAAGCACTCAGGGTTGCGTGTTAGGAGCCGCCTGAATGGCACCGGGCCTAACGAGAGCCCAGCAGGGACCCCGAGGTGGGCCTGGCACCTGCAGTCTGTCTCTGGGGGGACGGGGGGGGGAGGCGTGGGTGTAGGAAGGGGATGGGAGGTGTGTGTGGGGGGTGTGTGTGTGTGTGTGCTGTCAACAGACTGTTATCAGTTTTTTTTTCATGCATGTATCCAGGTCGGGATCCACACAGAAGATATTTACTGTGCACAAGTTGTTCTGTAACACACAAGATTGGAGCTTGTTGAGATGAGATGCAGAGACCCTGAGAGGTGGAGGGGTGGGGGGGGGGTGTCACAGACAGGAGGGTGTTGGTGGGTGATACTGGCACTGAACGCTGGGAGTGATGGGGGGGGGGGGGGGGGATAAGAAAAAGAGTCTGAACTGTGGAAGGAGAAACGTCGGTCACTGATTGTTTCTGCTTTCTGGTCCAACACACCCGCTCGGGCCCGGGGAGCTATGGAGGGTGCCCGCGGGCTCTGGGGCGGATTATGGAAACCAGACCTGGCGAGTTTACACCAAACGCCATGCCCCGTGGAATTAAACTGCGAACTGCGGACAGCTCACAGGAAACGCCTCTTTGTAAAGCAAACATACACGTATTTTATGGCAGCCGCTTTAGTGCTTTTTTTATTTTGGGCTCCAATGATTCGACATTTCAACATGGCCTCGGGCTAATTTCCTCTGCTTTTCTTCACCTTGGTGGAGCGACACACACACACACACACAGACACACCACATACACACACATACATACACACTCACCGATTCCTATCAAAACAAGAGTTATTTTTTGCCATTTCTTATTTTTGTGGAGGTGTGAGAGCCGGCCAGTCGGGATTGTTTTGACAGATTCAGGAACTTTATTGCGGCCCCCCCCGGAGCAGCTGTAGGCGTGGGACCCCCCCCTCAACTCAGCCTCCGACCCAAAAGCAGAGCAACACAGCTGCTGTTACCTCTCTCTCCCCCCCCCCGACTCAGCCCTTCACCTGGTCTCCATATGATGCTGACCCTCACACACACACACACACACACAAAAGCCATAAAAGGTAAAAGAGGTGTGACGTGTAATTCTGTAATGATGCTATGCAACACCACACACACACACACACACGCCTCTGTGACTCTTGCTGGGGCCACTCATTATAAAAAAATACAATGTGTAAATTCACGTCACTGAAGAACAGAATGTCAAACTGTCTTTGTCCTAAAGGAAAAGTCTGCTTTGTTACAGAAGACGTGATTTCTACCAACTTGTCAAGGAACGTGAGGAGTTAAATAAAGAATTTTTTTTTTTTAAAGTAGAATTACGATACCCAAACTTTTTCAAAACATAAAAAAAAACTTAAAACAGATTTCATACTGTTTTGAGCAATGAGAAATTAATGCAGATATTTTTCGGTGCGTCAACTTTCACTTTTACATGTGTTTGTGTTTATTGCAATCACTGTGTTGCCAGATCTCAGCTTTTACTTTGGAAGGGACAATCAAATCATCACCTAAATAAAAAAAAACAGAGAGCTTATACCTCCATGATGAAACCACATTTAAATTCACTAGATCCAGATTTCTATTTGGATCTGCACACACTCATAAACATAAGTCCTGTAAAAATGCCAGTTTTTTTTATTTATTATTATTATTCACCGAGACAATCTTGCACTGTTAAAGAAAGTGAAAAGAAAACTCCCAAATCTGAATCCTCACCCAAATAGAATGGGTTCTCTCCCTGACCCTCGACACATCCTTTCACAGTGGCCTGTCCTGCAGCTTTAACGTCCTCCTGCGAACTAACAGACACACAGGCAAACAAACACAGACGAACACGTAACCTCCTCCAAGGAGGTAATTATCTTTTTATAGGCATTCCTGTAGAATTTACTGCTTTACATACATGTTGGCCAAAAAAACGCCTTTAAGGTCAAAGTGTTTTAAAGTGAAACATGAAAGTTTAAATGTACAGAAGAGCTTGAAATCAGTAATAATGAAATAATAATAACTGGAGCGTTGTGCTTCATGTGCACGCTGGTTTCTTTTATTCCCCCGAATGCCCGAGCTACAAAAGTCCTTTTCTGCGACACGGTGTCACCTGTTCACTTGGGTTATACTTCACTTTGAAACCACACATCCTGACTTCCCCTGGCTGTGCAGTGCATGTGGGACAGTAGGGGGTTAACAGCGCCAGAGTTCTTTAGTTCTTGGACACGGTGGCCTCGCCTGCCGGATGCAAGTTTGACTCAAGGGCAAAATCCAGAGTGAAAGCCTCACATGTTTTTGACTGGTTGCCAACTCCACTCTCTCTCTCTCTCTCTCCCTCTCTCTCTCTCTCTCTCTCTCTCTCTCTCTCTCTCCTCTCTCTCTCTCTCTCTCTCTCTCTCTCTCTCTCTCTCTCCTCTCCCCCCCCCCCCCCCCCCCCTCTGCCTCTGATTTACTCTCTCGCTCTCTCCACTCTCTCCGTTCCTCCTCTGATCCTCTCCCACATCAAAATCAGGCCTGACATGAAGCAGGTCCAGTGTCCCTCTGAAACACAGCGTGGCCTTGTTCAGAATTATGTCATCTTTTCAGGGAGGCGAGGTTGTGCAATAACCCCCCCAGTGGACGGTGTGAATCTGCTTCAGTTGCACGTCGGGTGCACGTACGATTTGGAGGAGCTGAAAAACTAGAATATGGTAGAAAACCTGTTTGCACACGACTTAAAGCAGAGGGATGGATTTAAAGTTTTTCCTCGTACAGTCTAGGAGCCGATTCTGCAACGGGGCCGTTATCTCTGGGAGTTCGGTGCGAGCGGGGCAGCTGCCAAATCCCGGTGATCTCCACTGAGAGCGATTGCATCACAGCCGTGCAACCAGGCTGTTGTTTTTTCCGAGTTAATAAATCCCTGCTCTTACTCTTACAATTGTCGTTTCTCATTCATAGTATTTTCTGAATCAGCTACCATCTGCAGACTAGATAGTCTGCTTCCTGTTAGGCGTATGGATGCAGCCTCGACATGACGCTACAAGGCTTTTGCCTCCAGAATGCTCCCAGAGTTCTCTCCAGATGTAAAGCCAATGGCCTCACGCACTGATATAACCGTATCTATCGGTAATCATCATCATATAAGATCAAACATTGCAATGACTACAATAGCATATTTCCCAGAGGTGCACAGATGCCGTACAGTCTTGCCACGAATGCCTGTTGCACAATCGCTGAAAGATTCATACACTGGCTCCCAAACCGCAGAGGAAACAAACCTGAGTCTGGATTCAACTATGTCGAGTGCGTCTGAAAACAACAAGACGCCTGTCTTTGAAACTGAGCTTCTCCTCGAGAGGATGTGATTTCCATCGGGCCGCAACCTTGTCACCCACTCGTAACTACTTTCACTGATTTACCAGCAAACTCTACTTTCAGTGTAACCGTGATACCAAAAATTTTTTTCCTTTACCTGACAATAGCCAACATTCACTAGCATTTATTCAGAACCCTGTATCAGTTTCCCCCGGATCCGAACTCCAGAGTCAGACCCCGCTGAGCTCCCTTTGAGCCTTTGATTCCCATCGCACTCGGGCATTTTTGTTTGCCGTGTGTTCTGCATAAATCCAGGGTGGCCCATCTCCGAGCTGGTATGACTCACCGAGGCCTCTGAGGATTGCAGACTGACAGGTTAGGAAACCACATACAGCAGATGCCTTCAGGCGGGGAACAAAGTCAACTCACGTCTCCCCGGGCAAGCCACTTATTTACCCAGACAGCCTGCCATCGTCTTGCACGTTGGAAAAAAAAGAACCAACTTTTTTTTTTTTTTTTATAAAAAGGTTATTGAAGAGAACTGAGATTCCACCAGATGTGCAGGGGAAGAACTTGGTCATCATGTTCAGTATCATGGACTCAGTGTTTCCTTTCATAGGGAAGCGTGAGCAACAAAGCAGATCTGATCTCGATTCAGCCGCACCGTGTCTGAGCTGGTATCTAAGAATAAAGACACACACACGTGAAGTGCGGGGGCGTCCGTTTGTAAACACTTTGTAGACGTCGCTCTGAGCAGGTCAGATTGAAGCGGGCCAAGAATGTGCTCGGCGGCAGCAAGCGCTCCGAGGAGAAGATTCCCAGCATTCCTCACTGGTTAGGGAGAGGTACCGGCCTTCACAGATAGGAAGTCGTCTGTCATTAGGGGGTAATCACTTCTTGAGGAGGACTGCAATGCCTGGAATGATTACTGTTGTTATCGGCAGTGAAACTTGGCGCACAGAAAGCGGATGAGGGTTGTTTTTTTTTGGGCCCCTCTTAGTATTTTTGGGTTGTTTTTCAAAACGTCTTCACTTGTGCTTGGTTCTGACGTGCAGCGCGGTCGACCGTGTGCATTCAACCAGCTTCAGTCGTGTAGAAATGCTTCAGTGTTGACTTAAAGCTAGTTGGTATTTCTTACCTAGGGGCATTTCTAATTACTAATGGCTCGTGTGTAATGATGCCTATCATGTCAGTGGTGCAACAAGGTGGATGCAATCCATCACGGAAAACTCATGTTAGAACAACAGAGAATCTATCCAACTGCGTTCCGTCGGTGGCGGTTGGCTGTCTCCCACGCCACTTATCCGTGTTTGTTTCCAGGGTTTTGCTCCTGCAGTCGTTTCAAGTGGTTCGTCTGGGTCCCTCAGCAGCTTCACCTCCTCTCCTCTGTTGTCTCCTTCCCTCCCTCCTTGTCCCCTTGCCTTCTGCTGGTTGAGCCCAGTCTTCAGGTGGAATGATGCCGTTACAAAAGAGCCCATCAACGCTTGCCCAACATGCCAAGCCAAGTGCTGGTCTTTCGGGGTCCACCCCCCCCTTACCTCCTCCTCTTCATCTCCTTCCCCTTACCTCCTCCTCCTCCTCCTCCTCCTCCTCCTCCGAACCCTCCTGCCCCAACCCCTGGATCCTTGAGAACAGGAAGTGTATCTTGTTAAGTGATGGATGGGCCCCCTGCTCTTGCTGAGAGGAAAGAAAAAAAGCCTTTCTTTCCCTCCAGGGCAGTCAGATGAGTTTAGCAATCTGAAAGCTGAGGGTCGGCTCTGCTTTTCGGGAGCGCCTTGGAACCCTCGGCGCCCGAGCGCCTGGAAGCCGGGGGCACTTGTCCATAATGTGTGCCGGGAGAATTAACGGCTGATAAAGTCGCAGGCGGCATCTTCGCTCTAGAGAAATGGATCTGAAATTAAAGGGACCAAGCCAAAGAGTGTTTACAGGAATTTGTGTGTGTGTGTGCACATGCACGCTCATGCATGTGTGTCGGTGTGCATGGGTCTGTGTGTGTGTGAGTTGTTTAGCTGGGGGTCAGCAGGTTTGTGTTGGCATGCAGCCGCCAAATACTTCCAGGGAGAGCAACTCAGGAAGTATCCCTGGCACGTACTCTGTACCGTGCAATACACACTGCCGCGACTGGCTCGACCTGCTGCGACAAACATCCACAGACTGCACCCCCCCCACCCCACCCCGCCCCACACACACACACACACACACACCAACCTGCAGTACCCTCGAACCTGTGGGAAGAATCGTGACAACAGACTCTCACGTGTGTTGTTTTGTAGTCGTTTTGCCAGATGCAACTTATCAAGTTTCACAAGTCTCAAGCCCTGATGCCTTTCATTTAACGCTGCAGCTCCTTAAACCTCTGATCCATCCGTGTCCCGGCAGGTCTCCACAACAAGCCACCCTTTCCTCGCTTTGACTCGCGGTGACGTTATTCCTCTCCGTCCATTTCATGCTGATAGTTTGTCACCCACAGCCAGACCCTCTCCTCAATCGAGTGGAAGAATCCAGAGGCCTGAAAAACAAGGACGTTTCCTCTCATGATCCATTGCTCCTTTGTCAGCCATGGCTCTGTTGTGGTTACCTGAGGGTAGCTACTAATGTTTGTCTCCAGTTTCCATCCTCTCATATTCCACACACATACACAGGAACACAGAAAAGCAACAGATAAAAGGCAGGAAAATTGTCCGGAGGGGAGAGAAAAGAAAACCATAAAAAACAAAACTCTTTAAAATTGCGTCTGGCACACTTTGCAAGCAGATGGACTAAATCGCAACACGGCAGAGAACCTTTGATGGAACCTTTAATTAAAGGATGCGACTATTGTCCCGTTGTATTGTTCTGTTGTTCTCATCAAGCAAACACGAACAGTTTTCAGACAGAGTTTGTGTTTCACGTATATATAAAAAAAAAACGCGGGAGGAGATTGTCCGGGTCCGACTCGTTCACAATAACAGGAACATGTCAGTGTTTTTTGTTTACAGCACATCGACACCGCCGTTGGTCCTTTTTGCCAAAACCTCTTGAAACTTGTCGTCATTCCAAGTGTGTGGGAACTCTTTTTTTTTCATCTTCATTTCTGATTCTACGTCCGTCATGTGTTAGAAATGTCACCAACACACCCGCTCGCTCGTTGTGAATTTTCTGCACATATTCCACATTTTACTTGGAACCTTGGTTTTGAAAAGTTCAGGCAAATGTGCAGAGCAACTGACTCGGAAATCCACGTTCTCACACACGGCCCCTGTTTTCGAAAGCAGCATCGATGACATGACTGTAAATGTCTGCGTGCAACGATACAAAAGACACACGGAGACTGTCGGGCTGGAGGGATCTGTTGCTCCTGTTGTGCAGGAATCGCAGTGTGAGGACTATGTGAGAGTTCAAAGGCTGCTGGTCCGCTCCCTCCAACCTTCACTGATCACTCCTGACGTGACCTCCTGCATGGCTTGCGTCTGCGTGTGTCTCCTGCCTTGTCTCCGCTGGCCGGGGTTTAGCCCCGCTGTGGCCTGTCTGGCCCAAAGCCAGGGACTCCACTGTCTTTACAACCAGGCCCTCGCTGGATCTTGGAAGAGCAACAACAAGGAAAAGCGTCAGTTCCAGTTGATGTTTGTTTTGCTGTTGACGCTTCACTGAAATTGAAAAGGCTGATTCACGGGCAAATGAAAATGCATTTAGTTCTTTTGCAAATCCTGCTGTTCCTGAACTAGCTGGCTGGTCCAAGGGGATCGGCAATCCAATCCAAACAACACTCTGCCGTGCCTCAGATTGACACGCTTGTGCAAAGGAGACGGCGCATATTTGTCTGTCCGTCTGCTCGTCTGCGTGTGAGAGGCGCCTGCCACTTAATGACGTCTGACAAGCGAGACAGCGACGGCTTCGGGTACTCAAGGACTGTTTTGGGGTCATGGAGATGTGATCTTTAGGAAGTGGAGGGTTGATCAGATAACGTCAACACTGTCTCCACGCCGACTGCAAGAAGGGGAAAACCAAAATTACACAGTTTGCCTTTGAGGCATTTGGTTCATGGTCCCATGTAAAAAACGGACACGGTCACTGCGGAGTGGAGTAAGATGCAGTTTCCAGATCTCTATTATAACAAGCAAGCAGGGAGGAGGTCAAAGGTCAGAGTCCTGGTTGTCCTGACGGTATTTCTGTGACACCATGTGCAAAGAATGTGCTGGGAAGGTTTGAAAGAAAGAGCTATACCCAAAGGAAGCCAGAGGACATTTCACCGATAATCAATATTGATGCAGAAGCCTTAACTTGTAAGACTTGTGTGTGACACTTTATGAAACCTGACCGTCTTCTTTCCGTCCCACAGGCTCTGATGCGTCCAGGTCGCCTTGACCGAATCGTCTACGTGCCTCTTCCAGATGCTCCGACCCGACAGGAAATCTTCTCTCTCCAGTTCCGTCACATGCCTGTGGCCCAAAGTGTGTCTGTAGATGACCTGGTCACACGGACAGATAAATATTCAGGAGCGGAGGTGAGTTACGTTGCTTTTGAATGATTTATTACACTGAACCAGCCACGACCATTAACCCCTCGAGACAAATACTTTAGATTTATGATATCAAAGGAAGGACTTCTTTATTTAACGAGTCAAAAGATCTTCATTCAAGTCTCAAGTCTCACTCACTGGAATCAGATGTCTCTGCCTGAGTTTTCAAAAAGTTTCCTCAGCCATAGATCTTTCTTAACACTCAAGACCAACTTGATCCAAACCAGAATAATTTTATTTTTTATCTTTTAACACAGCAACAGTTTTAATATTTGTTCTGATTGTGGAAAAGAGCCAAAGTAGGCTCACACAGATATTTTCTAGGAGGCTGAAAAGCGTCAGGAGCAATTGCCTCTGACATTTCTCACTTCGAAAAGATTTCTGGGAAATGTCCGAACTTCGAGTTTAACTTGTGTTTCCTGTCAGGAAAGGTGCCGTGCAAATAGCGCGTGCAACGAGGATTCAGACCAGCAACCCTGCTTTCGTATGATTAAATCGGTACCTTGTGACTTCAGCTGACCCCCCCCCCCCCACCCAAAAAGAAGCTGTGACTGTGTCGTCTGAGAGACGTTACCGTGCTTTTCCATGATGTCTCTGTCGTGTCTGTGCTCTGTCACAGAGAGCGCCCTCGTGATCTCACTGCCGACTGCGAGTAATCGTACAAACACTTCTTTGTGTGACAGATTTGTCTCTCTCCTGCGCAGAGGAGCTGCTACTGTCTTCCAGACACGGACAAATAAGAAACGATAAGAGATAGGGAACAGTTTTTGAAAAAAGAACGTTTCCACCGGTTGCTGCGTTCCGGTGGCAGCGTTTGATGGTTTGGGGAGTTTCACGTTCTGGGTCTGGTTCTCTCTATCTCTGTCTTGTTCTTTGTCAGAGAAATTGTGTTTGTCTTTGACCTTCAACGTGACTCATAGTGCATACACTATTCGACAGGAAGAAAAAACATTCCCATAAGATGAACAGTATATCTTTCCCCCTTGGATATAAATCCCAGTTGTATATTTAGACTTGAAGAGTTACAGACGCAATAGAAATGTCGTGTTTTGTCTTTTGACAGCCTCCGAAAAACACGAGGCTTTTTAAACGAGTCGGACGCAAACGCTCCGGCGGCAGGTTGTGAAAACACGGATTTCATTGTTGTCCCAGTCGTTCTTTTTGTGTGACATGTTTGTCGGTACTGCTGAGTACACATGGATCTGTGAGTGTGTTCTTAGTCGGTGTTGCTTTCATTCATTTCCGTAAGACAGCAGGAGCTCGAATACCTACTTTTCAAACTTGTGCCGTGGTTATAGTAAGTAGCACTGTCGCCTCATAGCAAGAAGGTTCCTGGTTTGAATCCGATGGCCGGCCGGGGCCTTTCTGTGCGGAGTTGGCATGTTCTCCCCAAGGCCTGCATCGGTTACTGCAGCTTTCGTTCCTGTTCTTTGGCCTCCGCCCCCCACGACGGATTTGTACATGAAACAGCAGAAAAGTTTGGAACAGTACCTGAACTTTTTACATCCAGATTTGGTTTTTTTGGGGCGTAGAGAGTATAAAGTTATCTTGATGACTCCCCCTGACTCGTCCGTCGACTGGGTAATTCAAATGGAGCCGAAGCTAATGCACTGGTCTGCGTCAGTCAGTAACTCTCCAGCCCCGTATCACCTAAACAATGAATCACATCTCAGCCGCTCAGGTTGAGACCTGAGAGGAAGTTTGTGATCTGCATTATTTGGATTTAGTCTAATCTCTGATATTTATTCCAAGAGTTGCTGCAATCCTAGTTCACCTTTTTGGATTTGGGATTTGAAGCTTCATCCTATAGAGGTTCAATTGGTTTTGGTCCAATTGTGTTCAGGCCATTATCTGGATTCTTGTAAATCCTTAATTCAGTTCATTCAATTTCCTGTTTTGGTGTCATATGAAGTGGATCCAGGAACTTGATCAGAGCCCATACAGTCCTGAAGAGAGTAGTTTTATTTCAGTGTATCACGGAGCACATCTTACTTTAACGTAGATTATTCCTCATTCAAAGGAACTTCGACATTTACAAACACACCAGCCTTTCTTCCAGCGAGTACCTGCTCATCAGTACTTTGATCAAGTCTGATCAGGACCTGAGAGAGTTGATGTGTTTTCCATCTCGTCTTCTGAGGTTATTATCTTCTTGAAGGCAGTTTGAGGTTATCGCTGCCGCTCACATCCTCAAAGTACAAGCGCTCCTGCTCCTTGAGTCCTGACGAGGCGCCCCCCCCCCCCCCCAAAGAGCAGCCTAAAGCAGGCGTACACCTGGAGGAGGTATGCAGGGGGAAACCAATCCCCCCGCTATCAGGTGCTGGGTTTGACATCGGGGTTTGTGGTATAGAGTCTCATCTGTGGAATGGAAAGTTTTGCAGTCACTTGCCATTGACTTTGAAACGCCACAAGACATGCCACAGTCATGCTGATAAAGAGTTTATAGATATGGGGGGGGGGGGGGTGGATCACCTGTGTCCGTATTATATTTTACATACCAACGCTATAGATCAAATTAGATTGGGTGAAACTTGAAACTCCCCTGATCGCCGAGGGGAAGTTTGAGAGAAAACAAGAATAGAAAACAGCTCCTCACAGATAATGATGTGTTTACAAGACGGGGGGGGGGGGGGGCCCCGGGACAAATGCAACAAATCAACATGTAAATAAGCAAGTGAATGTCCAAACACAGCATGAGAGTGGTGATCGGTCACATCCTGGTACTCGCTCAGAGGCTTTGAGTTCTGACGTCAAGGGGCCTCGCTTTCCATCAGTCATTAGGTTTTAATGAAAAACGCTGGTTATTATCTTTAAAAGAACCTAAAGGTGCAATTTACAGTAAACAAGATCCACCAGACCTCAGTTTCCTAATATATTCTTTAATTCTACTTTTTTACCAATTTGTTAAATAAACAATTATACAGATTATAAAAGCTCAAAACAATAGCTTCATCTTTATTTATACACATTTACTGCACATGCGTCTCATTTCTGTTCGGCCTTGGCGATCCATGCAGAGATCGCATCCCCCGAAGGATCGCATCACTGGGAACTGGGACAATGTGCTCCCTGTTCACCCGTACGCACACGCCCAGTGTACGTGAATGGTCATGTGATATGTGTGTTTTCGGATTTGTTAGTATGGACGGAGATTAGTTCTGTTGTGTTTGTTTTTTAACTGTGAGGAAACACTCGCGGCCTGTATCTGTCGCTCGGGCGAGACAGTCGGAGCTGCAGCTCGAGCTGAATCTCAAACCACTTCCCTGCCCAGATTTATTCTGTTGGTACAGGGATCAAACCTGTCACCTCGTCTCACCTCCGGGTTTCATTTGGTTACAGAGGGGTTTAATACTCGGGTGTTTACGGACGGAGCAAACTGTACATGACTGCGGAGGCGACGCACAAGCGGCTGCATTGAGCACGTTTCAGGCCTCGGTCTTGGCAGAGTGACGACCTGAAGCTTTGACTTTAATTACATTCCTGGGATTTCAGGCTTGTTTTGGAGAAGAGGGAGGCGGAGGAGGTGGGAGGAGGTGGGGGGGGTCGCAGGACGTGGTTGTCAGCTCAGAGCTTGAAGCTTGTTAAAATCACCTGTCTTCCTACCTGCCCGGAGTGACACCTGGTTTCCCAACCCTCACCTTCCCACTGAACCCTCCACTGACACCACACACACACACCTTCAACTCACGCTCAGCCCAGGAAACCGCTGGCGGCTCCTCAGCTCTGCCATCACTCCTCCAAACAGAAGCAACATTTGATACTGTAATCGCAGTGTTGTCACGAAGGAGAGGGAGAAGAAGAAGAAGAAGAAGCAGGAGGGCTTAACTTGCACCTGAAGGAAGGTGTGATGCTTCTCCACTTCTCTCCCTGCTTTTCTTTTTTCTTTCTTCTGTTTATGATCAAGCCCCGACAGGAAAAAGACCTGGAGGATTTATCGCACCCTGTCACAGGCCCAGAGTCAGTTCCAGGCCACGTTTGTAATCTCGCTGAAAAGCTGAAACCTTCTCGGGTGTCGATACAACAACTTTTTTTTTTAATTTGAGATATTCAGAGAGTTACTTCCAACCTGAAGGTTCTTAAAAAACATAAACACATACAGATTCTAAAGTTGTATTTGAAGACGGCACGAACAACAGTTGCTCATATTTCATCCCTGATTCTGAGCTGCTCTCAAACTCTTTGTGTTAATGTAATCCTTATTTAAATATGGGTTATTGCTAATTTCAAATTGTCTTTACCTGCTTTTAAGATCCTTTCTTAACACTTTAGCTGAATCAAAAAGAGAAATTATGAAGTAATGATCCTGCAAAGAGCCGTTTATCATCCTATTTCTAAACTTTTTATACAATGTGATGGCTCCAAATAGACTCAACTCAGTCACCATTTAGATTTTCCCTTATTTGTTAGTTTAGTTAAATACTTGTTTGGTTAAATGAGGCTGATTAACAAGTGTAAAGCTGAATAGTAAAGTGTGTAGTAAGTCATTTATATGCTCGATCAATATGTTCTTCTTCCCCGAGGGATGTTTCTCATAAAGATTCATGAATAATTCCAGATCCAGGCCAGATATTAATGCATTTTTTTCCTGGAATTCCGTTGAGCAGTTTTTACATAATCCTGCTGACAAACAAACAACCAGGGGTGAAAACCTTATTAACATAATAAACCATAATTCAGTTCGGCTTGTGGAGTGATAAGTAAATGAGCACGGCGCCTCATCACCGAGTCCACATCTGAAATGAGAATAAATGTTTACTCTGTTGTAAACTTATAAACACAGTTGAAGTGTGTTTGCTTACTCTGCAGAAATCCTTGACTGCGCGGGACATGTTTCTGCTGTTCAGAGAAACACGGTCTTTAAAGGAAGTTATAATAATCACAGAGCGCACAACTCAGCTCTTCATCAGCCGTGGACGCGGCGGACCTCCCCCGTGGCGTGTGATTGGCAGGTGACCTCCAGGAAGTGCGGTGCCAAAACACCGCAGCAAAGAGCACTTAGCAGATCCTGACAGGTTGTTGACAAAAAGTCGGGATCTCTCTGCGTGAGCGCGGAACGGCCACAACTGGAAGTTTAGATGCAGAACGTGCCGAGGCGACGGCAACTGACAGGCAGTGCCAACCGGCTGCTGCGTGCCCTCCCTCGGGATTTCACAACATCCAAAGAGGGAAAGGGGGGGTGGGGGTGGGGGGGGTACGGCATTTCAATAAAACCTGGAGCTGCAGCTTTGCACGTTATCAGAATATCTTTGTGTTCTGTCACAGATGCCTCTGACTGAACCGAGCCTCCATGGCGGTGGGTCTTCTCCCTCCGACAGGGGGAGGGCGCTCCGGTCCGGGCCCGGGTGTCTGTGACGCCCGGCTGACGGCCGCTCAAACTCACCGGGGAAGTTGTTTTTCTTAGCTCTGTTTTCTTTCTTTCTCTCTTTCTTTAAAACACTGGCAGCAGCAAGTCTGTTCCGACGCAGAACGTTGGAATCGGGCAGATCAACAGCGTCAGTGATGCTCGATATTCACCTTCTGCTCTTTTCCTTTGTCGCTCTTCAATTTGTAGGAGCTCTTCGTCCGTGAACTCAAATTCAAAAGCTTTAAGATTGTCACCATCAGAAAAAGATTAAGCCGTAATAGTTTCCCTCTGTCAAAATCTAAACTCCCCAACATCTCTCTCTCACTCACGCTTCCACCTCCATCTTCCTGCAGCAACTCTCGTGTCTTGAGACTTAATGATTCTCCTCATTAAGCGAGACACGTGTGATGTTGCCTTATTCTTTGCAAAGACCCAGAATAAAAACTAGTTTGACGCATCTAGATTCATCAAAGGGCCCAGGTTAACAAATACCAGATTTCTCCTTTAAGCAGAAAAGGTGGATTTACAGAAGCTTGTTTTCATCAAGTAAAAGACCTAAATAGGTTTGATCTCAAATGGGGCCTATGTGACAACACACACACACACACAGACACACACAACCCACCACCACCAGCATGACGCACTCTCACGCAGAGCTAAACCACCCTCACAGGAAGACAAATGGTTTCCTCTTAACACCTGTTGTGGTTGTGGCTGTTCCTCCTCTGGCTCCGTGTGTCGTCTGTCTGATTTATGACCCGGTATTTGTTGTTGCAAAGATTTTTATCACCAAGGACACAGGCGCATCAACAAAGCGTGTTGCTGTTCGAATAAAAGGACATTACACAATGGACGAGGCTTGATATATCTAACAAATATATATCTATATATATATATGCCATCACTCCGGGACTTCAGGAGGAGAACAGATCTGTAATCATCATCGAATAAACATGTCAGCTGCAGTGGAATGCGTGTCTGACGAGGTCTGAAGTTGGCAGCGACTTTCAAAAAATGTGGTTTAACCTCCAGCCTTTTGTGTGTGTGGTCTCTGTGTGTGTGTGTGTTTTTTTGTTTTCTATCCGGCTGACCACAGAAGCGGTCACGCTGCCACTCAGAAAAACACAGTCGACATGGAAAACACAGTCAACAGCTCCACAAAGGCTGCGAGGAAAAGGCCTTTCACACCTCTGCAGCTCGGAGCGACTGTGAAACACCTCGGCTCACTTCCTCCCCTGCAGCCCTTCGGCCTCCCGTCATTGTGAAGATGTTGTTTCTGAGTCGGCAGCGAGGTTAAATAAAGGTTAAAAAAGAAAACATTTCAGAAAAACGTCTCTGAAGGAAGAGTCGAAAGGTAGAACAGAGGACGAGAGAAAAGGGGAGTGAAGAGAGAGAGAGAGAGAGAGAGAGAGAGAGAGACGCCAAATTGTGGTGAGAGAAAGAGAGAAAGTTCAGAGTGGGACGACCTGAATGTAGCTGACGAAACGAGAGTCGAGAAGGAAACGGTGACGAGGACCAACCGCGAATTCAGCTTCACTTACATATTGTTTCTAATCTTCACCTTTGAAAGAGTTGAGCGCTCGGATGTTTAACGATACGTCATTTTTAAAGCCAAACTACTTTTAAATAACCCAAAAAATGGTAGTTGTTATAAATGAAAAGTTAGTTGTAGAGGTATATATTAGTGATGGCTAATGTTTGTGATGTTTACATAAAGGCAGAAACTGAAATTTGATTTTAATCATTTGCTGACCTACGTTTCCAAAGAGGAATCTTGAATAATAGGAATTCTTGTGCTATTAGCTTGTAATGGTCCGTTGTGGCCACAGGGGGCACCGTTCAGCAAAAGTAACTTTAGAGCAGTTCCGCTGTGGTCCTCCTGATGTAAATGTCGTCCCCCCCCCCCCCCCCCCCCCCCCCCCCCCCCCCCCCATGTCTGCTCAGGTACTTTAACACACCCCTGTGCGGACGTCCGTGTAACATTCAAACCCTTCAGTGTCTCGCTTCTGGTGATTTGGTCACCGAACGGCAAAATCCATCAGTTAAAGGGTCAGTTTTCCACAACTTACAGAAAATGCACAGTCTCTCTCTCTCTCTCTCTCGCTGCATGCTTTCTGCCTCCACCGCAAACCAACCAAACTCAGAAGAATAGATTTGTTTATGTTTCTGGTGCTTTTTTGAAAAACCGTCGGTGAAAATCAACCCGTGAGTCGTTTTTTATTTTTTTACCTTCTTGTGCCTTGAGGTCTGGAAACAGAGCGGATTCAGTCGAAGTTGAAAATCAGAAAACGCTCGTATGTGTATGTTGTTTGTTCTCGCTTCAGTAAAACATGCGAACGTTCACTGCTGGTATGCAGCTGCTGTGTATGTTATGAAAGATGGGGGCCAACAGGAAAGGGAACATTTCAGTGGAGCACATCACACAGGTGGAGCTTCACCTACCTTGACATTAACAAGCACGCGCACACACACACACACACACACACACACACACACACACACACACACACACATGCATACTGAGTCTCCAGGTCACTTCAGTGTGGGTGTGTTTGGTAAATATGCCATCCCTGCCTTCCCAGGTCCAGGGAGAATGTGCAGCTTTCATTCGTCTGATTAAGGGGCGAGGACAAATACGCCCTTAAAGGCAAGGCCCAGCTATACTCCCATACACACACATGCACACACACAGACAACCTTAACACTGTGCAGCCTGAGCACAGGTGCTGCCCCACACGGATCTTTCCAAAACACAGGGTGCGTAAGCGCCTGAGATAACAATGAATCGCCCGACGTGGAAGTTGCTCAGCAGCTTCTGTCGGAGGTTTCCTCTCCTTGTCCTTTTGCTCACTGCACATCAGCAGCGAGTCACGTCAGAGCATCTTCCACTTTCAGGACAAACACTTTACTTTGTTGTCGGAAAACACGTCTCACGGCTTTTTCTGTCACGACACACACGACAGCACCAAACAGTTACTGTAAAAACTTTCTTAAAGGTCTTTGATACTGATTAATTGATCAATCAAGAAAATAATCAGAAGATTCCTCGATAATGAAAAATATTTTTCTGTTGCAGCCCTTTCATCTCAGGTCGACGTCGTCTCGCTGCAAATATGAAAGAAAACGTTTTTCCTCTGACGTCTCTGACATTAATCTTTATCACCTCTCCAACATGAAAACCGTTAATAACTCACAGCTGCGGGGTGTTGGGGGGGGGGGAAGCATTTTGAAGTTATATCTTAACTCTGAGTTGTCACTAACTTCTGCGGTGCAACAAGTTACAGCAGAATTCCCACACTGTGTTCACGCTGAGCTGTGTTTGAACACACACAGACACACACACACACACACACACACACACACACACACACACACACACACACACACACACACACACACACACACACAGCAGCTGGTGCAGGAGACGATGACACACGGTCAGTGTGAGGTTTATTTCATTTAAGCCGAGAAGTGGAATATTATTAGATAATAAAGATGTAGGAAATGTCTGCTGTAGCGCACAGTCGTGTGTGTGTGTCTGTGTGTGTGTCTGTGTGTGTGTGTGTGTGTGTAATATCTTCCTCTGGTCTTTATGTCTCAGCTGTACCATATGGGGAGGAAAGCGATCACACTTTCATCATCACAGTTTTCTATGGAATCTCTAAATTCCTCCGCTCGGAGCACAAGCATGTGAACGTTCATCCACGTCACACACACACACACACAGACACACACACGCACACACAGACGCGCACACAGACGCACACTCTATTTCTGATCATGTGCCATGTTTCCGTTCTCCCCCTTTTCTCCCCACGTGACTCTCCTCCCTCCACGCTTAACCTCCCTCTCTTTAACCCCCCCCCCTCCCCCCCCCCGTCCCTCTCTCGCCTTGTAATCTTAAATAGGTTTCACATGGAGCTGTGGTCAGGCCTTGTTTCTCTTGGCGGAGGCATGTCACTGCAGACACTTCCTCTTTGCCTTTTCGGAGGATAAAACATTTTATTTCTGGTGGAGAGTTCGGGCTCCGCACCCCCGACGTCGCTTGATTTATATATTATTTCATTTCCTCTCTGTAAATTGGATGCAGATTCTTTTTTTTGTTTTCCAGTGACGGGGTTGAGGGTGCTGGTACCGTGGTAGGAGGGGGGGGGGGGGGGGTAATTTGGGGGAATGGAGCACATTTTTTGGCCATTAGCATAAGTGCATTTTTTTGCAGACATCCTATTAAATTGAAGATCCTTGAAAACGTTTTCCTGTGAAACCGTGATTAACTTTTATCACGCTACAGTTTACTGGTCTTTTAAATTAAATTGAAAGATGAATCAACTCCCTGCATGACGACTTCTCATTCCTGTTCTGTGAGTGTGACTATTGCAATACTGCAGCACCTTCAGTACAGTTAAGAAGTCAAGTTAAACAGTTGGACTTTCTGGTGCATGTTACATAAGGAAAATAAGAGAATAAGCTGTGACTGCTTCCTTCAACTTTCGTCTTGAACTGCTCATTAATCAAACATGTAGCTTGTTACGTACAAGAGTCCCACATTAAATACTGGGCATGTTTGCCTGCAGCCAGTATGAATATGTACTGTATGTAAGTGTGTGGTTGCGGTTGTGTGTACATGCATTTGTACCTGTACGTGTACGTGAGGTTACACACAGTTGTGCAGTTTGATTTATTTTTCTGGTGGTTACGTGTTTGTTAATTGGCCTATTAACCATATCTGTGTGTGCAGCGTGTTGCATGCGTGTGCACGTGTGTGCATGTGCCAGTTCAGTGGATTATGTATTATATGAGTAAGTGCGGTGTGTCGGTGTGTGTGGTGTGTGTGTGTCTGCATGCAGCAAAGTATGTGTGCAGGACTTGTGGATTGATGGAGGAGAGGTTTTGTGGGAGGCGAGGGGGAGCGGGCGACGGGTGTGTGTGGGGGGGGGGGGCTCGCTCCTGTAAATGTGGCCGTTTGTGTGTGAGGGAGGGGGGGTGAGGCAGGAGGGGGGAGTGGATGTAGCCCGCTGTAGACACAAGGGCGGATTGATAGTAAACACACACTCTGGGTCTAGTGGATCTGCTGCCGGTAGCCCAGCTAACAAGCCCTTCATTAAGGGCGTCTGATACACTCACTGAGCGCCTTTGTTGAAGTAGGAAGCGAAAAAGTACACCAGACAGATTTGACCTGAGAACGCCGGTATGCGCTGCCAGCAGTCGCAGGCTTTTTCTTTTTGCACCACCCGCTCCACCTCTCCAGGACGGTTTATTTTCGTCACGCTGAACAGGTTGTCTCGTGGCACGCGCCCCTTCCACCTCCTCCAGGGAGAAGCTGAGCGGAAAAATATGGAATTGCACAGTTATTTAGGTGCGAACGCGTCGGAAGCATGTAAAGGGCTTTGGAATGTCACCGCGGTCTGGGGGGGGGGGGGGGGAGTTTGCTGTCAGTGTGCATGATTTGATTTGTGTGTGTTCAGCGCTTGGCGGCGGGAGTATTAACATGTTAGTGTTGTGGAGGTTGTGTTTCTGTCCATTGGTTTGTTGGTTGGTTACACAAAAGCCATTAAATGTTGGCGTGGATTCAACATCTCTCCGTCCATGGTGGTTCGCTTGTCCAGGCTCAGGTCGTTGGAGGTACCCGGGCCAGGTAGGTATTCCAGATGTCCTTCTCCCCAGGCGTTCCCGGGTCAGATGGGATATGTGGTCCCTCCATTGTTCTGGGTCAACCCTAACATCTCCTCCCGGTTGGGTGTTCCCGATAAACCACCATCCTGACTCGATACCTAGTCCCTTTTGACATGAGGGAGTAGCAGCTCTACTCAAAGCTCCCTCCAGATGTCAGAACTCCTCACCCAGCTCTCCAAGACTAAGTCCAGCCTCCTCACTTCAGCGCCTTGTGACCACAGGTAAAGGTCGGAACGCCCCAATTACTGCTGACGCCGCACCAACCTGCCTTTTCCATCTCGTGCTCCATCTTCCCTTCACTTGTGCACGAGACCACGTGAACATTATCACAGATTGTGAAGTGTGTGTGAGTAATTCATGGATATCATGGACCTGATATCTATGAGAGTGTATATTTTGGATTTGAGGGGACTGTCGAGTCGTGACCGAGGTTTGTGCTCGACTGAGTTCCAGTTCCTTTTCTTTAAACTCGTGGTGTGTTGTGTTCTTGTTTTCAACGGGCCGTAGTCACCGTACTCCACTCATGGCCTTCGTTAGTTACATATCCAACTACCATATGTGTTGTGACTTTATTTACCTTCTTGTTTCTTAGATATCGTTTGGCCGTGTCCGTCTTCATGCTGCGCATTTTCACTTGTTGTTTTTCTTGCGCTCAACACCACCTGAGGTCATAACTGCGGTAATTACACATTCTCCATCCGAATGTTGATCCTCGCGACTTTTTATTCCGCTCGTAAATTTTTTCGCTCGCCATGTTCTGGTGCTAAAACGTGTCAGGTGTGTTTGATGCAGCCCCCCCACTTTGCTATGTTCTTAGTTATATTCTGTTTTCCTTTGCAGTGTCTTGTTCCCACCCGCTGCCACAACGGGCTAATTTCCTCTCTGGAGTCATTTTAAAGTTTGGTGTTGTCTTATCTTACAAGGACAACAGGACCTCACATTCAGCGCCGGGGCCGCCCGCAGTATATCACTCTGCATCCTGGTGCACATACCCAACAGGGGTGAGCTGCGTGCAGTCACACAGCATGATGTGCCGTTGTGGCTGCCGAGGGGAAGTGCAACGCGGCGACCAGTGGAGCATAAAGGCCACTGTTGTATCCAGAGCTTCACGTTGTGGCACCCTAATTACCGGGAGCACAGGAGGCGAGCGAGGGCCCGCAGCCCCGAGCCCTGCACGTGCCCGTCCTCGTGTCGTAACCCCATTAACGTGGCGTCACTGACCGAAATCCTCTGCCTCCTCCTGTCACTACGTGTTAGGAGCTGTGACTAAGGGCTCGTCTCACTGGAGATCACTTTTAGTAATGCTTACAATAAAGGATGCAGCCATTTCCCCTTTATTCATTATTTAGCCAGGTCGGTTTATTAGAATTCATGGCCTACTATAGGAAAGCAGTAAATAAATAAAAGTGTCTATGTGGGTTTGTTGGTCTCTGTTTAGCTGCTTTCACACTTGACACTGAAGTCCGGACATTTTCCTGAAATTGCCCAGATCGACTTTCCTGCCGGTCCCATTGCAGATGTCCAGAAAATGTCACAGCGAGTGGGCGTGTTAATGACAATTCTAACACATAACAGGCATTTATAAGCCATATCCTGTCTCCTGCACACTGGAACCAAAAGAACCAGGCGACATTTGCAATACGAGGAGCTGTGTCACCAAGATCCAACTATTTCTGATGAATCCATCAAGGATCAATGTTCACTGACTATTTGTGACATTAAGGTTTTTCACTCGAGGATCTCTCTGTACATTTTGTGCTTCGTCATGCAAACCTCTCTCTTGGACTCGGTACCAGACCGACTCCTGGGTCGCCTTGAGTCAGCAGGTTTTCAGTCCGTCTCCGAACTGAGAGGTTCTTGATGAGTGCTGCTTTTTAAATTATTATTTTTTTTATTTCGTTTGCTTTGCCGTTTTGACGACTGGCTCCGAGCCACGACCAGGAACTCTGAGCTCGCCGGCATCACCGGAGCGGCCCGCTGCAATGCATCAGCTCTGCCCCGTCCGTATATTTAAGTGATTGCTGACATAATTTATGAAGGGGAATGAAAAATAAGGTCTGTGTGGTAATACAATTTAAAATAAAGGACAGAGATCTATAATTTATTTGGCCCGCATGCAATTCAGCACTCTTTACCACTGAACCCCCCCCCCCCCACCCAGCCCGAACACACAGACACATCTCATTTCTGTACATTTGCAGTTTTCTCCTTCCTCCTCGTTTTCCTTCTCAGAAGTGCAAGGGGCCCATCTGAAGGGGGGGGGGGGGGGGGGGTGTAGGTTGCCTCTTGGGGGGTTGAGGGGTATCAAGGTGGTGCTGGAGGGGGGGGGTCGGAGCTGGACGTTTGGCCCGGCTCTAGGAATGCCTTCCCGTTGACAAACAAACCCGCTCTCTCGCTCTCTCGCCCTGTTTGCCTTTGTGGCTTGATGTTTTTTTTTTTTCGGGGCAAACACTCAGCGGGAAACACTGGCTTGTTGATCGCTTCCACAGACCCGCTCATAAACCCGGCTGAGCATGAATGTGGGGGCCTGTGTGCGTGTGTGTGCGCACTTCGTTTGTGTACTTCAGAGCAGCTCCGGACATCCAACCCCCCCCCCCCCCCCCCCTCTTTTTAACAAACCCGAGGGGTGTTGTGGAAGTAAACAACCAGATAATTATTAACTGTTGAATCATGACATTGAGGCCAACGTGTCTCGTCGGTCGAGTTTCAACCTAAATAAGAAATTACGTTTGATTAAGTTTGATTATGCTGCAGTGTTTGTCTCTTCCTGTTTGTGGATGTTGCTCGGAAACATCCCTAAATCACATTGTTCAACATGTGGCATCCCTCCTCTCTCTCTCTCTCTCTCTCTCTCTCTCTCTCTCTCTCTCCCTCTCTCTCGCCCTCTCTCTCTCTCTCTCTCTCTCCCTCACCCACTCTGGTCCTCTGCTCGCTCGCCCTCGCCCCGTTTGTAAACAGGGAAGCGGGATGCATGGCTTCATTGTTTTCCGTCATTATTACTGACAGGCCTAAATTACTTGAATGATGGGAAGCCCTCATACAAAATTAACCCGGCCCTGTGTGTTTACCCGGCTTAAATCATGTTGCTCACTGGCTTGAAACAGAAGAAGAAGGGGGGGGGGGACGAAGGGCCTCACATCCTGACATGTGCAAAGCACCTGTCCCGAGCTGCTCGCTGGGCCAGAGCAACATTTAAACATCCATCTCCCCTCATTTCACTCTCTGGCCTTGAAAAACACCATGACTGTCGTTCGCTCTAACCTCAGCTCTGCGCTTTCCCCTGTTCCCACAAAGATGACGTCATGCTGTGGATCATTTTCATGCAAAAAGGTTTTTTTTGTGCACTGAAAGAAAGTTATTCACCAAACAGAATTATTTAAATCGATACAAAACATGTATTAAGTTTGTACAACTTATGGCCTCGGGGGTCGGTTACCAGGTTATAAGAGGTTCTCCTGGTGTTTAAGGTTCTTTAGTTTCTTTAGGTAGTTTATGGATCTTTTAGTAGGTTTGAATGGACATTCATGAGGTTCTTCAGATAGTTGAGTCATCATTAAGAAGGTTCTGAGATTGTAGTGGTCAGTGACGAGGTTTCTAGGGTTTTCTGGAGGTTCCGATGGTCATTGAGAAGGTTCCACGGGTCCTTTAGTAGGTTTAAGGAGACTTGGGGTTGTGGTGGTCCTCAAAGAGGTTAAACACCTATGAGAGGTTTCTTGGTGACGAGTTAGACAGACTTTCCTTCCACCTCATCATCAAAACACCAAATGAGGGAATTTCCTAAAGGAAGAAGTGTGTTTATCGCTCCAACAGAGTTTAATAGACTTGAGGAATTTCTCACGATGAGCTGTGAAGATGTGGAGCTTTGTAGAACATCGCTATGAAACACCTTTGGTTTTGTTTCCTTCGACTTGCCCCCAGTCTTCAGTTGTTAACGGTTTTCCTTCACACTGAGAGTTTCCTACCAGCTTGCATGTGCCACACGGTGCAGCTGCGCCTATCAGCGCTTCAGGCCAGTGAACATTTCCCTTCGACCCACATTGCTCGTCATGCACACTTTCCCCGTTCAATACTCCGCGGCTCTGCTGCATTACATGACCGCGTGTCCCGCTAACCTCGGCCGTATCAGTGCTCATGCTAACGGTTTCCTGCGAGGAAGGTGTGCGAGCTGCCCCGGCTCCGAACAGAGCCGTGCTTCTAGAAAAAGAGAGGAGGGTGGCACCGCTGGGAAAGGTGCCTGGCCTCCATCAGCCATCGCCGCTGATTCGGAAGTGAGTCACTCCTCTGGCGTGTGCAGAATCTCTCGCAAAGGTCACCTGCAGCACTCCGCCATGTCAGCCTGTTGCATAATTCTATCAGTGCTGCAGTGTCGAGGCTGCAGGAGGACTACTGTATTTACACTGCAGACACGGCAGATCAGTAATGTTGGTTAAACAGACATTTCTCATTAAAGGAGCAGCTCTGGAGGCAGAAATAATCCTATTAGTTCAGTACAAACTTAAAGGGCAGAGCCAGGAAACCATATTTTTCCATCAAGTATTGTTGCATTGCAGGCAAACATAAATCTCAAACTCTCTTTAAACATGCAGTCCGGCTGATTTTATAATGTCCTCCCACATTTAAAACATTTATGTTCCTCGTTAGTTTGCAAGTTAAATAACTAATAAGCAAACTGAACTATTAATGTGGTCTCCGGAGCCTCGGAGCCAAACCCAAATTTTCAACTTAATCTTTTTCCAAAATTGCCCATTTAGTGTTTTGCAACTCTGTCCGTTCTTCTCAAGCTGTAAACAGACCAACATTTCACTGGGGATTGAAGTTTTTAAGACCTTGTTAGACCTTTTTTTATACGACGCACTTAGAGATTTTTTTCTTAACTTGTTCAAAGCAGCCAGAAGGATTTTGCACATTTTCCTCCTCAAACTCAGATTTGTAAACATCGATCGCTGTTCAGTATCTTTACGTGACCAAAGGGACATGAGTCTGGAAACGGTCATTAAAATCTGTGTTTTCTTCGTATCACCTGGGAACACAAGCTGCTTTCAGACACTGAACTCCGGAGATTCTCAGTATTTTCCCCGGATGAGGTTTATGTGTGAGTGAGAGGCTGCCGGTGTTTATCTGTAGACTCTCTCCGTGACACACGCGTAGACGACGCCGACGAAGATGTTTCCGTTTCAGAAGCTGATTCCGTCTCGAGAAAAGATCATGTGATGACTTGTTCCCACCGAAACTGTGACACCGACTGTCACTGTGGATGTTCTGCCTCACGGGGCTCGTGGCACAGATCTCAGTGGAGATTAAATACAGTTTATTGTTATATCTCAGAGAAATGAAATGACTGCTTCACGTGCCCTCCACAGTCTGCCACAGAAGTCGGTCAGCAGCCTCTGACTGACTGTGGCGGCCTCACGTGCCTCTGTGTGGCGTTCACTGGCTGACAGCTGAATGTCTGTGTCTGTTTCCTGTCCCAGATAACAGCAGTATGCAGAGAGGCCGCCCTCACGGCCCTACAGGAGGACATCAAAGCCCAGCACATCGAGGCCAGACACTTTGAAAGTGCCCTGAACGCTGTGAAGCCTCGGATCCCCGACTCTCTCATCCAGTCGTATATCAGCTATCAGCAGCGGCACAGCGGCCTGGGCTTCTTCTGACCACGCCGCCAAGGACACATTCAAAACCAAGGAATTTAGCTTTTCTTTGTAGTTTTATTGTTATTTTTTTTAATAAAATACAGGTTTAAAACTGCCTCAATCTGCTGGAGAAGTTACTGATATTGGCCAAACGGAAGGATTTCTGTTTTGCAGCTTATTCGGCCAACTTGTATGTTTAAGTTGTGTATTTTATAGCTGCAACATAAAAATGTGGTAACTGCTTTTTGAGAAAATGTAGTTTCCCTGAGATGACATGTTTGCTGTTATTGACAATGTAAGTTTCAAACAGCTCCAAAGGACAGTGTTGTTATATTTTTTTCTTATTTTTTGATCATTTAAAAATGTTAATAATGTAATAAATGCATTATTTATGTTTGGTCTAAAGTTGTCTTGTCTTTTCCTCATCATAAAAAGGAACATTAAAGGACAAAGTAATAAGTTTGGACATTTCTGATGCCAAGTTTACAGCCGAATAAAAACTCCAAAATACTCCTTTGATAGGATTTTTAATTATCTCCACCCATTGGTCCGTTTTAACTTCACATGTTGTCACTGCCACTTAGGCCAATTGTGTTGATTTAAAGTGTTTGTGTGTCTTTTGAAAAACATCTGAATGGAATCTTGCATTAAACTGCACAATACTTTCAAAAAGAAAGACCAGGCCTGTATATGAACATTTTCAAAATCCATAAATTAATAAATAAAAGTGATTGATGTGGAGAGAAAGAATCCTCTCGTCAGAATATCTTCCATTGTTGGAGTTAAACGTTGGATCAGACTTGTGTGTGAGGACCTGAGGACCCTTCACGGACCTCTGGAGGCTCCTAACCCCTCAGTGTGTGTGTGTGTGGAGCTGCTGTTCTCCATCCGCGGGGAGAGAAACAGCCGCGGCTGGTACATTCATCACATCCATGGAAAATCAGCTAATTGCTGTAATCGTGAGATTTCCGTCCGCACTTCCGACCACTAAGAGCCGGGGTCCGGGCGGCCATCTGTCGGCCTGCGCGGGCCCGAGCATCAGGGAGAAGCTGCACTTTAACTTCCACATTTACCAGGAGAGAGAAAAAAAGCCCTTAGAACGGCTCCTGCGCCACGGAGCCGCTTTATCACCGCGCGCGCTCTCCCTGCGCCTTTTACGCATTGTCCCTTTACGCATGTGCTGACCCGAGATGCCACCGAGGGTCATTCATCTATTGATTTTTCCATTTGAATGGGATAAATTGACTTTGTATTGAACTTCCTTTTCTCATGGATCCGGATGTAGCGCATCCGCCACACCAATCAAACCAGACAGTCAGGAACAGAGGGGGGGAGGGAGGTGAGAGAGAGAGAGAGGGGGGGAGGGGTAGGGGAGGGGGGGAGTCTTTCCCCCTGGCTGCAGGGCTGCGTTTTTCTTAAGGTGGTCCGGGATTTTTTTTTTTAAACACACACACACAAAAAAAGAACCCCCCCCCCCACCACCTCCCACAGTCCGGACCCATGAGAAGTCATCAGATGTGAGTGGACGGATCCGAGCTGCAGACTCATCACCACCGAGGTTTGGTTCCTCCGGTGTCACGCGTAAATGTGCGTAATGGGAACATTCCAGAGAGGAGGGAAGACATCCTGTTGATGTTTCACTCCCTCACTTCCCTGAAATCACACAGGCAAACTTGACCTAAATTCACTTATCACTTCCTATCAACGTGAGTTTAAGTGCAGAGTTATTCAAACTGAAGGTTGTGTTAAAGGACCCGGTTCTGTTCAGAGCTCCTCGCTTCACTCAGCCTGTTTTAATTAATCCCAGATTTTCTTGTTTCTTTCTTTAGTCAATAAAACGTTTGTCATCTGAAGAACAAGATGTTTTCAAAACGTCTTTAACTCATTTTTGCTTCATTTAAAGTTCATTAAATTCTCTGTAACTCTCGTGATAGTTTTTGAGTTAACTTCTATTAATCACAGATGATTATTAGTCCAACACAAGATCAGAGTCTATTCACGTCTTCATATTTAATATTCATAGTATAACAGGGTTTATAATAACTGATCTGTTATATGAACCAGTGGCCTTTTCGGTTTATATCTCACATTCTCTCAAACCTAAGTAGGTGTTTTGTTCCCTGGAGGTTCGGCCTCGTCACGCACCAGTAAGAATGCAAACAAATGACGCGCTTATGACAAATACTTTGAGTCACACTGAACTTTATTCACATCATTATTCATAACCCACAGGATCGGAAACTAGCTGTGTGTGTGTGTGTGAGTGTGTTTCTTCTTCTTCCTCCTCCTCCTCCTCCTCCTGAGCCCCCTCATCGCGGAATAAAAGAAAAAAACAAACGCCGTTCCACCTTAACTCGCGCGCACATCTCTATCGCCCGGCCTTCTACATCTGCCCAATGAATCAGGAGCGGATGCGATGTATCCTTTTTCAGGGGAGTGAATGGGCCAATGGGAGTTGGCTTGTGGAGCAAACACTGAGCCCTGCGCTTCCATTCATTCAGTGCTGAGCAGGCCCGCGGAGCAGCAGAGCGCGCGCCGCCGTCCCAGACCCGACGACGCGGTTTCTCTCTTTTTTTTTCCTCACATGCACAAGAAAGCGCCCGGTTCCCCGCAACGCTAAGACCGAACCCGAGCCCAGACCCGAACCTCTCCCTGCAGACGCACCGAACAGGAGAAAACGCTTGGATTTTAACCCCCCCACCCCCCTCCACCGAATCCTCCCTTCTTGGTTTTTGAATTCTCCCACAACGGGACTTTGCAGAACTGGGGCTGTCTCGCTCAGAGATCGGCCTCCCACCACCACCACCACCCCCCCCCCTCTCTCTCTCTCTCCCCCCTCTCTCTCTCCCCAAGTGCGCAGCAGTTCCCCGGGTGCCTGTCCTCCCTCCACCGGGAGCTCCATCGTGGATTTACTGTGTGTTTTTTTCCTTACCCCTGGAACCGATGCACGCGTAACCCGCGCTGAACTTTTCTTCACCGCCACCGAGAGGAGGGAATAACACAGGGATACAGTCGCGCTTGGATTAACAGGACTGTGAATGTTATGCATTAGCCCCTCACACTTTACGCGTGGACATTGCCCCTTCCCTCTGGATGGAGTTCTAAGGCTTATCTCTGGTTGATGGATTCGACGTTATGGATGGTTGCATATAGGTACGCATCACGTTTACTCTCTCACTCTTTTACTTTACTGCATTTTGTCATTGTATCACGGGGAGGGAGGAGGGGAGGGGGGGGGGTTATTGCGCGATAGCAGCGAACGCAACGATCGTAATTTTTAATTTTTTTGCGTCGCTGTAGCCGGAATAAGACGCGAAGTTGCGGCTGGTGCACGGAGCTGAAGACGTGCCGTGCCGTGCCGGCGTGCTGTGCCGTGCCGTGCGCGTTTGGCACGGAAAGCCTTCCCCAGCAGCGGGTGCGATTCGCGGCGATCGGCGGATGAAGTTGATAGATTTCCATTCCCCCGTGTCCTTCTGTGGCTGTGCCTGTAACGAGCACCCCTCCCCCCGCGGCGGTTGTTTTCATTCATAAGTTTTTCCTCCGTCTGTTTGGACGCGTCCTCTGAACGTCTCCTCTCGTGTGTGTGTGTGTGTGTGTGTGTGTTTTAATGGGATCTTTTTGATTCCTGCGCGCGACGCCTGCTCCTGTGCACTGGTGCGCACTTGACGCACGGAGAGCTTTCGATGAATATCACAAGAGTTCTGTGCGTAAAAGATCCAAAGCAGCCGGAACCGGTCCGTGTTGGGCTTTGACTCTGATGCAGGTCCGGTTCCAGTTCATTCAGACTTTATGGAGGTTTCTCTTTGGCCTCGTGCAGTTCGACGTTGCTCTAAAACAAACCCCCGAGGACTTCAACACAAATTCCCAATAGTGTTCATGGCATAAAAAAAAAAAACACACGTATGATAAATAATTTCCCTTTTTTAAATTAACTCTTAAAATAGAAGCAGGTGACGTTTTTGAAATCTGACAACTTTGAAGTCCAGTCTTCACTCTTCAGTATTTTGGTCGGAACTTGTTTTGACCTTAAAAAGTTTTTTTTTTTGCTCCTCTACTTTTGTCCCCGTTTCCCTGAAACCCTTTCTGCTGGAGTAATAGAATACTAAGTGAGGCCGCTCATTTAGTTCCCTTGGATCGTGTCCTCGGTTCGTCGCCGCGGCGCATTTAAATGTTAACTAGTCATACACATGTAAATGAGCAGGGGAAGTATTCGCAGGGCTCCACTGAAGTTGGGATGTGTGCGTATTGGAGAGGAAGCGACAACAAGTCTCGTTAATAGTCAACTTTATTCTCTCTCCACCAGGTTGCTTCGGTTAACCAAAGTGACAGATTGTCATGTTTACAGGATCCGAACACAGAGTCTGGATCGACTTGGAAAACAAATTAGACAGCTCGTGTAGTTATTATTATTTTTTACTTTAAAACATAATCCACGTTGACTGCTCCTGCAGAAGAGTTCCTCCCTTCCCTAACAGTGTTAGTGATGTGATATAAGCTGGTTTCACTGGTCTGTGTGGGAACCGTGTTCACCCTCTTCCATCAGGACACACTGTGTTTTCCTGTTGTGCCATGTTTTGGCTCTTTCTGATGATGTCCCCTCCCTCCTTGCCTCTCCTTTGTCTCCCCCCCCGGCCTCCCCTTCCTCCCCTGGCAGGTTTTCCGATGCATGCCAAGTCTACGGTGAATGTCGGAAGTGGTGATCCCCCCAGATGGAGCTCCAAAGTCAACATGGCCCCGGCGGTTCATTAGTGGTGATCCAGCAGCCTTCCCTAGAGAGCCGGCAGAGGTCGGATTACGAGCGGGAGCTCCAGCATGCCGCCATTCTCTCCCTGGACCAAATCAAGGCCATCCGCTCCAACAACGAGTACACCGAGGGGCCCTCGGTGGTACGGAGGCCCCCTGCGCCCCGCATGCCCCCCAGGCCTCAGGACAAGCAGGAGAGAACTCACGAGGTCATCCTCGTTAATGTGAACAACAATTATGAGCACCGGCCATCAGGTCACCACCATCACGTCGGGGGCGGCGTGGTGGTTGTGGCCGGGGGACAGCAGTACGGCGGGTCCCGGGCCCCAGGACTCAGCCGCTCCACTAGCACAGGAAGTGCTGCCAGTTCAGGGAGCAACAGCAGCGCCTCCTCTGAGCAGGGACTCTTGGCACGCTCACCCCCCACCAGGTCCAGCACGAGCTTACCGCACCACCTTCGAGCGGAGCGGCCTGTTAGGACTCAGCCCAAGGCCCCTTTGCAGCCCCAGCAGGGACCTCACTTCCACCAGCCTCCACTAGAGGCTCCACTCAAGCCCCAGGGCAAAGGGAAATCAGACTTCACCGGCAGTGGCAACGGGGTGGTGGCTGCTGCCGGCCACCAATTCATCTGTGAGCGCTGTGGGAAGTGCAAGTGCAGTGACTGCACGGCTCCCAGGAGCCTGCCCTCGTGCCTGGCGTGTAACGGCCAGTGCCTCTGCTCACCCGAGAGCGCGCTGGAGCACGGCACCTGCATGTGCCTGGTTAAGGGCATCTTCTACCACTGCTCCAATGACGATGAGGGGGACTCGTGTGCGGACCACCCCTGCTCGCTGTCACGCTCCCACTGCTGCTCTCGTTTCCTGTGCATGGGATTAATGTCGGTACTCTTCCCCTGCCTGCTATGCTACCTGCCTGTCAAGGGGTGTCTCAAGGCGTGCCAGGGCTGCCACGACCGGGTGAACAGGCCCGGCTGTCGCTGCAAGAACTCCAACACTGTGTATTGCAAACTGGAGAGCTGGGACCGGCAGGCCCAGGAGAAACCCTCCTGATCGCCCCTGTGTGTTTGTGACTGCGTGTGCGCGGGAGACTTGACGTGGATCTAACGATGACAATGATAATGACGATGATAGTCACAAATTAATGTTTATCAAACATTCTTAGCACCTCCCCCCCCCCCCCCCCCCCTCCTCGCTGCAGAGCCGTAAGGAGCTGAGCAACGGAGTAACGAAAACCACTCAATTATTTTTTTTTCTCTGGATCAGGACCATGTTTTTACAGACCAGTGTTTGCCTTAACTGTTTCTATGTCTATCCTCGGCTCCTCATTAACACTACTTTTTATTTTTATATATATATATAATATATATATGAGAAAAAGGTTTTCTTCCGTTTTTAGGCCGGCGGTTTCCTCCGGGTCTGTGTGGCCCGGTTGGGAAACTGCCTCTCACCAAATCTGTGAAGGACGATCTTCTGTAGGGCAAATATGTAGCTGTTACCTGGTTTTCATAGCGAGCAGGTATGTTTGAATTATTGGTTGCTACCACACAGAAAAACAAAACCCCCCCCGGTGGCTCCTCTGCTCATGTTGCATAAACGAAAGCACATCCATCTCAAAGTATTTCCTCCCACTTGGATATGTTTCTCTCCTTCCACCCGTCGTCGGAAACTCTTCACACACACATTCTGTGGCATTCTCCCATGTTTTTCCTTTTTTTTGTTTTCTTTTATTTCTGTGTACATTGTATGCTCAAAAATCCATAAGAGGAATTCTGGCTATTTTTTTGAAAAAAAAAGAAAAAATGTCTGTTAAAACCATTTTTTTGTTGTAAAAAATATTTATTATGTGAAGCTCTATTATTTTATGATATTTATTGCAAGAGACAGTCTTAAATTTACTCATGTCTGAATATAACAAAATATCAAATACTTACTGAAAAATTAAAGGGTGGCACAAAAGAAAACTATGTTAACTTTAATGCAGAAAATATATTAATTAATGAAACAATAGCACTGTCTGGCGTCTTGATTGAACAACTGGGGGTTCTTCTGCTTGTCTTGGGTTTGGGTTCATGTGTGTGTGTTTGTGTGTTTGTGTGTCTGTGTGTGTGTTCATGCTGCGTCTGGACTTCTTGGTAGAAACACAAGAAACTCAGCACTGAGCAGAAACGGCTCCAAATGTCACTGTTTACATTCTCGGAGGTTCCATCGCTGCGATTCTCCCCGGTAACCTCGAGGCCTAAACAAGGCAGGTCATTGACACGATGAGCCCCGAAGCTCCTCGCATCAACACGGCCTCCGCGTTTCCATGACTTATTCTCACAGGAAGTAACTCTCCTGCTAACCCCCCCCTCTCCACACACACACACACACCACACACACACACACACACACACACACACACACACCACACACACACACACACTCCCACTCCACTCACCAGCCAACAAGTCATCACAAAACTATGCACCATAGTTTATTCCCTGGGCTTTAACGCGGCTAGATCGGGATGTTCCCAAACACCCAAATAGTCTCCATATTGCAGAGGCCCTCAGTGTGTGTGTGTGTGTGTGTGTGTGTGTGTGTGTGTGTGTGTGTGTGTCTCTCTGTGTGTGTGTGAGAGAAATGAGCGACCATAACGAGTAGCCGGGGCCACCTGTTCAAAGATAATAAACTGGGGCTATCAATGCTGAGCTTTTATGGCGTGGTTCCTGCACTAAAGGCAACGACGGGGGTTAATCCCGCCCCCACCAGGACTCCTGCTTGTTCGGTCGCCTCTTTTTTTATTTTTTAGATTTTTTTGTCCGTGAATTTATCACTTGGGAAGTCCGCTGACCCCTGACCCCTCCACCTCCGGGGCCCCAGGGGATGAGATCATCACCAGAAACAGTCGGAAGGGGGGGGGGGGGGGGAACAAGGACATTTTCAGGGACAAAAACTAGTGGGTGGTGGTGGGGGGGGGGGGGTTAATATTTATATTTAGTGCAGCTGAGGTTTGCAAAAAGCTGCACAACAGGGCCGTGTCTGTAATCAGCTGCATGTGATGCTGGAGCCCTGGGGGGGGACCGTGTGCAACAGGCCTGGGATCTGTGGGTTTGTCTCTCCTGGAATATGAGCTTTTATTTAACATGAGCGTGATCGAGCTGCAGCGGCGTCCAGGAGCCGGTGGAAACGCAGATTCAGACGCTCACGGTAAACACGAGCACAAGAGGAACCATCTCGTTGCTCCTGTCACGTAGCGGCCCCGGCTCTCGCTGCGACCGCGGCGTGGAGTCGGATTCCCGTTGGTTCTCGCGCTCGTCTCTCGGTTTTAGGTGGAATGCCCCTTTTTTTGCTTTTCCCCCTGAATAGTTACAGAGTGGATTAGCGATTCGTCAATTTCCTGTTACCTTTCAGAGCTGCAACTCGAGCCCCATTTGCTTCTGGCTCCTGGTTGATAGCAAACAATAGGAGGCCTCTCTCTCTCCCCCCCCCCCCCAGGTTTCACTTTAGCTGCTCTGTATGAGGAGCAGAGGTGGTGGAAGAGATCTCAGCTGTGTTCAGGAGGCGGCCAACAGGAAGACACTGTTTACTTGATATTTTCCAGCCTAAGCCAAATAAGGAAACGGATCCTACTCCCACCGTTTCCAGAAGTTGGTTGAGTTAAGTCCTCGACACGTCTCTTAAATCTCTGATCTAATCGCGCGGAGGCGTCTGAAATAACATTTTGAAGACGCATCTCTGCCACGTGCACCGCTGCTGCGAAGAAAGTGAAATGTGAGTCAGTATTAAGTAATTCAGTCACAACTTCCACCACCTCTTCCTCTTTGCACTTGTGTCAGAGTAAATTTAGCCGCTCCTCACGCCCACGTCATGCTATTTGGAGTTCGTCAGGCCTGGCGGGTCCCCTCGCTGCAGCTTGGGGGGGGGGGGGTTTCGGGCCCATACGAGTGCAAACACGCATGACTACCAAGTGAGTCACGGTGGAACCTCCAGCCCACACATCCTACCGGGGCAGACCTTTTCTTAGCCGGGTCGGCCGCGGCGGGGCAGGATACTCTATAAACAGTCATCCTCCTCCTCTGCAGCATTCATCACGCCATGAGACCCGCTGCAGCTTTCCCCCGCCTCCTCATCTGGTTTTCATTATTTCCCTTCATGGCGTATAAATAGAAATTTGCAATCAGTGGAAATGTGGGGGCGGCGGGTTTTTGGAGAGGAAGGCGGCGTTTTTTTTTGGACGAGCGTGATGACCAAAGTTTATGGAAGTTATCTCCTCAGATATTCGGGTTTGGATGATGTCGGTGGAGCGGAGCCACATGTGAGAGCCGGTGTGTTCAGAACCGAGTCCAACATCCACACTCGCTCTCCGCAGGATTAAAACACGACATAAAACAAAAAATATGAGATCGCAGTAAAAACCTTTCAGGTCCTGATAAAGTCGTGATAGTGAAGCTCACTGGGTCCAAAGTATCAGAAAACTACCGGATGGAGCTGAAAACTGTAAACATGTGGGTTCATAAGAGAAGCAGAAGAGTTTACACAACAGGTTTTTGGTCTGGAGACGTTTCTCAACCCACAGACGAACATTCAATCCTTCAAATTCACTTAAAAAAAATGAACTTGGAGATGTGATATTTCCCCCCCCCTGACAGAGATGATACCTAATGATGGATTCTGGCCTGAGAGCGGAGCTGCCGTCTACTGGTGAAGGTAAAGAACCAGTTTGTGGATGTTCAGATGAGACGACGCCTTCCACATACAAATAAATCTGAACTAGTAGCAATGCAAACTTCTTCTTTAAAGGTTTCCTCTGCAAATTAGAAAACACATTAACTTATTCATATCTGGTGGGATCCTGCACGTGGATAGAGATTAGAGTTTCTCATATAATATAATCCAAGGAAAATGGCACAAATTGAACCGTAGAAACAAATGTTTTTCCAGTGGATATAAAAACCCGGCTTAGAGATCCGATCAGTACTTTCTGTGACTGACGCCGGAGGAAACCTCCTGTGAGGAGCGGCCCAATCGTCAGATGAGCTTCAGGTCGGCGGCAGACGGTCGTTCGCCGCCTCTTTCCTGCTCGTCAGCCGTAAAAGGCCTGTGGGGACGACCCGGTGTTTTATCAGGTGTCAAGGGCCATTCAGACGGAGGTGTTTCATTGGAGCTTGAGCCTCTTAAGCATTTAGCTCCTGGGTACACACACACACACACCACACACAACACACACACACACCACACACACACACACACACACCCACCAACAGGAAGTGAAGTGTAAAACTTTCACACCCCTCCTCCTCCGAACCTGCCCTGTGTCTATGCAGCGTTACGAGCTATCTGATACCACATTCTTCTCCAAAGCCCCTTCCTGCCTCTCGCCTTTGTCTGCCATTTTACGGACAAAGGCCGGTCGGTTGTGATGATGAGGATGACGACGAGAGGAAGGAGGAGGCCGGTCGGATCAATACAATACGCGACCCCTGTCAATCATTCAGCGGGGTTTCTTTTGTGTTTAATGACCAGGTGTTATTTCGGCCACTGACGAGATTTGCTCCTGATCAATGGCTCCTGGTTTTTTTTTTTTTTTCGTTGACTCATCAGTATTCAAAGTGTCGCTTCCTTCCTGCAAAGTTAGTGCCGCGGCCCCTGCCAGCTCCCGCAGGGCCCCGGCCGCCCGCTGGCGATTTTTTTTTTGCATTCAGCTCCCTAATTAAATCAGCGGGGGGGGGGGGGGGGGGTGTTTGTGTCGGCGTCGCTCTTCGCTGAGACTGTTTGTGGAAACAAGAGTCGTCGGGAAGGAAATCCACACAACACGCTCGGGAATCGTACCAGATTTTCAAAACATCAGAGAGAAACCCCCCCCCCCCTCGTCAAATTAAAATTTTACACGGAAGAAGATTGGTGATACGAGCGGCGACGTCCCTCCGTTAACTCGGAGCTGCTCTAACTTTGTTCCTCACGCGGCCTGACGCCGACAAGATCATGTCCTTGTTCCTCTTTTAACGGCCCCAGGGGACAGTTTTGTGTGTTTGCTGCATTCCAGGCCCCCTACAACCACTTTTGTTCTCTTCCCCTTTGATTTCTCGAGCGAGGACAAAACCCGGCATCACACACGCAGATTAGAGAGGGAGATAGAGATCGATCAGTTTATTAGGTACACATTGCTGAAAAGGGACAGGGCTTTGATAATCGAGTCCTTGTTTGGTTGTGAGGTTGTAATGAAAAGTTTTTTCTTTGTAGGATGACATGTGTGCTGCTGTTGAGTTGCATTATGGGTTATTTCCCCGTTCAAATCTCCAAGAGGAGGCAAAATAATTTTAAAAAAAACATCATCATCTAAATGCTCCTTCACTTGAATCATAACCTTCTCAGGAATTAGACTGACTGACTTCCACTGAGGTGTTCCTAATAAACTGAAGAGTAGATGTGTGTCTGTGTGTGTGTGTGTGTGTGTGTGTGTGTGTGGTGTGTGTGTGTGTGAGTCTCTCTTGTTATGTCTTGTTTTTTGTGTTTTGGATTAGATAGAAGACAGAGGTTTCCTCTCTGGTTTTTTCATCCCCTTTCCTCTCCTCTCAGACAGCACTTCCCCCATCCCGTCCTCTGCTTTCATTCACTTCCTCTCCTCTCACACCCCCTTCTCCCCTCTCCTCCTCCTCTCTCCCCCCCCCCCCCCCCCCCTCTCCCCCCCCCCCCCCCCCCCCCCCCTCCAACAGCTCCTCTGTTATGTGGCTGGAAATAATCTTTTATTGCCCAGTTGTTCGGAAGTGACCTCCTGCCCTTGATTAGATAGGGCCAAGTCCTATCACACGATTGTGTTTGAGGTGGTGGGCCGACCCCCCCCCCCCAACACACACACACACACACACACTCCTCCCACACCAGCCCCATCCTATCTCCCCCCCCCTTGTCCCTCTCTCACTGCTGTGGCCTTGGTGATCCAGTGTGAGGGGACAACAATGGGGGGCTTTAGTCCCGTCCGGCTCTTCTCGGCTGGGGGGCAACAGGGTGGGGGTCACGGGGGGGGGGGGGGGACTTTCTTTTCCATCAGTCAGTCAGCCAGTCACCGGGTGGAAGCTGCAGCCCCCCCCCTTCCCTTCCCCAGTACGACGGTTAACCTCCCAGTTGCCGGTTGGCTCACCCTTCGACCCTCCCGAGCACGTCCTCCTCCTTCCTCCTCCGGTGACCTCCCACCCTGAAGAGCCTCCTCCAGACACGGGGGGGAGATAGGCTCTAATCTCCCACGCTATCAGCGGACCTTTGAGTCGGCTGTGTGGTCGGCCGACAGGTGGGCTCGCTGGAGAGATTCAGGCCTTTGTGCAGCTTTGGATGAGGCTGCTTTTTTGATCCTGTTAAAGACCCGTGTTGAAATATTCAGGCCTGGTCGGAGAGAGACCAAATATTTTCCCTCCGTGTATATTTTGCTTCCCGTCAGGTTTGGGTTCAGGTTTGGGGCCAATGTGAGGACACTCGTTTTGAAAATATATATATATATCCTTTGACTTTTATGACACTTTCCTTTCTTGAGGAGCACGATGTTAGTTCCTACATAACCAGAGTCTTCTACGTTTTCAAAACATCTGAAATGTTCGACTTAGAGTAAAGAAAATCTTCTGAAGAGCGTCACACCAAAGATCTTGAGACTTTTTCAGAGGTAAAAAGATTCTCTGATACTTAATTTAGACCCTGGTCCCTGAGGTGGAAATGTACAAAGTTCCTGCAAAGTATTCCCAGTATTCCTGAGGAAACATAGCAAAACCAATCACGACTTCCTGTGTTGAGGACTCTTTGACCTTTAACCTCGGTGCTGTCAGGACATGTGAGTTCGTCAAAGTTGAACTCTGCACGTGAAGCCTCTTTTCCACCGGTCAGAAAACTCAACACAATCCGGCTTCTGTCTGCAACGTGAATGGATTCAGTCAGAATTCACTCCCTGGTGAAATCACTCTGCAGTGGGACGCAGGTTTTTACCAGTTCGGACGCTGCGACTTCTCCTGAGCGACTTCACGACGCACATTGAACTTCTATTGGCCCGTAAATAAATGAGACTTATTAAAAGTGTGAAATCTTAAATGCGTATTAAACAGGTTTTAATGTGTATTTCACACTTCGTTATAATTCTGCTCATATTTGCAACAAGCAGCGATTTGACGTCCTCGGTGATTCACAAAGTCACGAATGTGTCGGGAGTTTTTCTTTTTTGCTTTAAAACCCATTCCCGTGATATATGACCGGCGTGCTCGTAAAAGTGCACAGACCATTTCAAACACTGCGAGTCCCAGTGGGTACGGACTCGGTCGTTCACCCGCAGGAGACACGACATCTACACCACATCTCGGGCTCGTTTTTCCACTGTGGTCGTGCTCCTCAATTGTACGAGCTCACCATCCTCTTTAATGGGCTTCAACACCAGACTCGGCCTTTATCAAAGGAGCGACACTCAAGTCTAAGATTTTATGTAAACTATTTTCCTAACTTTTAGTGTCGGTGCCATAACTCCCAGGGAGACGCTGCCTGCCCCCCCCCCCCTCTGCCGCCTTGTTTGTCTCCTCGTCCTCTGGAGCTGTAAACCCAGAACAAAACGCCCCGGTGTCTCGTTTCAGTTTGGGAATGAGGGCCCGGCTGTGTGAATAGACAGGAAGACAACTCTGATTACCTCCATAAAGGAGCTGACCTCATGTCGCTCCGTCTACCAACTCCTCATCTTCTTCTTCTTCTTCTTCTTTTCTACCTTCTGCAACAGGAGAAAAAAAAAAACATTTACATTTCACACACAAGCTAAAATGTGTCCATAGCGTATAAATCCGTAAAGACATGATTTCGTTGTGAAGAGTTTGTCATATGAGGAACAACAGCAGGGAAACGTCGATATTCAGGTGAGGAGTGGAGCCCGCACTGAAACATGAAGGTGCCGACAGGAACAACAAGTGGTTCTTCTATAGAGGAATCATTTCTAGTTATACAAAGAACTTTTTCAGCAACAGACTTGTTTTAAAAATGACATTCATCAGTATGGTTCTTTGAGGCTGGTTCATATTTTTTTGTCATATTTTTAAGTTTTATTTTGACAGTCAGCCAACCATCCTAACTTTCTTCCTTCTGGACCATTGACTTGACAGAACATCATATTTTAAGGTATCAACTTAGGATCTGAGATGTTTCATAGATCAATTAATCAATAAAACCATCTAGAGATTCATCGTTTAACTAAAATAATGAATACTTGCTGCCTTGACTTGCTGCTGTCGCTCACCTCAGATTTACTCCAATAAAAACTAAGATCTTCAATTGGTGGCGACTCTGTGGAGAACCATTTAAGAACCTTTATGTTTTCTGAGAGTGGGTCGAGCAGCAGGCCAGTTCTGTTTTGTTCCCTCTCGTCCTCGAGATGCAAACGTCTTCTAGCAAACGGCCCCTTCAGATAAATGTCAGGAAAATGTCCAGACTTCAGTGTCTGACAGCAGCCACGGAGAAGTGATTCCATCAACCCCCCCCCCCCCCCCCCCCCCCCCGAAGCAGATTCAAGTCTTTTCTCGTCCTGCAGTTAAAACAAATCGATGCCGCTCAGAAGAGGTGACGACAGCTCTGTATCGAGTTCCTTTCAAATGCTTTTAATAATCACGTTAGCGTGTGTTTACATTCTGACTTTTACAGTGACTGCACCAGGTCCTGTGGAAAGTTTCAGGGCATCTGCTTAGCAGCGGCTCCGCACCCCCCCCCCCCTCCCTCCCTCCCTCCCTCCAGGGTCTTCAGCCCCCAAATCCAGAGCAGGGGGGTCCTGAACAGGAAGCTTAGGAGCTGGAAGGAGGGGTGGGGGGGGGCTCCGGATCAAAGCGAGAGGACACAGAAAAGGCTTATCTGTTGTTGATTTTAGGCTTAATGCTCAAGCACAGGGTTCTGGAGATGTGTCAGGGAAATACAGCGCTGGATCGTTGAGTCTCCGGCCTTTGTTTGTCCAGGTTGTTGAAAGTCTGGGTCCTTGTACAGTTGTGATGCTGCTTTGAAAGAGAAAGCAACAAGCGGGGAGGAGATAAGAGGAAAGAAAAGGGGGGATTAGGCGATGAAACGAAAAACAAACGCACCCTAATGCAACAGAGAGAGAGAGAAAACTTCCAAACTGTCACCCGGGACTGTTTCCTCTGTGGCTGCGACTTTGCTTCCTCGCAGACTTCAAGCCTTTCTATTCCCTCTCCGCTCGCTCTTTAACATTTCAATTTGGAACTCTGCGAGAGGTGCGATTCGATCTCCACCTCCTTCAATGGCAGCATTATGCCAGAGGGGAAATTGGACCTCGAGGGCAGCCACTTTCCCCTGTTGTAGACCTTATTAAGTACGTCCCTCCATAATACGACCCAGCTTGACTCTCCCCAGACCACACCCCCCCTTCACAGAAGCGGAGCTGTCAATCACGGGCCGCGGGGTCGGACTCCGGCGTCGTCAGCTCGCGGGAAACCGTGATTGGCACCTCGTAGGATTGTGTGCATTCTCGGAGGGAGTGCACAGAAATTGCTGGTGCACCACCGGGAGAAAATTCTTTTCCACATCGCCGCCCTGCCCGAGTGTTGTGTGTGTGCACGTGTGAAGCCGCCGAGGTCGGGAGGCTGCGATCGGCCTCTCGAAGCGGTTTGAGTGCGGAGATGTTGACCATTAGAGTCGTAGCACGCAGATACGCAATCCTGCTCGCCATCCTTTGGAACAGATACGACGCTCCAGTGGTTTTCCAAACTCTCCCCCCAGTGGACCCAGATTTCCAAAGTAATTTTCCTTGCAACCCAAAATTGTTGTTGTAGACTACTGTGCAGGCTGCTCTGATCTCTGCAGCTTCCAGGGCAGTAAATCAGCAGCAGATAAAATGTTGCTCTCGGGCCTTCCTGACGGAGCCGGACCTCGGGAACGTTTGGCACCAGAATAAAAGACTAGTCTAAGTTTTGTTCCAGAATCTGTTCAGGACACAGTTTGATCTTCCTGCAGTTCCTCCGTCACATTCTGACTCACACTTTGGACTGAAAACATCAGGATTCCTGTTTCTTTCCTTTATCGGTGTGTTTCCCCATTTGTGATGTTTCAGAAGTGATTGGAGAATAAAGCATGCAAAGCACAACATCTTTAATATGTCCGCTCTGTGCACTCGCTGCAGACTTTCTCCAGCTGACCTCCGGGTGTAAAGTCTGGAGGAGTCGAGGTGAGCACGCAGCAGGAGAATCACCGGTTCTGATGACGCCAGTGTCGATGTGCTGTCAACAAAAACACGTGATCTCTGCAGCAGAGTTTATACCTTACGTCTCTGCCTGCTTCACCTGAGCGCTCCGAAGATTTCGTTGTTGTTGTTGTGAACACGACTGAGCCGAGAATCTCCTGCTGTGACCCCCCCCCCCCCCCAGAGGTCATGTCTGAAAACATGTGTGTTGTTCTGCAGGAACAAACTCGGAGACAAGGCCGCGTTTGTGTAAAACTGATTTATGGCATCTAAACATTTGTCTCCAGTGTGGCCGGCGAACAGATTTGGTGTTTGGTGATGTCACATCCTGGGTGCAGTGACGATGTGAGCGCCACTTCGGTTGTTAACTGTTGTTAAAGACGTTAAATTCCCGCTCGTCCCCTCCGACAGCCCTGCGGAGCAGATGGAAAAACTAGCTGTCACGCGGGGGCCCTATAGCTGTTTTCGCCTGCATCTGTTCCAGGGCCGTGCGCGTGGAGGCGGCCAGCTGTGGAGGCCATGTGAGAAGTTGAAAGGAAACTTCAGCCGCCCGGCGAATCTCACACCCTTATGAATCAAGAGAGGAACACTTCGGGTCGGACAAAAGGAAAAGCGGGAGAGGAAGAGAGAAAGTGAAACCAGCTGTCTGGAAGTGCCCCGTCTTTACGACGCGGCAGCGGCGCATGCTCATAACCTCGTTCGAGTCTGGCCACAATCAAACGCTCAATTTGCCTTTACAGGAATATCGGAGATGTTCAGCCAAGGTCGATCTTTGAGGGGAGAGGGGGGGGGGTTCAGCTGCCCTGGAGTATTTGTGCCTTTAAAATATATATGAGGTGTAGCGAGTGTAGACAACAAAGGCCCCCTCTAATTCGTTCCTTTCCCGAGGGGGTGCAGAACGCTCTGCGCCCACATCAAGCCGCACCCCCGCCATGAAGTACAGGTGCAACTTTAAAAGAGCTCTCACTGAGGGCGGGCGCGACGCCTGCAGCTGCAAAGAAAAGAAAGGAAAAAAGGTCCCCCATGTTTCTCCCTGAGGTTTCCTGTCTTTCACCAGCTCCTTTTGTCACGTGATCGTTTTATCATCCAGGAAATATTTGTTTGAATTTTTGATAACGAGAAACTTTGACTTCGGAGAAACTGAATTTGTGTCTGCATGGCGGCGGCGGAGGAACTTCTAATCAGAAGGTTGAACGTAGATAAAGAAAACAAAAGTGACTGATCAACATGTGAACTGTTGTTCTGCAGCAACTGGAACTTCTAACTAACAAGAAGAGACGCATTTTGGATTCTTGATTCAAATCAACTGCAGAAAGAGGAATTTAAAAGAGGGTAAAAAAACGTTATTATTCTTGTCATGCATGTTTTGCATTAGGAAAAACGTTCTCATTTTTTTTAGAACATATTTCTTTCTTTGACTTGATCAAATATTGCAGCAAATATTGAGCAACTTTTAACCAGTAACACTGAGGAAGAAGATTTTATTTTAAGGCCGCTTGCACAACTGAGATTGTTTTTACAAATTATTGAAACCAGCTCAACCAGAAGAGCGAAATACTGATATACACATTTTAAATACTTGCTCCAGTTAACCTCCGACCACTTCCTGTCGGCTCCCAAGTAAAACGTCCAGAGTGAGAGCACAACAGGAAAATATCTGGAAAGTTCCCAGACGAGACGTTTTTTAATTTGTGACAGATGCAAAACTGGGAGAACACAAAATATCTCCGGGTTGAAAATGAGGAGCCGTGCACGTGGACGATGCCGACGAAGACGTCAACTTGGACAAACAACGAGATTCAAGAGCGTTCGCAGATTAAGACTTGACACTGAAGTTCTGAATCAGACTCGTGTCTTGCTTCCTGCTTCCTGCCTCCTCGACCCAAGTTCCGTACGTTTTCTGCCTTTATCTGAATGAACTTAAGTCGCAGGTTAAGATTCTGAGAGGCTCACACTTCAAACACATCTGTCCCCCCCCCCCCCCCCCCCCCCCCCCCCACCCCCCTGCTGCAGACGCTCCCCAGCTTCTCCCTCATGTCTGCGGACGTGGAGGCCCCGATGATGTCACCCCCGTGCTGCTCTCAACTATTCTTTGGACTTTACGACTTTCCCTCTGCTATCTGCGATCCGGGCCGCCGATAACAAAGTTGTCAGGATGCCATTAAAACGGCAATAAATTGCCCTGATTGGGGGAAATTGTAACTTGTCATGCTAAAGGTTGCTGCACTTCTCTGACTCCGCAGCAGACGGGTTGATCTGGTATTGACCTGAATGGGTCTATAAAGCAGATAAGATAAATCTGGCATCCTCAGGAAGTTCACTGTAAGAGTTTACGGCCCCTTAGAAGTGAATAGCAAACTTGCGGAGGTCACGAACTGAACCACTTTATCCAGTTTGGCTGCAAATCTGTGATAATATGGTATTTTTGAGCCTGGACAGGATGATCTTACCGGGGAAGGAGGTGTCGCTGTAATTGCATAATGCACCGATGTATATTTATCGAAGGCTTTGCACCTGGAGGTGACGTTTCTACGTCTCTACTGACGAGGGCGTATTTATTTATCCTTTAAAGATCCTTTATTTATCCTTTTATGGTCATGGTCCTCCAGCCTGGATGTACAGTTAACAACATGCAGTGACACCTTCAGCCCTGGATGTTAATGAGACGGGCCAATCAGCGGTCAGCCATTCTCCGAGCAGAGGTCGCGCTCCCTGCAGAGGAAGTGCAGCGCTATCATCAATCTGCTGAGGGAGGAACCTGCATGAGAAAGGAGCTGGAGGTCGTGGGCGGGGTTAAAAGTTTAGTGCACTGTAGGTGCCAAACAGTACATTCAATACCCCCCCACCCCCCCACCCCGCCACCGCCACCATCTACATGTCAATGGGCCCCGCTTGTTGACTTGGTATGTTCCACTTCCACAGAAACTCTGTCGTCGTTCATCATTTCGTCTTTGACAGCCCTCTTCCCCCCCCACCCCCCCCCCCCCCCCCCCCCCACTCCTTTTAGGGCCCGACCAACTTGGCCGTCTGATTCAGGAGGGACGGAGGTCTGCTGGTGTAGTGGGGGGTGAAGTGGGGTGGGTGGGGGGGGGGGGGTTGTGAGACACATTGAGTTTGCCAAGTCAGGCAGAACGATCGACAGGAAGCCGGGCAGGAAGGAAGACGAGCCTCTCCCCATGAAGTGCCATTGTTTAGGTGACGTGACTTGAAGTGGCCAAAAGTGACTGTTGGTGGTGGTGGTGGGCTCCTCCGCCGCCGCAGTGACCCACTTCTCAGGGTGAAGCCGACTGAGCCGGGAGAAGAGAAGACGGACAGAAGAGCAGCTCCACGCTTAATGCTTTAAACGTTACAGTTCAAAACTCTGCTCCCGTGGAGAGAGGACGTTACTTACAGCTCTACAGGACGTAGACGGGTTCTAATGAGTTCACTGTGTCCTTCACGAGACTGATGAGGATCATGTGCGAGTTCAGGACGAGCAGCTGACGCCTCAATGAGCTTCATCCTGATCAAATCTAAAATCTTAATTAAAAATGAATATATCTATAAAAAAATCATGTTTTCCTACACTTAGTATTATAGGTTCATCCTCATTCTCTTCAACATCAAGCAGATGTTTTCGAAAGGATTCATAATTCGTATGACCTGGGTTCGTGTGCCTGAAACATTTAGTTTGTCTGGAAAAGATTTTGGCTCAAAGTGAAAAAATAAGTTGATTTTTGATTGATAGATTATTAATTGATCGATTATTTGCGATACAATTCATATTCTACTCATTTGAATCCTCCTTGGATCATATTTACCAAACGAGACCTAAACATAGAAATGTAAATCTTTGCTTTCGCAGCCAAGAAAAACAAAAAGTTAGTTTCCATCCATTATTTTATTATTAGTTTAATGTATTGCCACGTCGGTTTTTCAATGTACAACGGGATTTGGTGTTTGATGCATAACAAATATATTAGAACAAAAAGGTAAAGATAAACCAAATTAAGAAGCGAGTACTGAAGCATAAAACAACACAATAACATAAAATAAAAGGTAAAAATGTGTAAAATTATGGACAATATGAAATGTGTCTTCATGCAAAATGAGCTAAACAGCTTTTATACACTTGTGGTCCCAAATAAAAACAGTCAAATCAAGATTTAATGAGAGAAATAAGAATAAAATCCAGTTTCCATCTGTCTCCTGCAGCTTCTGGGGCGGGCGGGGGGTGAGTCGGTTCACCTGCACCACAGAGAAAAGCTCCATCTGCTCACCAGTCCACCTCTGGAACGCTTCTCTGGCCCCGTCCAGCTCTTGGCCTCGTACCCCCCCCACCCCCCACCCCCGACTGAAGATCAGCCAGATAACGTTATCTCCCGACCAATCGGACGCCTGGATCCATACCTCATCCCTCAGGTAGGCTTTCCAACAGATGAGCTGGTTGAAAGAACCTGGCTTTTATGTGTGAGCCAACCAATGGCAGCGCGGGGATGTGATCCAGGGCCGCGCACGGGGCCAGCCGGGGTTTTGTGCTGTTTGTTGAGGTAACGACGAGTGAGGGATAAAGTGTCATTGTTGTTCAGTGTGGATTTACCTGCTGGGCCGAGTTTACTTTGCAGCGGCTGCGGCTTAAACTCATGTTTCCTACTTTTATATGAAGCTTGGGGGAAAAACTCTCATGCAGCTATTCCGCAAAACTCTGAAGTTAAATAAGTCTTTTCACCAAAATTAAAAAATGTATTTCTTGGGTATTGTTTCTTTAGAATGAAACTCCGGTGCAAACCTTTGACATAAAACATTTTGGATTATCCCGAGAAATTCAATCATCTGAATTTAAGTCTTAAATGCATTTTCTATTTCTAAAACATGTTTACGTAGTTATTTCTATATGTTTTATTTAACGCTTTACTTCTGTAATGCTTCACAACAGTTATTTTTAAAAGAATTAATTCCCTCATATCACTCGAACTTGACATGCGTCTTATATTGAATTCATTATTGGCTTAAACCTGGAAATTGAACTCGTTGAAACCTGCAGAATCCGTCTGAAAGAGAATTTCCCAAAGCACGTCGAAGATGATTATTTTCACTTCCATTATGTTGTGTAGGAGTCGGAGTTCTGATAAAGTTTCCTAAAAGGAAAGTGAATTTTAAAAATGTACTTATCATCTGCAGTAGACACATTTCACTCTTTGCAGTTGAAGTAAATGTTTGAGTCTCTGCAGGAAACCCCTCATCCCCTCACCCCCTCATCCCCTCACCCCCTCACCCCCCTCACCCCCCCCTCACCCCCTCACTGAAACCCTGTGTCTTTATCTCCACACTTGCAGAAACACTTTCCTTTTCTCGCTCCTCTGAACTTTCTCTCACTCCCTCTATTGTCCGTCCTGGCGCGGCCGCTCCATCTGGCACCGACGCAGAATCTAACACGTCATAAAAGATACTTGCTAATATTATGTGACCCAGGTCGAAGCCTTGCGAAACACTCAGCCCTGCAGTTTGCTGTTAAATATTGGACTCTACCCCATCCCCCCCCCCCCCCCCCCCCCCCCCCCGTTCTCCACCACCTCTTCCTCTGCGTCCGGCCGGGACCAAACAGATGCCCTGTGTTTGTTTCCCCTCGGGTCTTTCCTGATTGCGCCGGTCGTCTCTAATCTAGCCGTTAGACAGCGACCAAATTCACGAGAAAACCCATTTGACACACATGCTTCCACTTTTCTGTTTGTCGCCCCCCCCCCAACCCCCCTTCCCCTCGCCCCTCGCCCCTCCACTCCGATGCCGGCTTAATTCGAACTGTTTCACCTTCATTAGGCTGCATTTCAAGCTGCGGGGCACAGGTAATGCAAAGCATTTCCCCCCCCGTCAAATTGTAGGCCTGAGCGCCGGTTGCTAGGAAGTGGAAGAGCCTCAATTGCAGCCATTTCCTCGCCGGTGTACTGAGAGGTCCTATTACAGCGTTTAGGTCGGGGCAATTGGTGTCATTACAGGCAGCCAACTTCCCTCCACCAAAGTAATGAATTAGCCCGAGCTATTTAGGCCGTATGATTGCAGTTGCCAGGGGAGATGAGTATGAAGTGGGGGGGATAATTATGGTATGTATCCCTGAGCGGATGTGTGCCGGTGTGGGCCCGGCCACGGGGGCGGTTTCCACACTTGTGTAATGGCTTAATGTAGCTGCTGACAGGCGGCCGGGGGAACATGGAAAGGTGCTACTGTGCTCTGCTTGTGGGCTGTGACTGACGGGGGGCCGAACCACGCCAGCCCGCTTTCACCCCCGCGCCTCATTTACTTCAGACGACTCGGTCCAAAGAGTCGGGTTCTGCGCCGAACGGGTCAGGAGGGATGAATAAAGCTGATTGAATATAATTGTTTACAGAAGCATTTGGAGGTCTTGTGTTTGCTTGGGAGCGTAACGTTGTATTTTCATTTAACTGTAACTTGTGCTCAAACTTCATTAGGAGCCGGTTGTTTACAAGCAGGTAAGGAAACCATTAACTCTTGGAACGCTGATAAATTACCCCCAACAATAAAACTATAGTGAACTTTGATTGCATGGCCCATTCATAAAAACGCAGTGAAAACAATAACCAGGAGGTGCTACTTCATTTTCATTGGGCTGAGCTCCGAGATCACGTATGTTTGTTTACAGCACGTTGACGCTGGCGTTGGCCTTCATCACGTCTTCGTCGGCGTCCTCCACATGCGCGGCTCCTCTTTTTCATCCTGAGATATTTGCATTCTTGTTGTTTTTTTATTCGGGGCCTTCGGGAGAAACTCCAGAAAACCTCCACAGCAACCGACTCTGGACAGTTTCAGGAGATTATCATCAATGTACGGTATTTACACGCAGGTTTTCACAAAATTAAATAAACAAGCTTTGACTAACTTGTTAAAGAAAAGGAGGAGGCCAGAAGACAGGGGTTCGCAGCCCGGAGCTGAATCGGGAGCGCCGTGCGCGGCGGTGGTTTGGGGGGGGGGGCAGGGGGGGTGCTTGTTTTCTCAATGGGAAGTCGAGCGCTGCAATAGGAACCCTGCCAAAAAAAGGGCTTCACCAAACAAAGAGGCCGGTAGGAAATAATGCTGGTTGAGGCTTGTTGGGCCATCGACAGGCTCCTTTCCAAGCTGCTGTAACCAGCTATAAGGCTTTTTATGGGGACACCCTCGAACAGGGGGGGGGGGGGCCCACTAAGGACAGGAACTTTTACATTTCTGCCTGAATGGGCCCTCAGCCAGGGGCCGAGTTCAAAGTGCACTCTCCAGTCATTCGATTTAACTACTTTATGTTTTTTGATAGGCCGGCAGGAAAGCACAGGACCTGAAGTAATAGATTTTCATTCTTCGTTTTTATTAGAATCCGGTCTGAACGGGACAAAACCTTGTAACACACACACACACACACACACACACACACACACACACACACACACACACACACACACACACACACACACACACACACACACACACACACACACACACACACACACACACACATTTAATTCCTGGCTCCCGGCCGTTCCCTCTGCTTTTCCTCTCCGTCCTGTCGACCATATCTCACGTCAGTAAGAGCAGAAAAAGTGCAGCCTGATTATTTCTCGATACAAACACCATGTGTCGGCTGCATTCATGCGTCCGTCACCGTGTCTCCTCCCGCAGCTGCTTTTCCCCTCAGCCTAATGAAATGGCAACGGTTCCATGTGATGCACGTGTGTCCAACATTTATTTAGTCTCAGCAACCTGAAATACATTCGCTTGTTTTCTTTGGATTGTGAACTTTCTGCTATAGACAACGTTTTTCTGTCCACTCGGCTGTTCCACCTCCCGGGTCAGAGAGAGAGAGAGTTTGCACAGAAACGTTCACCACAGGAAAAAACCTTTGAAACCAAAACCTCCACATATCACCAGCCCACCGTGGTTTTGATCAACAGATGAAAGTAATTAATTTGACTTTTAAAACAACGAGCCGCTGCTTCATGCTGCAGTTTTCTTTTTGCAGAACGGACCATTTGCAGAGCAGTTGCGTATCGGGGCCGGCGAATCTGCACAAAGCCAAACTTTCATCCTTATCTCTGCTGGTGAGCCACCGTCGGTGGGATCCTGCCAAATGGCACCAAGGAGCAGGGGAGTCTGCACAACGCCACCTGGTGGTCGTGGACTGCTTCAAAGCTCTGGCACAGGCCTCAGATGAGCACCATTGACAACTTCAGCAAGAAAATGTGAATTAAACATATTCTCTCTATATATATATTTAATATATTTAAGTAACAAAAACACAACTGCAGTGCTTCAAACCATCCAACAGATTATACTCACATTAAGAAATGACTGAAATTCCTGACAAACTTTAATTATGATTGCATATATAATTACAGAAGTGTCTCTAATGAACAGAACATATATACATTTGGTTACTTCACCCTTTTAGCACAGTTATATGTTTAATTAGGTTTAATTCAACTTCGCAAAACCAAACTTACATTTCCCATAATGCAACGAGAAGCATTGTTTGGTTAGATCCTCTCTGCCTTATACATTTATGCATTATCTTAACTTTGTGCAATTTATACCACTGTTGTTTGGTTAAAGATTTGAAGTTATGAGGCCTCCAGAACATTTTCTGCACATTTTCCTGAGTTCATGTCCAAAAGGACGACTTTAGATTTTGTTCACCGCTCAATTTTGTGATTTCCTGTTCAAAGTATTACTGTAAAACCTCTGCTGCGTTTTTCTTATTGACTGGATTGATTGCTTGATTGATTGATTGATGGCTTGATAGATTGGTTATTGATCTCTGTGGAAATGCAGGCCGACCTGTCAGAACAGTGCACGTCTCATACGCAGCGTCTCATACGTCTTGTTGCATTCCTGAAAAGAAAGCGATATGAACCAGAGCTGCTTCAAAAGGTTCCTGCAAATACTTTTTGTTTTGATCTACGTTCTGCACCAGATGGGGGGGGGGAGTTTTTTCTATTTCCACATTGGCGTATACAAAGCATCAAATCACTGTGCTCTCCTGCGGTCGACAGCGTACTTGGAACGAGTCGAGTGATCCTGACGCGGTAACACCCGCCCGTCTGGTTCGCCAACCGGAATACAACAAACCTAATGATGCACGTGGAGGCCTGAGCGGCGGCCTGCAGCGGGCTGGTGTGCAGCGAGGATGAAGTCATGCTTCTCCACCAGCGCGTGTGAGAGAGAGAGTTTCACTTCCCACCTTTTGGGAGAGACTGAGGGTTGCATGGCAGCTTGATGGATGGTCTCTTTGTGCACACGCTGCTTTGCGGGAATAAGATGATTTCATGTGGTTTGTGAGGCCGCGCTGTTCCTGTTGCTCCGGAGCGCCGCAGCAATTAGCGCAGTCACCCATTACAGTCGCTGTATGATAGGGCTGCAGTGAGTCTAAGTGGGTGTGTGCACGTGTTTGTGGATGTGAAGCCTCACAGGACATAATTTTGAAAACCACACTTGTAGCTTCTGGAGACGACTCTGGCAAATATTTGCACAGACGAGTGAAATACGCGTTGAAGCTCTGCCAGTAGACGATCCAGAGCTGTGCAGGGCAAGACAAGAAAAACAGTATCCTGTGAATGATTGGGTTTCATTTCGCTGAATGGAACGAACTCCCATATAATCAATCACAGCAGACGAGGATTTACTGCACTTCGAATCTAAACTGTGGGGAGCATGAAAAATGTGGAATCATGTGATCATGGCGAGGAGCAAACGGCACCGAGCGTGTACGTACGAGCTTCCCACCGAAACCACGAAATGTGAAATGTTTTTTTTAACAACTTGCCGTCAGGAGCAGAGCAGGAAGTTGTAGAGTGAAGTTTGTGTTCGTCTGTGAAACGTCTTGAGTTAGTGTGGAAATAAAGTTTCTGAACTCTGTCCTCTCCTCATGCCGGTGACGGTTTGTGGGGATGATCTACGAGCGACACACAAAAGCCTCGAGTGAAGGCGCTTGACGAATCATAAATCACTGTGTTTGTTGTTCAGGCGTGAAGACAAAATCTAATCGTAATAATTGACCTCTACTTCCTCTTCCTCCTCCTCTTCCTCCTGGGCCCTCGCACCACTCCACCTCTCCTTTAGTTACTTGACACTGCAGGAGACGCCAGGCATTCAGGGCATTCTTTGTCCCCGGAGAAAGGAGGAGGGAGACGGGGGGGGTGAGGCAGCGAGAGGGGGGGGTGCTGGAGGGGAGACAATGCAAGAGGTTCCACTCCGTTCGGCTTCAATAAGAGCCCCCCCCCCAAAAAACACTTTCCATACACACGCACGCTCCTCGACCACCTCCTGCCTCACGGAAGGGGCGGAGCTGAGGGCAGCGAGGCTCTGTGGAGAGGAAGAGGAAGAGGAAGAGGAGAAGGTTTCATCCCGTGTCCGAAGCTGGAGAGACGATGCTGCCGCGTCGGTGCGACTCCGGATAATCTCCTGAAATCATCTGGAGTTCGGTGCATGTCTGAAAGCAGCTGAACTGTCTCTCGATGCATGTCTGAGGTTCAATCAAGACTAAATAGAAAAAGACAAGTTGATAATTTTGGAGTCCTCGGTGTTCCGGTTGAGCTCCTCGGGATGGAACCACTTCCTTTCCCAGCGGAGGAAAGTCCCAGTAATGACACGGTGGCCATCTTGGCCATTTACACGGGTCTCAAGTCTGAGGTAATGTAATTTGTCTCCGTGTATTAAAGTCCTCAGACTTGGAGGCAGATGCCCGCTCTTATTACAGCGCGGGCCGAGGAACAGACCGACGAGGAAAACCAAGGAGCCAGCTCCGGGTCTCCGACGTGACGACGAGCCAAAGTAGAATGTAAAAATAATCCGGCATAAAATAATTCCACCCCAAATGGTCTTTTAAAGACACGTTACAGGCGGTAATCATGAACGTAAGCGACGTCAGCCGACCTCAGCCTCAAGTGGGGACGTCCAGCGTTACTTTGTGGTGTAACAATTACCGCGGTGGCCGGAAACACGGAGTTACTTTTTTATCTGACCTGAATATTAACATTCTTCCACAAAACCCCCGAAAGAAATATCTCTGCTGTCACGGAATTTTTTTTAAATTTTTTTTACAGCATCTGCTTAATGTTTGTTTTGGAACGAAGAAACTAGTTCTTATTACATTCCCCATTGTGCGATGCGAGTTTTGAACATGTGCACCGTCAGTGCCGTGTGTGGTTTTCACCTGGTGAGGCCGATGTTGGAGATCTGCACGGCACTGATTTATTTCCCTGCACACGAGCTCTTCTGCTGACCTCAGTGACCACACTCCACTTCTGTGGCTTGGATGATACGTATAAGAAATTCCCAGTTGCTGTGAAAATATCTTTTTTCCCCCAAATGAAAGACATATTTTTTCAAGTCTCCCATCAGTGGGGTGCATTTCTTTGTATTTCATATTGTTTTATTTATAGGCCACAGTTTAATGTTTTAGAAGAAGGGTTGTTTGCTTTTTTTTTTATTAGAGCCAGATGAGAAGATTGATACCATTCTCTTGTGGAATGGAGCTGGAGTCAGGGGGGGTGATTAGCCTAGCTTAGCATTATGGCTACATCCACAATATTATAGCTGGAGATTATCTGGAGTTTCTGCCGTGTTTTAAAAACAAATGACCATATCTACGACTGATAAAGTGCAGTAAAGGCACAAAAACCCAGTCAGTGACTTTCGATCCGCCTGTTGCCAGAACCTCACCCGCAATCACAAATATCCACTGGCGTTGTTCGGCTTCACATGAAGGTTGTGCAGCTTTAAAACGGTTTCACTCGAGACGTGTGGTTTCGTTTCGCGGTGGCTGGTTCAAAATGTCAAAGGTTTTTCGTTTCAGAGCAGCTTCGTATCGAGCTGCACCGGGAATCCAAACGTTGGTTAAAGATGTTTTTAATATGGTCGTATCGTCCTCTATGTTTACGCGCGCGTGTGTGTGTGCGTGTGTGTGTGCGTGTGTGTGTGCGTGTGTGTGTGTGCGTGTGTGCGTGTGTGTGTGAGAAGCAGAAAGACGGAGTCAGTCCCAGAGGCCTGTGGATAATAATAATGTTGCAGCAGGAGGATTGTGGTCTGCATTCTGGAACACTTTATTAGGGGGAAGTCTGCAATTACATATTTTCTGGGTAAACATTAACTAGCTCAGTATCACAGGCCGTCACTGCACTAGCGGCAGCTCGGACTGAAACATGCCTGACACAGCGTTAAAGGACACTGATATCTCGCTTTGATGCATGAGAAATACAAACAGATATGTTAAGTGTCTGAGACATATCTGTCAGGAGCTCAGTGAGGAAGTGGCCACAATGAAAAATGAGAAACAAGTAGCTGAGGACGCTGTGACTCGAGAGGCAGGTGAGCGGGAAGTAGAACTCAGACAGACGAATGAGAATCTGGCAAATGAAAACCTGGATCTCTTGACTTGCTGCTGCAGGAGGCGCGTTCCAGTGTCGACCTCGACGCCCAGCTCGGCGAAACACAGACGACTCTGCTGGGTTTACAGACGGACTGGAGAAACCTTCAGGGGAAATACAGAGAGGCCAGAGAGAAGCTGAAGTCTGAAACAGAGTCAGTTGACCTGCACTCAAAAGGTCCAGCTCCTGTCAGAGAGGCAGGAGGGAGCGAGCAGCCAGGAGCCTCTGGAGGAGGAGGTGAGCGCTGCACCAGCACCTGAGTCTCCACGGGGGAGCTGCCGACGCACCAGGAGCTGCCTGGAGCACCAAGGAGCTGCCTGGAGCACCAGGGAGCTGCCTGGAGCACCAGGGGCTGTCGCTGAAACAAAACACTGTTATTATGAAGTGGGTTGCAGCAGAATATGACAGTGTTGTGATTGTGACCACTACAAGTGACGGCCAGAGCTACAACATATAGAACGTATAGTACATGATTTTAACTGGGAACGTTTGTGGTGTTATATATTTTTACAGAAGCAGATCATTTCCTCTGCCAAGGAGTCCGTCAGTCGTTGGTTTGTTTGTCAGCAGGTGTTTGCAAAAACTACTCGGGGGATTTCCAAACATGGAGGAATGATGAGACGTAGGCCAAGAAAGAACTCATCCAGGATTTTAACATCAATTTCCAAGAAAATGACCAGTAGTTTTACTTCTGCAATGACGCTCAATCCACACTACAACATTTGAGCTACTCAGAGAAGTTTGGAAACGGTTCCACCTCGTCTTCAAATCCCTTCTCGTCCTTTTCACCGTTGTTGCTTCTTGTTCGTGCACAATCTGCTTCCTGCTTACACCGGCACCCACATGCTAAGTGCATATGTCATATGACGTGTGTTTTCAGGTGTGTCAGCGCGGACCGACGTTATTACAGAGAGGCGGCTCAAATACTTGTGTGGCAGCAAAGCCTAGATCCAGATCAGAGCACACGTCACAGTTGTACATTCTCCTGTTGCAAACGCCATGCGGTGTTTATCATAATCAATCCTATGTGGACCAACCACATCATCACCGTCCATTACAGGGACGCAGGCAGGAAGGACAGAGAGAGGGAGCGGAGAGAGACGGACGAAGAAATAATAGTTAACAAATGTTTCCTCTTCTTCTGTGTGTGTGTGTGTGTGTGTGTGTGTGTGTGTGTGTGTGTGTGTGTGTGTGTGTGTGTGTGTGTGTGCCCATCTGAGGGCAATTTCCCGAACGGGGCAGTTGTGATGGATCTCTGCCTTTCAGGTGTAATTATTTTAAGAGAGATTGAGCTGTTAAGCACTTGGAAAACATCACAGAGGCTTAACTTGGTGTTTATGCTTTCCGTTCTGTGTCGGGGGCCCAGAGGGGCGACGGCCTCCTCCGGCAGATCCTGACGTACAGAGCGCTGAGATACACGAGACCTGTTCATGGCTCCGCTGCAGATTCGAACCTGTGTATCGGAAACAACAACACGCCGTCTGTGGGTGTGTTTTCAAAGCAGCTTCATGTGTTTTGGGGTACAGGTTTATCATAAGCATGCAACATAACCAATAAGTTAAAAAATAACAAATGTGAAACATTTTGTTTATCGTCGTCGTTTTGGCACGAATGAACTTAACATCTTGACGAGTGCGATGAAAACTAAATTATCTCCGTCTCCACGAACTGAAACAACAGTCACCTCTCACAAAATCGGGGGGGGGGGGGGGGGGGTTTGGATGTAGATGAACTTTCTGAGGACGTGAGCCGAAGAACCAAAGCTTCTCTTGCTATGTGTTGTTTTGCAGTTGTTACACAACTACATGGGGGAACTTAACTACAAGAGGTCAGAGGTCAAGTCCAGTCACAGAACAGCAGCCATGTTTTGTGTACATGTTTGTTGCCTTGCTCACAGGCACTAAAGCAGAGTGGCTGCTCAGTGTCTGAGGGGAATGAATCCTGGATGATGCATGGCCTCGGATCAAACCACAATATCTACCTGGCGCCCGAGAATGGGAGGAAACCTTTCAATTGAATCATGTAAGAAAATAGTTGCTGGATTGAAAAGCTGCAGGAGCCTGTTTGGTGGAGGTACCACCCAAAGGTTCAGGAGGCCGGAGAACAAAGGAGGCGTGATCCTCAATGGAGCTAAATTTAGCTTCAGGATTGTTTATCGAGCTATTTCTGTCGTGGGTGCAGCTTGTGAAACGCGTTCCGATATCGTCAGCCCACCTGTCCATCACGTCAATTTAGTCATTAAGTTATTAAATGCTTTTGTTTTACCCACAGTTTGTGGAGAACTCCACCCATCTGGCACCGGAGGAGGATGAAAACAAACGCTCTGAAACAGGTCGGTGCAGTGCCGCACGAAGAGCCCGGTGACAAGCAGCTGGAAGCAACAGCACATCTGGCTCATTGCTTTCGAAGGGACGGCGCTGGATGTGCAGCCGGCGGGGAAGCACTCACACGTTTCACTGAAGCAAAAGTACAACTTCACTTTTATCACTTGCTCTTAAATACACTTAAAGCATTAAAACATCATAATGGCTGTCTTCAGGAGGCGGAGTCTAATGATACCTGCCCTCTCTGATTGGACTAATTCCCCCACTCGTTATTCATCACTTAAAAAAACAATGCGAACATATGATGTAATGCTTTGTAAAAAAAAGTCTGCATTCCTGCAAGATTCAGAATTATGAAAGTTGTTCAGTTGATGCATCTGTAGTTTTATAGAGTTAAATAGATCAGAAGAGCAAAATGTAAATTTAAAGCTTTTGAAAATGAAGTTTTGCTGCAACAGGAGATAAACTTTGCTCATCGTGAACTTGTTGTGTCTCTGTGTGTTTAAGTTTCAGGAGTGTGTCCGTCAGTGCCTGAGAAGATGTCTCACTACAAAAGTTTTGCTCATTTTGACAAAACAAATCATATTTAAATGATCTGAAAATCAGTCTCGCTTCTTAAAAACTGACCAACTTTAGGTTTCAGTCTCTTTTTAAAAGTGTTCACACGTGAATCTGAATGAAATCTTTAATATTTCAGTGCCTGTCTATTTGCCTGGGCCTCTTCTGCCTCCACTGGAAACATCGTTCCTCCTCCTCCTCCCTGGTCCCTCTGCAGGGACCGAGCTGCATCTGCAACCTTACAAGTTGCAGATTTGTGAAGTGTGAGTGATGTCTGAGAATTTGAGAAATCGTCTGAGAATGCAATCTGTAGTTGTGGCACAAGAACAACACGAACATGATGTCAAAGCGTTTGAAACTGAAGTTCTGCTGCAACAGGAGATGAACTCTCCTCACCGTGAGGTGTGTGCATACACGCCTGTGAGCGGGTCTCATTTCAAAAACTATACCGAGCTCAATATTGAAATGTTTAAACAGACAAACTTGAGTCTCTTTTTTAAAAATGTGCACACGTGAATCTGGATGTAATCTTTAATATTTCAGTGCCTGTCACGTCTGGATGTGTGCACACATGCCTGTGTCTCTTTGTCCTTCCACACAGGCCTTTTCTCTGCCTCCACTGGAAACACCATTCCTCCTCTTTCACCCTGGACAATGAGAAAAGAGAGGCTGAGAATTTCTGTTTGTCCACATCCTTTGTCGCGCTGTATTAATGTTACTTCCAGCCACCTGAGCCCATCGCTCTTGATCAAGGGGCCATCTATACACACAAGTCAAAATCATTCCATTAATAAGTCACCTCCGTGGTATTTAAGCAAAGCTCTGGATTTAAGGCTTCCTCTCCGCTCTGTGGAATTCGCCCAGCCTTTTCGGAGCTACCTTTGTGTGACTTATGTGCCTCCGGTGGATTAGGAGAACTCAAAAGCCATTTAAATCACAATCCTCTGCGTTCCAAAGCAGCGCTGGAAGGACAATGTAGTGTACTGAGGAAAAAAAAAAAAAAAAAAAGGGCCCAACAAGTACGAGGCTGATAGTTATAAAGCAGCCATATTCCAAAGAAGGGCCCATGAATAAAAGTGCAAACCCCTCTATTAGGGGGATGTGCCTGAACTTGAGCTGAAAGGAATGTTTTGGATTCACAAGGATCCTGTGTGTGAGACTTTGTGCGTGTGTGAGTATGTGGTTATATGTGACTATGAGGGTTAAGTGTGTGTGTGTGTGTGTGTGTTTCTGCGTTACAGCTCTGCATGAATAGATGAATTGACCCCAGGTTAACGTGTTTCATTTAGGACTTTTGACGTTATGCATGTCCGATACGCTCGAGAAAGATCGCCTCTGTGTCCAAAGCGTGTTTTAAAACTCGTGCGTACACCTTCAGCCGGCTGCAGCCATGCTTCCACCCCAGCCTCCTCACAGGCTTGTGTTTGTGTGTTGCATGTGTGGTCAGAAAAAGCAGAGGGCCGCGCTTCCTTTCTAAAAAAAAAAAAGAAAAAGGGACATAAATCTCCCCCCCCCGACTCCCGATGGGACGTCACGGAAAACGGCGACCTTAAAGGCAGGCGAGCTCGCGGCTCAGGGGAGGAACGCAAACATCAATTGTGGAATCTGAGGAGAAGGGAACGTGTTCTGGCTCCTGTCGGATGCTTAGAACCAGGCCAGGAAGTGTGTGCCTGAGCATGCTTGGCTTTTCTCTGTGTGTGTGTGTGTGTGTGTGTGTGTGTGTGTGTGTGTGTGTGTGTTTCTTTGTGTGGACGCAGAGACGCTGAGAGTTTCTGTGTGTGGACTCTGAAAATGCCTTCCCAGGCTCCCCTCCTCTGGGGTGGAAACGGGGCAATAAATAGCAGGGTATCTCCTGGTGGCGGTCCAGCAACCGAGGCCCTGGCAAGGAAGTGACTCATTTCAGTGGAGAGAAAAGGCGAGGGGGGGGATAAGAGGATTTTTGTGTCTCTTATTATCATTGAGCCAAGGCAAACCACACTGGCAGGCCAAAGAGGAGGAGGAGGAGGTGGGAGGCGCTGCCAGTCTGATCAGGCCTCAGCTGCCGGTGTTTGGGTCGTTTCAGGAGCTGACTTACAACCTCCGGGCCAGAGATGCATGCTGGGAAAGTTTGTTTCCTAACACCTGAGCGATGAAAGCTCACCCTGCAGACTTTAGGTGCTTAATATAAACCCCCGAAATAAATCTCTGCTTCAGGAAAGTGTCCGTCTTTCTCTTAGACTTTAAGTTTTCACCTGGAAAACAAATCTCAAACTGAGCTCTCCCTGTATTCCAAGCCAAAGTGTTTCAGGTAGGTAAGTAAAACACCTGAGGAAACGGGGGGGGCTATTTTATGTGTTTGTGGCCATGCATGTGTGCAGATGTGCGGAGGGAGCTGCACAAAACTGGGCTCAAGCTAATGTTGGCCAAAGATTTCTAACTTTACCGGTGTGTGTTTCAAGTGTAGCCGCACTTTTAATTTACACAAACACACACATCCCAGTGTATGTGGATGGTCATGTGATTTGATTTTGCAGGTGCGTTAGTAGGGATGGGGATTATTTCTGATGTAGAACTCAAACGCTTGTGGGGACGGAGATCGTTGTCGTTTTCAAACAAAAATGTGTTAATATAGTTGTAGCCTTAGATATGTGATTGACAGAATTAGCACCCGGCTGCGCTGAAGAAAACAGCGCCACCTATGTGTGGCTCGGGAGGTAGAGTTGGCCGTCCGATCGAAGGTTGTTGGATCAATCCCCGGCTCCTCCTGTCTGCAGACAAGTGCGTGAATGTGTGCGTGACTTGTTCTGCAAAGCGCCTTGAGTGGTCGTTAAGATCGGATAAAGAGCTTTATACATAAAGTCCATTCACCGCCTACTGAAATTCAAATTAGCTAGAAAATAAGAAGGTTAAACACGACGCAGCGGAAAACGTCCACGAGGGCAGAGAAGCAAAGAGGACGTTTTAAAAGAAGAGACACTCTTGCACAGTTTTCTTTTTAATGCATTTATCTGCCCGTTTTCATCCAAAGCAGCAGCAGCAGCAGCAGAGTGAGCCTCTTGTTCTCATTATCAACATCATGCATCCGGTCTGAGGAGGAGGAGGAGGAGGAGGAGGAGGGGAGGAGGAGGAGGAGGACGGGGGGGCTTTCAACTGTATAATCACAAGCCACACAATGAAAAGCCAGCACTGTTAAGCAATGAACGCCAACCTCCTCTCCGTCCCATCTGAGTTCCCAGGTGGGTGTGCAATATGGCAGACCTTTGTTCCGTGTGTGGAAAAGCACACACTGTCAACACGGGAGAGAAAAGCTAATATTTACCACGTATGGCCTCGGCTTTAATATTAGCCGGAGGCGCTAGTGGAGGGAGAACAGAGGTCTCACTCTGGGCTCACTTCCTACCCCCCGAAGCAATATCCAGAGTTTTTTTTTTACACCTTTACGGCTTCATTAGACCAGATAGAGTGGAAAGAATCCGGCTGGAGAGGGAAAGAGGGAGGAGTGATGAATGTCCTGAGCTGGTATCAAACCCACGGCGTTGTGCACACGGCGCCTGCAGCAGGAAACTCCCGCGTCTGCATCCTCACCTGGCAAATACTGAGGAGTTTTATCACACACGTTAAAGTTTTTATCTTTGACTAATGTCTAATTTCCCCTTCGTTTTTACAAAATATCTGCGTCCAGACGAGAACGCAACAAAAACGACACGCACGGCCTGGCCAGTAGGTGGCGATGAAGTCAACGCCTGCGAATGGCGCTAAAGTGGTGCAGTGTCAATTTCCCAACAATCAGAACTTTAGTTTTTATTTGCAATCAACTTGGATTTCAGAGTAGAAACATAATTAGGAATCGTTATAATAAAAGCAGCAAATGTCTGCAATACAGCTCAAACACAACTTTATTTATTTATGATATTGCTGTTTTATGACACAGCTCTAAGATTTTATTGTCAGTTTAAACTAAATGTAATTACTAAAACACACATTTGTTCTTCCTTTGTACAGTGAAAACAACCGTACATCATCTCTAATCCACACAGTAACAACAATCTGTGCATATCTTTCCCTCTCCGCTCCTGATCCGGTTGAGTTCCAAACAGGAAATGATCTCGGGGCCATTCCTATCCTCGTGGCTCAGAGCGGCGGCGGCGGCGGCGTGCACACTCAAGACGTGCTGGCCATGTCCCCCGTCTCAGGAAGGAGCTCCAGACGAGTTCTTGTTCCAAGCATTTCGGCTAAATACCGCATGAAATTGCCAGAGGATTTCAAATGAGTCGAGCTGTGGGGCTCTGGCACGGGACCCACGTCAATATCCCGCTCACGCCGGCGGCCAGGTGTTGGGGGGAAATTCTCAATTGAATATTGTATCCAGCTTTCTGGGAGCCGGGAGACTTGTATCTCGTGTGGATATTCCTTTCTCCGCCTTCGCTATTCACCCCCGTCTCCTCTCCTTCCGTCTTGTTCTTGGCATCCCTCCGATCCGGCCCGAGCGCCGTCTGCCTGCCGGCTCCTAACTTGCACACCTGCCGCGGAGAAGCAGCTGTGGTCCGGCACAACATCATTAGTGCAGCTGAAAGAGAAGGAGAGGCCTGCGTAGCCGTCCCCTCCTCTGTTTACTCTCCCCTCGAGTTCAACTCCGGGGCATCTGTACAATGGAAAAACATTTTTTTTACGTGCAAAAGTTGCCCCCCCTCCGCCTCCTCTGTAACGCGATCATGACTAAACCTGTGGGAGAGCAGGGGTGCTGAAAGAAAATTTTATACCTCCAAGATAAACGTGTCCTTTTGGGGGTGCTCGCGGCCCCACAGCTGTACGGTGGAGGGCTTTTATCCCCTGACCGCTAAGACGCCTCACAGCCGTGACCGGGGGTTTCGGTAAAAGCATGAAAAATGAACTCTTTAAACAAGGTTCTGACCCCTCGCATTCAGGAACACCTTAACCCTTTTAATACCAGACCTGAAATCTCTCATCAAGCTGGGTATTTACAAGCAGTCCAGAAACACGGGGGTGTATTACATATATTGCTGTAAGCGATACGTCCTCGGTGCATGTGGAGGACAAGGGGAGAGGAAGTGCTACCATTGATTTGTAAAGATACTGGAGCACAGGCCTCTCTTAACAGCCTCTGTTCTTCCAGAAACGGAGGAGGGAGATTTGACCCCTGTGGGTACCAAGGGCTGCTCCGGAGAGCAGACGCCAAGCCGCAGACCCAAGACTCCACTGTAAGAAATGTCCACTGTAACTTCACGTCGAGAATTTCTGTCATTTGAGTCGTAGAAACATATGTAGATGTGAGGAAGAACTTCTCTTCAGCGCTCGGATGTGTAGTTACTGACTGTGTGGTTGGTTTCTCTTTTTCATCGCCCATTCAGGACGCAACCTGCAAAGTGCAGCGTCTAATTTTCTTCAGTGTGTTTATTCTGTTGCATGTTCTAATGTTAATTTAGTGCAAAACAAGGCCAACAGCACGGTGTAAAAGGTTTATATAGCAGAGGTCCAGCAGAGGTGGGTGTGATTCGAGGGGTTGTGACCTTTACGACACGTAGGAGGGGAAGATCGTGTAAATTGATCCGTAGATCCACACGTGAAGGCAGAAGTACACTTTGAAATAAACGGATAATGTTATAAACTTTCAGACAGTTACCTTTTGAGGTATTCATGGTATCACACTGCGTATCTGTCCGACTTGTAGAGATACACAAATTGTTGAACAGAGCCTCCTCTGTAATAGATTAGAAAAGACTTTATGGTCACTGCACAGCTGTACAACGAAAGTTAGCGTTTCTCCCTGAGTTGCATTCAATACACATTATACAGAATCCAGTCTTAGATTATACATGTATATCTGCATTGCATATAAAGTCTACAAATAAGAAAAGAAAGCAGGGATGGATATAAACAATAAATACACACATATACATATGAGGAAGTTGTGTAGTTCTATACACAGTATTTTTGCTCGAGCCCAGAGAAGAGGGACACGTGAATGAGGTGAGCAGTTATTTGACAGAGTTCAGTTCTGTGATGACACTTGGATCGAGGAAATGTCCCTAAGCGGAGGTGGATCCAGGATTTTTCCTAGATCAGGGGCCATGAAGAGGCTATAATTTACACAGAGGGGATCATTTCATGTCCAACATCCATGCACCGGGTGGGAAAGGTCTCAAATAGGCTCCATTGACTTTGTGGAAATGGGTTTATTGTCTTTCTATAACCTCTGCTTCCTTTTAGTAGCTGGAGCTTTCAATCACATCCCTGGATCTTCTTCAGCGGAGGGAGGAGTTGTGGATGTTCAAATTTCAACTATACCGAGCGTGCTTCAAATTTGAGATCGAACCCTAATTCTTGAACTTGGAAACTTGTTGCTTGTCCACTTTTTTAATTAATACTTTGAGCTTTGTGTTTGCTCAAACTTGTGAAGACGACAGAACAGCCACTTCTTTTATTGAGAGGAAATGGAAATTGCAAAGATTACATAACTTAGCTTTGGCATCATTAACCGGACAACTGCGACAAATCTGATCAACAGCCCTGACTTCCGCGGTGAGGAGAGCATCTGAAAACTGGTTCATGATCCATTTCTAATGTTTGACTCGAGCCCAGATGTTTATGATAACCTGTGACTCAGAGGAGCCAATGGTACCGTCCGCTTGTGATTCCAGCTTTAAATTAGTTTTACGGTTTTATGGTCACCACTCAGCGTCGATAAAAGTTACTGACGACTTTAAAATCATATTAAATGAAGTTTTGTAGCGTGACATAATTCCATTTATTTACAGTGCAGCTTCATTTATTAACGAAACACTCAATTTTTTGGGGGGGGGGAAAGTGATAACGAGGTCGATCACTGCTTTTTTTCCCCAAGTTGACGTCATTCGGCTGAAAACTTACTTCTGGAAACCATTTTAAAGAAAAGTGAAGTCACCTCTTGTTCCTTCCCTCTGAGAAGAAAGAGAGAAATCAATTTCAAGACTCAACACTGGATTAAATGACCCGTTTCAGAGGAATATTTTTTGCAGTGGATCCCTACCGGAGAAAATCAATCCGTCACCACGCGCACAGGAAGGAAGCCTGGGCTGGGGAGAGATACTGCTCTTAATGACATGTCTCTGTGTGCCTGGACCAGAGGGGGAAGTAACCGGATATTTAAACAGAGATAAGAGTGTGTGCCAAAGGGGCCGGGATTGGATACGAGCGAAACCCCATGGCAACCGGCCGGGGCTATCGGATATGGAAAGGTAAATAGTAATGCAGTCGTAGCATGTTTTAATGCTGTAAATTAAAAGCTCATGTAACATTCAAGCGAAGGGCTGATATATAGGTGTTTGGCTCCTGCCAAGTTTTCATTAGTGATTTCCTCCGTGCTCTTAGCGGCGCACTTGTTTTAAATCAAGATTTGGAACATGCATTCTGGCTCATCAGGATCTGTGAGCAGAAATCAGATACGCTGTATTTCCAGGCAGGAACATTCAGCGCCGTACGACGGCGGAGGAGATGGAAGTATCTCTTTACCGAAGAAAGAAAGCAAATGAAGAAAGTGTGTGTTGGTACACGCAGGGGAAGAAGAAAAAGAAAAACTTGAAAGTTATATGTTTATCTAGGAAATATCTGCGGCGAGTAAAGTCGAACCCCTGTACTCTTACTTTTCTATACATCCACTGATATAATCTCCTACGTTTCCCAGCGGCGTTGACGTCTCCCAGAGAGCGGGCCCCGACTTGTCGTCTCCAGCTGTGGGTTACACAAGTGACTCACAGCTTAACCACAACCTGCCTTTGAGCTGGTGTGCACTCCGGTGCGTCGAGGCTACCGTGGAGGGAGGCCCGGTGATCAACGCCTCTCGTCTCCCCGTGTCACCGAAGTTCCTGACACACCAAAATCCAAATGCTGATCTCCATTAGGTTTTGGGTCACGAAGACTTTTTTCTGGCAATCGAACGCCTGTGACGACGTGGTGACGTCTTGCTTTTGGCCCGAGTGTTATTCTAACCATTGTTTATTCAGGGAAGATTGACATTCCCACAGGCTAGAGGGATATAAGGTATATGTTAACAACCACAATGCTTATAATAAGTCAAATAAAACAAATTAGTAGCAGGCATGTCTGGCGAGAACAGTATAGAGCAATAAAAGCAGTGAAATGACAAATAAATAACAATTGAGTTTGCCAAGAATGATATACAACGAGCATAAAAACAGTCGTCAGTGTTCAGGGCAACATCGTCTCCAAGTTTTTAAAACTAATTTGCAAAAAGTGAGTGATTCCAGTTGCTTATTACTACATGAATGTATGGCGGAGAGTCTCAATCGCCCCCCTGGTGGCTGGCTGCGGTATAGGTCGCACATGTTAGCAAATGTGGACCAAGCTACAACGTCAACGTTAAATACGTTTTTTTATTTAAGTTGGTCATCTTAGGGTTGTTATTAAAACACGCATGTATGCTCACGTGTCCAAATTAGGTTTTAATTCACTATTAAATATTATTTTGAGGGTGAAACGTCGTGATTAACAGCTCAGCAGGATCTCGTGCTTGGCCCCGCCCTTACTGCTGTCACCTAGCAACAGAGCTGCAGTCAGACACCATGAGAAAGTTGTAATGCCCCTTGAAAAAACCTTTTTTCGTGTAAACATCGGACATCTTGTCGTGTGTCGCAATGAATCCTGGGATAACTTGACCCTCGATCCACCCGTTGGTGCTTCGAGGGTTTGAGGATGGAAGGACTCGTGTGTCGGCCACATTTGGAGAAGCTGTCTTCCAATGCGCCCCCCCCCAGATTGAGACACAGCTACAGTCCGTGGTTCAGGCTGTCAGCGGCCCTGCCAGTTTTATTGTCGCCCCAGGACGCAAGAAGAAACAAGAAGCTAAACCTCAGGAAGCAGCACAAACGAGGCCGCGACAAGAGGTTTGAGGCAAAACAACAAACTTCAATGCGATGTTCAAATGGACGTTTGGAAAGTCGCAGTGCAGGGGCTGCAAATTCCAGGAAGCAGAGACAATATAGTGAGCGGTTTTTTCCTGCGTAACCTCATTGAAACTATTACCAAATAAAGCTTAGTTTATTCGGTTTCTTTCAATCACTCTCCCGCACACTCGTTCTCCTCTGCTGTTCGGCCCGTTTTAAAAATGTCAGCAAGCATAACTCATATTAATAGTTACCCAGCGAGCACCCAGTAAATTGTAGTCTGCTCCAGCTCCTCGGTGATGGATGAGAAAACTGAAGCGTGTAAACTGGATGACTAAGACTCTCCACTCTCATAACAATGATTGCCATTCAGTTGCCCTTGTGCAAGGCATTAAACCCCCTGGATGCTGTTAATGGCCAGAAGTCAGTCCTGTCATGGCTGTGGGAAATTCCCCAGTAAGGGAATGTGCACGAAACAAGAGCGAATGTTTGAATTTTTTCGAAAAAAAGGGGGAAAACAGCAGTGTCATCTTTGGCCATGATGATCCGCGTATCAGTCGCCTGTGTTCAGTGTTCGGTGCTCGGCACGTCCAGATCAGGTTCTCGCTCCGAGTTACGGCTCAAAAAGACTCGTAACGCGAGCCGCCCGGTGTTGGCAGATACAAAAATACAGTTTTTCTCTTTGTGGATTGGACCTGAAATCAGAGGACCGGGCCCGACCACAGGAAGTGACCACACCGTATTTGGGGCGCGTTTGTTTCAGTTTCAGCGATTTGTAATCCTTCTGGGGAAAAAAACGGTGAGATGAAGACGACAGCATGTGTCTGAACTCTGGGATAATGTCCTGAAGTTATCCAGAGGGGCTGTATGTGAGGACGCAGATGTTTCTCTGGAGCTTCTGAGAATGGGGGGAGATTCTCCAAAGGATTCCAGGAGCCGTCATGAGAAGCTGGAGATCGTAGAACAGGAAGCAGAGGTGGATGAGAGCACTTTGAAACAACTGCTAAACCCACGTCTGAGCAAGTGTTAGGGTGGAGTGTCACATACAGACACACACACACCTCCACACACACACACACACCTCCACATGCACACACTCCTGTCGAGCACCTCCAACCACTGGCAGGGCCAGAGTCCTAACCTCCGCCGGCTTTGGGATCAGGTGATGCTCTGCAAAAGGATTAGCGGCAACTGGATCCTTTTGGCACAGTCGCAGGAATTTTCATTACAATGATCTCGGGTGTGGTGCGCCAGGAATGCATCCTCAATAGGAAGGAGCACACCGAAGCGTAGTGCGAGGGCGTGGCGAGCGGAGGGGGACAGCGGGAGTTTTGCGCTGGGGGGGGGGGTCACGTTTCGTCTCCCAATCTGCCACCTCGTCATGTCTCTCTGCTCTTATGATTTTCATCTTTCAGCGTCTTTTGTTAGCACGTTAGCATATTGCGTGATACGTTATCGCACCCTCGAGTGTTTATTACAGTGAACGTGTATTTGCACTTGTTGGAGGTTTGAGTCATTTCAGTTTTAATTGTTAATCGTTAATCTCAAGAGTTGAGGGAGGATTTCTGGAGCTTTCAACTCCAGCCGGACTGATTTGGGGTTGGGGCCTGATGCAGATCCGAATATTAGGGGATAAAAACATTTTGTATTGGCCGATAAGAATAAGAGAATCCTTTAGCCAAAGTTACATTATTTACATTATTTACATATGTAACTGAGGAAACTCTTAGTTTATTAATAATAACGTAAAGATCTGTTTTACTTCATGCAACATCATTACATGTCTATTTTTTGACTCTCCTCTTTGCTGCTGCAACTATTTCCCTGCTGTCGGACTCATAAAGAATTATCTTATCTTATCTTCGTTATACATATATACATTAAATGACTGATTACGTTTAATCTAATATATATTTATATTTCTAGTTATTTGCTTGTCGACATTTTAACCCTATGTAAACTGTTAAAATCTCTCTCTAAATAAAATGTATTCATAATATTATGTTGCACAAATGCAGCTATTTGAGGAGAAACCTTTTGTATTTAACCCTTTGTAATTGTTTTACAGTTCCATCTGACAGTTTGTCAGTCTGCACAGGAGACATGTATTTCCCTTGTGTAAACACACGAGGCACATTCCTCTTTATCGAAGCTCTACGTGGAACTCAGCTCCTCACCTCAGGGTGTGTTGTACCCAAATCACAGGAAATAGCGATGTGTTGATTATGACATTTTTCCTAAGTGCCGGGGAAACTGACATCTTGACGTTGGTGTCGTCCTGCAGCGCGGCCTCGACTTGTTCTCCGGTAATTTGCTCACACTGCACGTTGGATTTGTAAGTCAGTGTTTTATCTAATCTCCACTTGAGTCAATCAAACAGGTGTCTGGTGTTTAATCTGGCAACCGAACCTGCATTTAACAAGTTTTTTCCAGCCGGGTCCTCCTCCAGTGAAATTTCAATCTCTTTGTTTAGTAATGTAATGCTATCGTCGCGATGTGCACTCACTGAGAACTGATGAACGGGCGACCACGGCTGAGAGGTCTTTTCCGATTGCAGGTCACGATTCTGGCAGGGGGGTGGGAGCGAGGAGGGGGAAAAAAACAACTCTTGGGGCAAGGCTCTGGAATTACCTCCACAATTGCAAAGTGAAAGCCCGTCTTAGAGGGGGGGGGGGGGGGGGGGCAACAAAGAGCTCTCTGTCTGGGCAGCGCCTTTTGGCTCAGGAGAAATACTATCTGCTGCCACCCCCCCCCCACCCCATTCTGCGTCTTGGGCTGATTACGACAGCGGGGCCGGGTGGGCAGAGCGCCGCGCCGCTGCCACGTCCCACTGCTCCATTGACAATTGTTGCGGGTTTGGCTTCTTCCATTTACATGACGAGGACGAGCAGGAACAAAAAAACCAGAACAAAACCGTCCCATGAATGAACCATGAACCTGTGACAGCCGATTACATCGCAGCGTGTGTCGGACTCACGTTCTGCAACTTTTCTAGAATCTGAATAAAAGCTGCGTTCAGACCTGAACTGAACTCCAGAGGGTTTACTGAAATCCTCTAGAGGGCCTGAGTGTGAGAACGCAAATGTTCCAGTTAGTTGCTCCGGAGATCTTCTGGAACTTTTCCTGCAAACCTGTAATTTCTGCAGCGGAATTTATACGACGAATGTTCTGGACGTTTTCCTGATGTTCACGCATGGACACTCTCCTGCTACCTTCTTTGGAAAATGCCTAAAACCAAAGAACAGCTTGCGGATCACAACCTGACACACAGTAATATATACTGATGGAAACTATACATTAGCTGTGCAGGAACAGGAAATCTAAATTTGTTTAGAACTTCAAATGATTCTGGATGACCCTTACTTTTTGGACAACATAAAAAAAAAGAAAGTTGGATGAGCAGTTACACGCTCTGCGCCGGTGAGGAGTGCAACATACAGTACGACACTGGCCCCAGTTAATCCAATTAGAAATCCTCGACCTCGCTTTCAAAGGCCTAACGTGAAGAGAGGAGAAGGGAAGGTGCTTCTAATCGCCGTGGAATCTGCGAAGATCCAGCGAAAACATCTCCTCCTCTCCTCCTCCTCTGTCCCTCCTCCTCCTCCTCCTCCTCCTCCTCCTCCTCCTCCTCCTCCTGTCCTCCCCCTAAATCTTTTCCTCTTTCCAAACGTGCAGATGGCAACAGCTGTCTGTTGAGGAGCTTGAGAAATTGCAGCAACTGGAAAAGCATTTTAATTTGTGCTATGTAAGGTGACGTCTGACGTGTTGTCCGGGGACCTCTCAATGCCGTCCCTCTGCGGGATTAAAGATTTTTTTGTGTCGAGGAAAGAACTAAACTCTTGAAGCAATTCCAGAAGCCCTGTCGTTTTCAGACTGTTTGCATATTTTCAACTTCTCATCCAGACCGATGAGGCCGGAGCAGGAAACGTTGCTCAATAACTCTCCTCACAGCACAAATATGATTTGCACTCCTTCCATTCTTTCCATTAATTAGTTTTTCTTCTGGCACGGCCTCATGTGTCTGCGCTGTTCTTCCAGGAAGCAGCGCACAACTGTACTCACGGAACCGGAGGACGGTTCTGAAGTCAAACAATAAAACACAACTTTACTGTCCGGCGACATGAAAGCAGCTTTTACAAGAACTATAGATTTTAAACTTGTAAACGTTGTGCTCCTGGAATCAGTTGCAACTTTAATCGACGCCTTCAGTTTCAGACATTTAGTCTCAAGTTGTGTTTGAAGGTTTTGTGAATGTGTTGAATTGTTGTTTTTCATTTTATTTCACATACAATACGAGTGATATTAGTGTAAAATGTAAAAATATCATTCCCTGAAGGTGGCGCATATTTGAATATTAACACTGCAGCATCTTTCACTCTTTGCCAGTAGGGGGCGACATGCAGTTCTAAACTTTGTCCTTGTTATTAGTTTCCCAAAATTGTAGAAAAACCATTCCAAGTTTGTGGGATCATATTTTAGATGTTCGTGTTGGTCTTGTTTTTCCGTGCCTGTCCATTTGTAATCATTTTATATGGCCTAGCCGTTTGGGGCTAGTGTGGCCACCGAGTTAATAATGCACGGTATTAGCATAAGTGTGACCACCTCATGTCCAGCTCATCTCTTGGGGGGGGGGGGGGGTCTGATGACCTAACAGTTCCCTCTTGTGGAGCCTCTGCATTCTGATTCTTCGGCTAAGTGGAGCTACTGATACGTTCTCATTCCTCAAATTGGAATAAACAAATTTCAGGAATTATAAAAAGTATTTGGGGTCTAATAACATTAACATCCACTAATTCCGCTTCATGAAAAAAAAAGTAATTTGTTGCATTCATTCCGTTACGGGTGGGAAAGTTGTTCTTGGCCACCACTCCTCCTCCTCCTCCTCCTCCTCCTCCTCCTTCCTCCTCCTCCTCCTCCTCCTCCTCCTCCTCCTCCTCCTCCTCCTCCTCCTCTTCGTACTTGGGAGGAAAAAAAAGTTAGAAAAGCAGAAAACATCAAGAGCAGAGGACAGTTGAAGAAGAGGAGGAGCAAGTGAGCAAACTTTACCACAACAACACAAGTCCCTCACCCCCCACCCCACCTCACCGTGCACCCCTCCGTCCTGAATCGCGTCCAAATCTTATACATTCACGGAGCGCGGCCAACTTTCACAGCTGTCACACATTTTCAACAGATTCCACCAGCCCTCGATGAGGTTGGGGAGAAGACATTCCTGCGCCATTACACATTGGCTAAAAGGAATTACCGTTAACATCTGATATTGTGGAAGTGGGAAATTTGCCACCCCGACCTTGCCCAAAGCACTCCGGAACTCAGGGTCATGGATTTATTATCTCAGATGGCCCTCAGAGGTCACCGGGGGCCGCTCTTTCCCCCCTTCGCTGTTCCGGCAAAAACCCCTGCAGCCCCAAGTGTGCTATTCATTAAGTACACTGTGCAGCTTTGTGTGGGGGGGGGGGGGGTTGGTTGGGATGGGATGGCTGGTGGGGTGGGTGGGGGGGGGTGGACTTGCAGGGGTGGGAGACACATGTTACTGTTGCTCTACGGGTATTTGTCATAGGAACGGCATGTCTTGTCAGACCGAGAGGCCATTCCCAGCTGTTGGGCTGCAGCACCGTGATGTGGCCTGAGCCAATCCCCCCCCCCCCCCCCCCCCCCCCCCCCCCACCCCCCGGACCAACCGTGGCCACATAAACAGGATGCCTCTGATGTACAGTTGCACAAGTGTGGGAGACAAATCCCAGTTCAACACAAACCTTTGAGAGTTGAGTTTCATGTCCATCAGAAACCTCAGTCCAGCAGCATCGTGACGGCCAAAATATCCCATTTATGGGGCGTGAGCGGAGGGTGGAGTCCTGCTGATACACCTGCCCGACCAATCACAAGTCAGCTTTCAATCACGATAAGGTTTTTAGCTTGGGCAGTTACATGCTGGTGGCTCTGTGTGACGAACAGCACGACTACTTTTGTCACCATAAAAATACAAATACACGTTATCAGGTACATTGTACACCGTGTTCATAAACATGAGCCACTAAACACAAAGTACTGGTGAAGTAGTTTTTCAGTTGTTCCATCATTAATCATTTCGTCTCTGCATTTCATCGTCTCTCTGTTAAGTTACTAAGATGATTCAAAACCTTGTTGGTGGAAGGAGGCAGAAAAACACCTTGGATCCGGATCAGTGGAGGTTTTTCAACATTTTCATTAGTTGCTCTAAAGAATTCATGGATATTGAAAAAGTGTGTGTCTGCAATTTACCGCAGATCCAAATAAAAATCCAGCTCCAGTGGATTTAAATGTGGTTTCCTAAGAGGACATTTGGACCCGTGCTCTATCGAGTGTTGTTCTAGTTGGACATATTTCTGACGAGGGGGCTAAATCAGATCATTAAAATTATTATGGCACGATTTTTTAAAATTTCAAGTTCATTCAATATTTCCGTCTGTATCGACAGAGTCCTGCAGTGGAAATCGTGCCTCGTGCCTCGTCTACGGTTCCGTTGACTTGTCTTCGCTCGTCTGACAAACTTGTTAACGAAGATCGACGTGACGAGATGTGTCATTGTGTGCTTCGTGGAGCGGACACACAAAACAAACACACAATTAATCCAACAGGCTACAGCAAAAAAATCTATTGTCGCTCCGTAATGATTAAGATAAGAAAATAAATACGTCCAATGATCTCGATGGGGATTTTATTTCCACGAGTAAATTAAAGTGCGATGTTATTTATTCGGCTAAATCCAATGACCACTAGTGCCTCATCAGTGAGTTCTCAACTTTGGAAGCTCATTCCAAGCACCTGCGATGTTGGCACATTGGAAATCCCTCTCCCTCTTTAAAACGGTCTTTCTCTGAATGTTCATAAGAGCTAAATATTTATAGAAAGCCGCCGTGCCAAAGTAACCCACCACATTTTCTAAATAGGCCTTATTTGAAAATAAGGTCCAGATGTTCCACGTTTTTCGGTGAGCGATGCAGATGCCTGCGAGGAGTCAGCGTGTGTTTTCACCGTTTCCATGACTGGGAGTAGTAGATGATGGGCTGTCTCAGTAATTTCAAGGCAACCCTCGACTTCCAGGAAGTAAAGCGAAAACTATGCCGGTGCCTGCGTCATCCAGTGAGTCAACCAAACAGTCTGGAGGGATATCTGTGAGGGAGTCCAGACGCTCATTCCTCCTTCCTCTCACTTCCATGACTGTTCAGTTTCCCCCACTGGAGGTTCATCGGGGGCCAAAAGCATTTACGCTCCGAATTAATGTCCAATTTCAGCACATTACTGGATTCGTCAAACGGACAGAACATCCTTTCCGCTACGTTCCAGTGCCATATTATATTCTGTAGGATTCAATGCCGTGGAACTGAATATGACAGGAACGGATTAATTACGTCCGCCAAGGAGGTTGTGTTTTCACCCCGTGTCTCTTTGTGGGCATATTTGTTTGTAGGATTTGGCAAAAACTACTAAACCGCTTTTCCCCTCACCCTCAGTGGAAGGTCGGGTTCTGGGCCTGAGAAGAATCTGTTAACTCTGGTGCAGATTAAGGTTCAGATCCAGGAGGTTGTTTTAACTTTTTACTTTCTTGGACCACAGCTGGTTATCGTTGATCGTTGATGTTGACTCCATCGCCACCTACTGGCCTGGCACGCTTGTTTGTTGTGTCGTTTGTGTGTACTCCTTGATATTCTGTAAAATAAAGGTCAGCTGTATCGTGTAGACGAGACCTGAACAGCGACAGTCCTCAGCTTACGAACGGGGGTTAATGTAAATACGCACCAGGCTTTGAAGCCAGCCTCGCTGATATCGATATCCCATCACCGCAGCACCTGATATTAAAAGGTTCGCTGCCAGATGAGTGCAAAGGAAAAACTTGTCAGGCTGCTCCGGCTGTGCCTTCGGGGCTGGCTTCTTCTCTTTCCTTTTGTCTGAGCGACGATACGGACGAGTCCTGTCATCTGACCGTCTCCCTTCGCTGTGTACACTTCAGATCTGGGCCTGACAGGCTATGAATCATCTGTTAGGAAACTAGGTTAGAGCACAATAGGCTCTTCATAAAGCGAGGCAAGGCCAGGTAGTAAAGCAGACGGGGGGGGAGAGCGTATGCGCGTCGGCCATCTTGGAACCCAGGTCCGAGGAGAGGTGGATAAGGGCTCAGTTTGTTTTTGCTCTAAAATCCGTGGAAGGGCAAAGACGAGCAGGTGGTTTAATGACAACCTCCATATTCAAAATGAGCCCTTTTCCTGTATTAATTATCGGCTACACACAAAAAACACGTGCTCTCCGCGGCAGCGAGCCTCTTCTCACCGCACGCATTATTAAAAATACCATCAATATTGACACTGTAGGCTCATAGTCCAGAGAGCCTGGGAATTCTGCCTCAATATTTTAACAACCCCTCTTCGATTTATACCTCTTTCCCCCCTCGAGTCCTCGCCGACGTGTGTTTCAGGCTCTTCTGTAATATGGAGTTTCTGGCTGCGCTCCGTGTCCGGTCTACCTTACAGCAAGGAAATTAAATGTTAAATATTTACCATTCCCCTGGTATGTGACCCTGCAGATTCCAGCTGTGATGGGTAGCAGCCACATTCCTCCCACAGGAAGTTTATCCTACTCGTTTCTCTCTCTCTCCTCTCTCTCTCTCTTTTTTCCGCCTCCTCCTCCTCGTCCTGCTGTTGAACACGGAACCAGCGGCTCAGGCATCTCTGTCATGAAACGCACTAACATGTCACATGTGTCGCTGCAGTCGGGCATTGAGGCTTTCCAGCGACGAGCGGGAGGTTTTTCAACAGAGTAACAGAGAAGGTGAAATCCTTCCAGCCATGGGATTACTTTATTAACAGGGAGGTTATGTTTTCACCCCTGTCCGTTTGCTTTTTAGCAAGATAACGCAAAAAACTACCGTATGGGTTGATTCATCACTTTCCCTGAAAGTGCAAGAGGCCGTATTCCAAGCGAATAACTCAAATCAGACATATTTAAGGGACTGATATCTATGACTGTAAATTCGGTGCAGCTTGATTGAATTTAAGGCGACTATTTTGGTCCTTGGCCGAGGTAAAGGCTCCACTGAGTGCTATTCTCTGTAAAGTAATAATACACATTGGATTATTTGCTTTTTATTTTTATTAACGTTGGTAGGGAGACAGTAGAGTTGTAAGTTACCATTCCTGATCAAATTATTCTGAAGATGTTGTCTAACGAAGAACAAAGCAATTTCATTGAGACTTAATAAACCTTAACTTTATTATATATGACTTTGAATACAAAGGAAACAAATGCAACCATATGTATAGAACTTGAATTAAACAGATAACCTTTATTCATGAAATGAAAACATAAATAAAGATCTTTTCTGCATAGTTTGTTCTGTAAAATAAGTTGTCGTCCGCTTTTTATCGACCAACCGATAAATCAGACGGCTCTAGTTCGGAACCTTGAGCAAGAGGTGAAGTTTCCAAAGTTTCCAGTGTTACACAACAATAAAAGCACTGTTGCATTTGTCTGCCAACAACATGGATTAACATTAAACAAACCAAACTTTGCTTGACACAAATCTGAAATAATCAACCTTAGGAAGTTATGAAATATAAATTTGAGGCTTTAAGTTGCGGTTCTATTCTTGCTTTTCATCTGTTAGAGATCTACACCACCTGTAGCTGTATTTTGTTTTAGCACGTTTCATTTTATAGTTTTTAGTATAAATGACTTGACGATAAAGGATTGATTGATAGACCACATTCACTAAACTTCACAGAATTAAGCAAACACAGGGAAAATTACGTTTTACTCTTACTGTTCTTTCCTTTTTATATTTTCTGGCCTTACCTCGTTACAACTGTAAAAGAATATAGTCCTCGATGTTTTTGTCCCCCCTTTTAATCAACAGATCTATTAAAATTGCATTTTGGGCCTAATCCCTCAATAGGAAAACTGCACTTTTGTCACAGCAAAGAATGCGACCAAATTTCGAACATAGCCCGAGTGAAAGGAAATGGGAGTCGTCTGATTTCACAATATCCCCGGCACAAAGCATCTCTTTACCCCTAAGACCCCGGGCACCCCACCCCCTCAGATGTAGCCCTTTGTTGTGTGCATGTGACTGTAGAAATGGCTCGGTAGGAAATGCCAGACACCCACAAAAAAAAAAAGCAGGAGCAAAATAGTTTGTGAGAGCCACCCTCCGCCTCGATTCATCTGCAACAAGAAGCATTTTACAGCTGGTTTATTGTTATTCCTCCGCTGTTTAAGCTGTCTTTCATGTCAAAAGTCTTTTCCTGCTTACAAATCACTGGGAAGCAATCCCTTTGGCTGCACTGCTGTGCCCTAAGCCCCTTCCTAGGGTTCAGCCCTTTGATTACCTGTAACGTCGGCCATCAAGTTAAAAAGTAGAGAAACAGGCCGCTGGGATAAGCTTGTGTTCTTGTCTGGAACAGAGGAACTAACCCCCCCCGCCCCTCTCTCTTCTTCTTTTCAGCGACTCCTTCTTTCTTGTCTCCGCTCTCTCGATGAGCCTGGGAACTAAATCTCAGCGAGGCGGGGGGGCCAGTTGCGGTTGTTGAATTGTTTGGGAAATTATTATGCTTTGGCTGCATTAACGAGGAGTCCTCACAGTAAACAAATTGATTAACTAATTAGCTTAGAAATGCGGCGCTGTGTCCCCAGAGAGAGACACACAGGCGGCTCTCACCTTTGACCCCGGGCTTTAGATTCAAGGTTAAATGAGCTGCAGTGTCCTCTGAGTGAACACCAGCGTCACACCGCGGCCCTCAGCCAGAGGCCCAGACCAGTTGTCACCGCTCCCGAGGTTTAAGACGTGCTTAATTGGCTTCCCTAAGCGCCCGAGGAGGGGAAAGGGAGAGCTTGTTACGAGCCCTTCTGTTCCAGTGGAGGGCGGGTGGGGGGGGTGGGGGGGTCTCTTATCAGCCATCGCTGGACACCTCCGGTGGCTATTAATCAGAGCCAGAGCCCGGCTGGAGCCAGGAGAGGATCCACGGCGGGGCGGGAGCGAGAGGGCGGCCGAGCCTGGAGCCGAGCCTGGAGCCTGGAGCCGAGCCTGGGCCTCACTGACACGCTCATCAGACTCCTTCCTCCTCAAGTCCGAGGGTCCCCCCCCAGCACAACCCCCCCACGAGTCCTCCTCCACTCCTCTAGCTTCCTCACTCAAATTGATTTAGGTCCTGTTTAGTCCCCTCTGGCCAGGGCCCATCCATTTTAGCTGGTGTGACAGGTTTATGTCGCCCCCTCACTGTGTTATTATATTGGTGCTGTGCTGCCAGTTACTATTGTGCTAATGAAAATTTAGCACCAGACATAATATTCCTTTTCACAGGATGTGCTCCCAGCATGCAAAATATCTCAGGAGCATTTATAGGATTGAAAGCGCTCATTATTTTTAACGTTCCCGACAGACTGGGCCGAAAAACAGTTTTATGGACAGGAAAACAACTATTAGGTGTTGTCAGAGTTGAGGTGACTGTTAAATGAATTTAATCTTCTGTACATGTTAGCTCGGGCACGGCCTTTGACCTTTGTACGGTTGCTCAAAACGTTCAGACAAAACTAAATGACCAAGACAGAATTCGCAAAGTCTGCAGCAATGTTAGCAGCTCTGTGGGGGGGGGCTTTGAGCTCAATGCTAACACAAACGGGCTCGACGACAATGCTGATGTCCAGCAGGTTAATTGTGTTACGTGTTCACTAGCATGCTAACATTTGCTAATTGGCACCAAACACAAAGTTCAGCTGCGATGGCTCTTATTGGTTATTCCGTCCAATTTCATCGTGAGTCACGAATATGAGACGGTCAGGGCGTCACCACGGGAACAATCATGGACGACTCGTCTCCACTTCCTCCCTCTGCGCACAAATGAAGCCAAAATATCCTGGATTTGAACGCTGCCATCTTGCGGCGATGACATAATTAGTGTGTTTGTGATAAGAAGTGCTATAAATGACAGAAAACCATCTTCGAGATAAAATTATTTGACTTGTATTCTGACTTTTATTTGGTCCATGTCCCATCCACTCTCGCGGAGGAGGCAGGGTCCATTACTTGTACTGCAGCCAGCCACCAGGGGGCGATCAAGATTCTCTGGCTTCACTTTTGAGGAGCTGGTCTGGATTAGGGCTGTCATGCTTTGCAAATATTGATGATAATCAAACATTTTTGAAGTTCCTATGATAATATTGTATAGTAAATTCAGTGTAATTTGCCAAAAATACAATAAAACATACAATAACCAGTTAGAAAGTAAATAAGTATGATCAGTAACTTATATTTTAGATATTGGGATGGATATGGTTATCGTTAATAATCATTTTATGAAAATCCAACAGTGCGACAGCTTTATTCTGGATTAAAGTGGTACAATGACCACGCGACTGACGCTGTGATCCCCAAACGCACAACCACAGGTGTGGCCATAAAACAAAACGTCCCACACTGACTTCATGTAATAAGTAATTCCACATTGTCCCTGGAGGTCCTAATCTGCAACAAATTGCCTGAATTCTGCATCATGTCCTTTGAAACATCAACCAGAGGGGAAAACGCTGCTTTCAGATTCGGTATGCCGACCTTGAAATGTGTTAATGGCCAAGAATGCTTCCACATCCCACCCAAAGTTTCAAAAGAAACTTCCAATCACTGCTGCAGCCATTACCAATAGTGCGAGATTCGTTATTACAGCGGTTCCCACAAGATGAGAGACGCGGGAGAGAACGTTCTGATGAGTTTCAAGTTTAAATGGAAAGCTTCTGTGGGGTGCACTACAAAGCGCCATGTGTAAATATTGAATAATGAGCCGCTTTCAAGTCCCCCGAGTCTGTATCTGCCACGAAAATACGGCATTAATGACGGCTTTTGGTGTGGTTTACATCACACGGAGCCATGAAACGCAATCGCCAGAAATAAATTTGTTATTATTAGTCTCTAAAGGAAAAGAGATTTACAAGCCCCCGGGCATTTGCGCTCAAGATGTGCTGACACACAAAAAAAAAATGTCTTTGAGACACATGTGACAAATTATTAATGAGGCACTCGGTTGGCGCTAATGCGTGACGCTCACAATTAGTCATTTGGCTCGCGAGTGAAATCTGCCAACATGAAAGTGTTGGTAATTATCATAACTGCAGACTCTGCAGATGACGTCCGCGCTTCGCAGGTATTTAGCTCTCGAGTGACTCGGGCTTGAGGACAGAAGATAAACTGCAGAGGCTGAGTCACAAGCTTCACACGGACTGAACTGTGAGAAGAGCAAAGTCAAGGCAGGAAATAATGAGAACAAGTTCAATGATATGAGCAAAAGCTGCTGAAAAGCATATTTCACAGTGCATAAGTGTGTCAGCGTTTGTGATGATGCAATGAAGCGACTCAGCACTTTTTCCCTGCGTGACTCGAGGTCAGAATCTTGTGATTTTTTTTTTATACAAACGCTGAATTCAGGAGCCGCCCGTGTTGCAGAGGAAGTTGACTCAGCGGCGCTTGGCACCGGCGTCACTCGCCAGAACATTTGGGAAATAAGTGTTGAGAGTTTGTGTAAAGTTTGCTCCTTTTTTTTTTTCTTCTCATGCCGCGGTCAAATGAAGTCAGATGAGTCAGGAGCAGAAACACTCTGCGTGTGTGAGCAACACCGACGGCTCCTCGATGCACAAATGGGGCAGATCTCAGATATGAGAGAGACGTTTGCCAAGTAAAGCACAATGCCGACCGGCTCGTGTTACGGCTGCACCGAGTCACAACTGGCTGCACCAGTTTGAGGTGACCTGGCACAGATGACACAACATTACAGGTAAAAAAAAAACATGAGAAACAATCGAGGGGAGGTCAAGAGATTAGTCCGGAGATTCTGGATCAGACCTCTTCCCCTGAAACGTGAATATAGAAACATATTTGTTATCGCGCGTGGCCTCTGTTACATGAAGAGTAAGTGTCGACTAGTGAGACTTCAGACTTGATTATGAGGAAAGTCTCTTTTTTAAAGAAAGTAAAAACAATGAGATTTGGATCGTAAATTAGACTTTAAAGCTACAATGAGTAGGATTTGAGAATTTTTTATTTTTCCGCCATCTAGTGGCAGAATCAAGAATGACAGTGTGTACCGACTAAATTAAAATTTTCGAAAAGACATTTTTTTTCAGGCCAGGTTTTGTTTTTCCATCACAAATAGTTAATGGACCCACAGTTTGGATGTTGGATGACATTAAATCTATTTATTCATGTTTTTTTTTTTTTTTAAATCACTGAGCACTTGTGACGTAGATCAGTGTGATAAGAGCTACTGTACCTAGGAAGGTGGGGTTCATGACCTATATTGCAGTCAGCCACCAGGGGGTGATGGGGAGACGCCTTGGCTTCACTTTTGGGGAAGCTATCATGTCGTCCATCTTTATTTACAGTCTGTGCACTAAACATCTGCATTTCTAATAACGTTAGTTGCATCTGGTCTCAGCTTTTAATCTATATATGAATGTTAAAAATAGATGTTGATAATGTTCCTGCTTAGAACGTTGAATTCCAGTCAAACACACAAACACAGGTCTACACACACACACATACAGACACACACACTTCCTGTGAAACCTCCCAATGTGACAGATATTAATCATCCTGTGGCTTATGAAACACAATGAATTACCTGCAGGAGCGACGGGTGATTTCACCTCTTCTGAATGTTTCAGCACTTTACCTGCACACGGCGCTCTGAGGAGCTGCCGACACACCGGCTATTAACCTGCATCACACACACACACACACACACACACACACACACACACACACACACACACACACACACACACACACACACACACAGGCAGGTGAACAGTTACTCGTGAGCGTATTCCATGTATGATTAACGCCGCTAAATGACCTGCACAGGAAGGTGCGGTTGTTTGCTTTGATACTCTCAACAGAAATGCATGGCGAGCTATACAATGCACCTGTCTCCCCTCCTCCTTCACAGCAAATAGAAACGAGTGGAAGCTTAAGTACATTTTACTGCGGTAGTTCACAGTTTGTCGTTTATTTGAGCTGCGCAAACGCTCGAGTTTTCCTCAGCAGCGTTAGCGTGCCCGTGCAAACAGCGTGCAGACGGGTTTGTCTGTGCTGCTCCTGCCGCGGCTTTCTCAGAGGTAATACCTGCAACCTTTGAATCAATATCTCGTTTCACAGAGAGGCTACCGGTTCCAGTGCCGCCTGACGGGTGCCCTGCAGCTATAGTGCCGATTCCAGGAAACAGGGGAAGCGGCTATTAACTTTGGCCATGGTGCAGCAATAACTGGAGGGCAATGGTTACACAATCAGCTCCCCTGCTAGATAAGGTCATTGTGTTAGCTCAGGTTCGGAAGTAAACCCGAAAGCCCTGTATGACAAGCAAACAACAGGAAGGAAATAATCAATTTGGTGCTTTTAATGAACAACCTCGGTATCTGGCCTCTTTGTCAGTGCAAAATTGCCACACGCTGGTTAAACATTACTCCTGTGATAGTAGCGTTCGGAGGTAGTCATGAGCAGCCGGGCGAGTCGGCACACAGGAACTCAACGTGGGCGGCTCGCATCGTTTGCGCTGTGAACTCGTGTCTAAGGCCGCGACTTCCCCCCCGAGATGGAGTGAACTCAAACGTGACCCAGTGAGAAGATGCTGAGTTCAATGAATTTAACTATTATTCCTGCCGTCGGACAGAGAGGCGTCGGTCGCACTTTGGTTCATTCGGTCACGGTCAGGGTTGTTTTTTACGCTCGCGCCTGCCACGGTGCAGGGAAGCAACGTCCACAGTATCTGAACTGGAGGACGTTAAAAAAGATGCATGACGGAAACAGTCAAGCAAACGTGATCAAGAGTCTGACAAAACCCCGGCGTTTAGATATGTTACTTTACTGCTCGCTCGTGCATGCGGAGTGCACTCAAGCTGTCCGGCTCTTTAATTTAACCTCACTTTCCGAGACAGGATGTCGAATTTATAAGTTCCCCGACTTGTAAAGTATTTAATGAGAGTGTTTCTTCAGTTTTATAACAAAAAAAAAAGAGGCTCAAACTGCCGTCTTCTTCATATTTATTGATACTTGAGGCCGGACGATTTATGTGGAAAGGAGCTTTTTATTGAACGGATGGCTGCAGCGCTATCAGCTCTGTGTGGAAACGTCCTCTGATGCTGATCTGTTTGGTGAAAACCCCCCCTCCCCTCCTCCTCACAGGGGGTTTCCCTCAGACTGAGGCAGTGATGGTCTGAGGGGAAATGGGTCGGGGGGCTGTCAGGTAGGGGGGCTGTCAATTAAAACTGTCAAGGGAAAGATTAGGAGAGGATGAGGAGCGTTTGATGTGACGACCGAAACAACAGAGAGGAAGAGATGTGTGTAAGTTAACATCGATGTGGAGATCTAGTCAATTAAAAAAAAATATATATTATGTTGTATTAATGTTTTTATAATCACGTGTTACGGCACAAGATATCACATATTTCAGAGATTCAGATTTATATCAGAATGGAGACGTCAAGAAACATGAAACAATTCCATGTTGAATTTACAAAATGTTATTATATAAGTTGTTGCACAAGATAAATGTGTCTAAACTAACTTTTTGGTTTGATTGTACTTAATTTAAATTGTATGAAAAAATATGAAGGGTTCAATAACACATTCAAACAAACATATCTCACTATGTATTAAAAAATTGTCAATGATTCCTTACAAAAGATTATCAAACCCAGTTAGATAGAAATTCTTTATTGTCCGCAAAGGGAAATAAAATTTGCTTATGACAAAGAAATATTTTCCTGTTTAACCACAAAAGTTATTAATAAAAAGAAAAACAAATAAAAACAAATAAATGGAACTTAAACTAATGCACTTAAAAATAAAACAATGCACATCTTTCCTGCATTGTTTATTTAGTAAAATAAAAAGTTTAATCATCGAGCCTGACAATAAATTGGTCAGGCTCTGTTATTAACTATTAACTCAACAACAATACAGGAAGTGCTGCTTTATCAGGATGAATTAAATCAAGCAAATAGTAAATCTGTCTGATTATCAGGATACATTAATCTAATACACCTCTGAGATAAAATACTGTGAAACATATTGATTATACCACATCACACATAATCAATTATCAATAATCAAGTACAGAACTCAGTCGAAACTTTCTGTGATGTTTCAGAAGTTAAACGAAGAGGAGTTTTGTGTAGAAGAAGCATTTTTCTATTCAAATGAAACCAGAATGTGATGAAGCAGCCATGAAACTATAAACTGCTCCCGGAGGAAGGGCAGAGGTCGACATGTTCATAAACTCACACCTCCAGTAGCTAAACGCCCATGAATCTAAATTTAATGTGAAACAACAACTCCATTCTCTCTCGGGGCCGTTGACAGAACATATCTGATTGATGCAGACGTAGGTGAAGCAGCTCGCAGCCAAGTTGACACCAGAGAATTACAGCTCAGCATCCTGGAATGTGAGGAACATCATAAATTCATGTGTGAGAGGAGCTGGTTGATGACTTTGTTTTTGAAAGGTTATTTTAGGGCGTCTTTGGTCACAGTGGAGATTCAGACGGAACAAAGATCCTCTGTCGTCCCCAGAGGGATGAATCCTTCAGACTTTATTGATCTCCTGACATTTCCTCTAGTACTTATATGACATTTGTGCTTCACAGTTAAAATTGACTCTGATTTGGATTCATTCACAGCAGGTTTTTAAAGACAATTGAGGAAAAGGTCTCACGACTTCTTGGTGATCCTCACATTTTTCCCTCTGGCTCACACGAAGTGTTTATTTATCCTGTAAAATATCAATCATCTACTTGCATTGGCACAAAATGTGGGACAAACACCCACAATGCCCCGGGGGATCTATCCGGAGACATTCAGCTTCGGTCCAACTTTGTTTTAGTGCGAATTCAAAGTGGAATCATGAATAAATCACCAACACTGTTGCTCTCGTGATATAAAACCATATATTACGAATCCGGCCGTTCAAAAACATCTACTTCTCCAATGTGTGCTTTGTGTGTTATGAATGAATAATTCATCCGACTGTCAGACACTCTGAAGAAGAACTAATTAATACTCCAGCGGTAGAATCACTTCTACGGCCGACACGGGGCTGAACCGGCGAGGAAGTGTGTTAGAGCTTCCTCCTCTCTGACACCCCGCCTCATTTGAAGTCACGAAGAAGGGGCCTCATTACCGCCAGGGCCCACACGGGGGGGGGGGTTACTCCCAGACGCACTTTAATGGCAGGAAAAAAGGAAAAAAAGGCTTCAAGGTTACGAGACGCTGAGTCGCTGTGGAGGAGACGGCCCCCCACCCCCGCTCTCCTCTTGCCCCACGTCCCCACGTCACTGGAGCCAGTGGAGTCATAAATGGCTGCAAACACCGACAGTAAACGGATATAAAAAGACTCCCGGTTTCCTTTATATGACCCGATCCCCGTCGCTCAGGGGCTTTGTTGACGGGAGCCGGGGGGGGGGGACTGTGAATGAGAGGGGGGGGGTGGATGAGAGGACACTTCAGGGACAGTCATAACGTGCAAGACCACATTTTTTAAACTTGCGCAGTGTTAAAAAACTTTACAAGTGTCTTATTGAGATAAACCCTTTCACCCCCCCACCTCACTGTGAGTGTTTGTTTTATGCACCCGCAGTAAACGACCGTGGCAATTAGTTCAGGAGACGACGTGGGGGGGGGGGGGGGGGGGGGAGATAAGAGGAGAGATTCAGATTCTATTCAAACAAAAGTGATTCATCCCCAAACGCTGATCTTGTTTTAAACGCGACTCGAAGAAGAAAAGAGATTTTTAAGAGCAAATAAAAGATCAGAGGACGCGTTGAGATGGAAATCTGAACAGCGTGTGGAGGAGAAGCATCTGAACGCTGCTGTGGAAACATCAACTGCCCCAACGCGGTGCAAATTAAATGGAGATAGTGTGTGTGAAGCACGTGTGGTACGACCACTTACAAAATCTCATTAACAAAACAATGACGAGACCTAGTTTGATGACGTGGAGCAGCGTGGGATCATGGGAATCGTTGTCTTCACCTCCATCGCTGATGAAAATCCACCCGACACAAGTTTTATTCGTGTTACGCAGCAAACGGCAACGAATAATCATGATCCATGACGAGTGACGAATGCAGAGACGGACAAAACCACAGGTAAAGGGGATGTGACCAAAATGACACGTCCCTTTACCTTGAATAAAACTGTGGCTTCCGGGATTCAGTCGTTTTTTAGACATTTTCATCAAGAACACACGTTTGTTTAGGTTTTATATTAGAAATATGAAAGAAAACAAAGTGTATAATCAATTTGCGAAGGAATCTGCACCAAACTTTATCGGGTTCTTCCGGCAGGTTTGGTGGAAATTGGTTTGGTCGATTGTGAAATTCTGCAAACAAACAAGTTAACCAACAAACAGAGACGAGTGAAAGCAAAACCCCATTGACGGAGGTAAATTAAGGTAATTGGTAGTGTCAATATTCTCAAATTGAAAACGAGATGTGTTTATACATGTAATCAAAGATATTCTAACAAAACACCACCAGGAAACTTTTGACCCCTGAGTTTGTCACATGATCGTGAACACACCCAGAACCCGGAGCCCAGGTTCAGCCTCTCTGCCTTCAGGTGCTACTTAACCAGGGCCTGAAAATTGATATGCATCAGCTCTGTAATTTAAAGGAAGTTTTCCAGGAAGGGGGGGGGGGTGCAGTTCCTCCTCCACCAGTAATGACCATAATGCCTTGTTAACCCCATCACCAGAGGTTACATACCCCTATGACGTTGGTCTTAAGTCATCCCAGTGGTCGTGGATCAGGGTGACGCTGGTTTCTGTCTTATCTGGTTTCCACTAGGTTTGAGCTCTCGTTCCTAAGGAAGAGTTTTCAGGGCCAGTTATTAAAAAGATTGAGATTTGTTTCTCTTTTCATTTTGCAGTTCGAGAAAAACAATATATTTGAAATATTAAATAATAAGGTGGAGAATAAAGTCAACGCCTCTGGTCCATCAGAGTTCAACTTTAATCTTGAAATTAGAGCGTTCAGTTCAGTTAGAGTTCATCTCAACATTTCATCTAAAAACATGTCCCCATTTATTCAGTTCGACTTTATGTTCGTCTGCGTAGAGCAGCTGGAGATGACGTATAAACTCTCTTAATAAATCAGGTGTTGTTGTTTATAGCACGATATTGAAGATGGCGGGAGAAGAAGCTGCTGCCTCAGTCGAGTTGACGTCTTCATCTGCGTCTTCGACATGTTTGACTCGTCTGTTTCATCCGGAGATATTTGAATTCTTCCCGTTTCACGTCCTTTGCGTGTCACCCACTCGCTCGCTGCGACAATTGACATTTTACGAGGGAGCCGGCAGGAAATGTTTCGTTAAATGTCAGGAGCAACATTTGCCTTCTCACATACAGCCCCTCGGAGTGTGAAAGCATCTTTAGAAGACGAGGAAGATCTAGAAAGTGCATAATAGTATTTCTCAAGAGATGCATATGATATTAAGCTAATAGGTCCTTGGTTGACACTTTCAGACCAAAGCTGATTCTTTCTAACAATCGAATCCTCTCCTCTGCTGTTTCCATGTTAATGTCACTCATCCAAACCTTTAGCTGTTGTTGAGTAAGAATCCAAAACAACCACAAGAAAAAACGAGTGCGTAACTTTGAAGGGATGAATTATTACAACCTACTTCCTCCGTGACCTTTCCGTGCACTTCCCGCTCGGGGCCCGTCCCCCTCACCTCTCTCCAGCCAGCTCATTTCGGAGGCCCCCAGGCCCGGTGTACGAACTCTGACCTCTGAACTGAAAAGGGAGAGGCTTACGCAGCCGGGCCCGATGGGAAATCCAACACCGACATCCTCCGATACAATTTTCAAGCCTCCATCACCTCCTCCCCTCCCTCTGCGCTCACTAATCCACCAAACACACCTATGGTTAAGACTTTCAGAGTCAGATGGGCGTCGCTGACTTCTCCATATCTTCTTATATGACAAGAAATCGATTTTATAAGGCCTGTAATAAGGTCAAATTCTACATCCGCAGCCATATTTACATGTTTATTTATATATCCTTCCTGTCTTCGTCTGACAAATCCAGGTCCCGTCTTCAGGATTTCAGCAACGAGGCAGAAACAATGCCTTAAAGCATCTTCTCTCTCCAGGCCTCTTTGCAAAAACATTTTCAAGTACCTGAGTTAAGTCCTGTTGGTTTTAAGCCGGTTGTTCCAGGTCAGTTCCTTAAGAAGCAACATAAACAAAGAGAAAGTGGAGACAGAACAATGTCAAGTATGTCTGCGTCCTGAAGAGACAACAGCCGAGCAGAACACAGGCTTTTAACAAATTATCACCTCCGGCGAGGAGGTTACGTTTCCACCCCCGTCCGATTGTTTGTTTATCAGCAGGATTACGTCAAAAATGCAGAACCAGTTTCCACGAAACCAAGAAAGAGGAATTAAATGTTGGTGCAGATCCGGGAATTTATAATCCGTTTCCTTAACATTGTGAGAGAGTTTTTTATTTTTACATTTTCACCAATTTTCTCAGGAATAATTCAAGAAACCTGTAACCGCTGAGATAACGTGGATTCAGTTTGGAAGCAGAGGTTTGTATTAACTCAATAGATTTTGAAACAGACTGTATATAAACATAGTGACATGAAAAGTGAAGCCGAAGCATCTTGATCGCACCCTGGTGGCTGGCTACAGTACAGGTCATAAACCCAGCCACCTCCGTGTTAGTGGATGGGACATAGAACCAAAACACCTACAATATACGTCAAATACATTTTTCTCAAAGATGGTTTATGTCATTTTAGCAACTTCTTATCTCACTGATCTTTCTCCAAAGTTTCATATTTGGTTGAGATCGACTTTTCAACTCACGCACTGGAGATTATGATTTCCTGATCTGCGTAGTTTTGTCTGTTTTAATTTAAAGGAACCGTTGGGTCTTAATTGGCGGAGTTCTGCGATGCTTCTTTATTTGTGCAGTCACACGGAAAGGCCTGATCAAAAATTCAGCCCTAATAATGATTGCATGAGTGAGACTCTATTTTTTAACAATTTAATTATATCTCCAATGTTCAGCACAAGTTAACTTCATAAGTAAATTCTCAGAAACCCCTCCTGAGGCTGCAGGGATGACGTGGAACCGGCACGGAGCCACGGTTACACCTGCAGGTCCCGAAGCACGATGGGAGGGACATGAGGTCATCGGGCCACGTACCACGGCTGGATTCACATTTGTATTTCGCTGTGATTAAGGGGAAAGAGAACACCTGCAGTATTCCATGGGAATGCCCCCCCGATGGCCGAGGCTTCAGTCTTATTAAAAGGCTGCGGACCATGTCTCCGTTATCAAGTGGGTCCGCAAAATTACATTTTTCAATTTCTCGGGCAGCAGCCACATTATGCTTGAGAGAATTTGGCTTTGTTGGAGGTTCCAATGAACCACGGGTCATAAAACATCAGAAAAAAAAGATGAAGCACAGTCTAAATTAATGTAAGAAAAAAAAAAAAAGGGCTCATGAGGTTTTTTTCCACGACAGAAATCCATGAGCCGCTGCCACGGCGACGGTGGAACCTGTTTAAACCACCTCACATGTGCTCTTTGAGAGAACGCACGGCGCGGCCTCCGCTCCTCTGTGCGACACATGGCAGCGCACAACCACACATCAACCGATTGTTCTGCTCCTTTTTTCTTTTCGGTTTCCTTTTATGGCACGTTTTTCATGCTTTGCCACACATGCACTGAGGTTTGACAGACTTTATGGGTCCATATATTTCCAGTGCAATTTGTCTTTGGAGCAAAAGTGACATTCGGGAACATTCAGGGGCCGACAGCCTCGTAAAGCTTCTATTTCTCACCGTAGCCGGGCCCTGACTCAGATTAACCCTCACCTCCGTCTCCACTTACCTGAGATCCGAGTTGCATAATCATGATCATTTACATTTACACATAATTTGCACTCTTGTTTGAACTGAAGTCTGGCCCGTGGTGGAGGTCTGGGCTCCGAGTGTCGTAGCTTTAACGGAGATGCTGTTGGAATATAAACTGGTGTCAGACTGCGCCACATTCTATTTAAAATCTCTCCCCTCGTTAGGCACCGACCTGTTTAAACCTTTCTCCTCTACAGCTTTCAATCTCCGAGTAAAAGATTCGACAGAGGAATAAAAAAAACGATTTTGCAGATTCCGCCGCCTGCTCCACTTTCTGTCGCCCTGTCAGCGAGCATCAGGATTCCTGCGAGTGAGGAATCCTATTAGCATTTGAAATAAAAACTCTCTCCGTCAGAATAGAGAAATGAAAGGTATGTCGGGGGGAGTGCGATGAGACGGGATGCGAGAGGTGGCGGTGAAGGGAATGTCAAGGAGGGAAACCTGCCTGTCATCGTCAGGAAGTGGGAGTCGAGGTTTGGGGGGGGGGGGTGCAGCAGGAATCCGGGTTTTGAGAAACGATGGCAGTGAACGTGAAGCACTTGTTGCATCCAGTGCTTTGGACTCTGAGGGAAGTGGAGTTCAGATCTGAGACACACAAGTAGAGAACATGTCAGAGCTGTTTCCTGTTGAGTGCGTTTTAACGACGAGGGAACAAAGCTCCTTCCTGTCTCAGCAGGTGAACTTAGCACCTTTCGTACATGACTCCCATCATCGTCCCCTTCTATTCTCCTCCTGTTCTCTCGTGGCAATAATTCAAACTCAACTTTGCGACCACACGTGACTTTAACAGACTTGTGTCAGAGCCAACAGTGTGGTTGAGGCGACGCTGTCATAAAACAATGAGGCTTCTATCCAGTGGATGCATGTGTGTATGTACAGCGTAGCTTTGATTTAATTTAAACAGGCACCTTCTGTGTGGGTTTCGTTTTATCAGTTGATAATTATATATAATGATAACAAGTTCAATCGAGCGGCACCGAACTTCCACACACTCTCAGATGTAAGATCCCTAAATGTGTTTCGTAGAAAACATAAAACACAAGCTCTTAAAACGGAGGGAAAGTTCCATGAAAATATAAAGTATGATAAATCACAACCACAGCACGTGTCAGTAATTTAAAAAAAGCTTTTTAATAAGATGATTTAAGAAACGTTTTAAAAGATGTTGGATCGTTTGGAGGCTCGACAGCGAAGGCCTGGTTGCCCCCGGTTACCAGGCGTGATCTGCAAATAACCACCAGACGACAATTATTGCAGATCAACAGACCAGAAATGGGACAAATCCATTATATTTACCCTTAAACTGGTCCTTAGAAATAAATGCTGGTATTAAAAGCCGAATAATCGATGACGCTTGGGTTGTTTCATGAGTGAGCAGCGGGGAGTGGATCTCCAGCCCAACGAATAGATATGGAAATAAATCCAGAAGAGTGATGAAGCTGACTGAGCTGAGTGGAGGAGAGCGTCTCCGCCTTTTAATGCAAAACATCTGGTTCAGTTCGGAGGAAGCTCTGGTTTTGTGTGTGTGTGTGTGTGTGTGTGTGTGTGTGTGTGTGTGTGTGTGTGTGTGTGTGTGTGTGTGTGTGTGTGTGTGTGTGTGTGTGGGTGTGTGTGTGTGTGTGTGAGATCTGGAAGAGGAAAGAAAAAAAGAAGCAAAGAGGGAAAAGATAGAGGCTGTAAGTAAACTGAGGGATAAAGAGTGTGTGTGTGTGTGTGTGTGTGTGTGTGTGTGTGTGTGTGTGTGTGTGTGTGTTGGTGTGTGTGTGTTGGTGTGTGTGTGTGTGTGTGGGGGGGTTTGCGAGGGCCCCGCTCAGGAGCCATGAATCAGAAACGGAGAGGGCCCCTGGAAGGTTTCCCCCTCTCACTCTGTCAGGAGAAAACATTCCACATGGCGGCTAATTTCTCTAATTATCTTTCAACGTGAAATGGCTGCCAGATGACACCAACAGGAAATCAACACTCCCCCGACAGCGTTATCACTTCCACGTATACATTTTCACGACCTCGGCAGTAACCCCTCCGAGATCGGAAACCTAATCAAAAGGGCATTAGGAGCCGTGATCCGCTCCGTGTTCCGCGGCAGGTCTGCGGATCGTCAGGCGTCTTCGTGATTTCTGGTGTAATTACGGCGCTGATGAGCTTTAAGTACGTGACACAAAGTGGAATGTGGAGCACGGAGCTCCGGCGAGGCCGAGCAGAGCCCTGAGGAAACCACATCTTTAAATCCCCAGGAGCAAGATCTTTGTTTTCATCCAAACTAAAATGCAAGATATGCACCAACATGTATGGAATTGCATGGACGAGAGGGTTTTTGTGTTATTCTAACAAAACACATGCAAATGAAAACATAACCTCCTTGGCCCCAACAGTCCCCTTATGAAGCCACGTTTTTTAAATATGTCTGACCCCTAAATACGCCAGATCTTTTTCATCAAGATCCATGAATTAATCCCAGGGAACTTGGAAAAATTCCTTAATCCACCCCCTGACTCATACTACATCCTTCCACCAGGTTTTGTGGTAATCCATGAAGTAATTTTTGTGTCATCCTGCAAACTAACGAATAAACGAAAATGCAGAACGTCACAGGCAGATGTTCTGCTTATGAAACGACACTTTGAAATCCCCCAAATCCAGATTTCTATTTGCATCTGCACCAAATTACAAAGACTCATACGTCTGATTTCTTTTTAATCAGAATTCCCTCATGTATTAATACCCCCCCCCCTCAAAAATCTCACAATGTTAAAGAAAGCGACAGATAATCTTCCCCTTTGTCCAAAATTAGTTTTTGCGTAATCCTGCTGAAAAACAAACCCACAGGGATGAGAACAACATTCTCTCACTCCTGCAGAAACGTCCTCTCCTGAAACACGCAGCACCTGCATCTCTCTGCGACGGTGTTTGGTGAAAATGAAAAAGAGAGATTTATATATTTTTCCCGTGAACATTTATCAGCAGAGGCTCACGGAGGAATGCCTGCTCGCTGGAAATAACTCAATCCGAAACCACTCGGAGAGAGAAGACAGGTGCTTCTCTCCAGCAAATATGCCAAAGTACTTTTTACTGCGGGGTCGAGACCTCATGAGGGTCAGAGCCGTGTTTTTCTAAAATGTGCCTGCCTGGACTGGAGCAGGGGTTTCTGGATACTGGGCAGTTGCGGGCCCTGTCTGCTCAGCAGCTGTTTGGGATCAGATGCGAGTCCTGTGTGTGTCCATGTGAGGCTCAGCAAACCCCCGCGATTAGTCCCAGTAGAACCGAGACCGCCGGTGCATTCCAGCAACTTGATCTCATGCGATTTCATCACCAGTGGGGGGTAGACGGACGTCAGAGGGGTCTCATCTGGAAAATTATAATTGTTTATCCACCCTAGCGTTCGCATTAACGTCTGGGCTTTTCCACACTGGAGATGGAAATGTCCGGACTGGAGGAGGCTCTGAAAGAAGTCAGTGTTCCGCATCAGCGGCTGTGAAACTGACGTGATTGAATATCTTTACAGTTTCTGATGTCTCTGAAGCTGAAATGAGCATAATTGAAGTTTTAATTCATATTTAGTGGAGGTGGATGCTTTATATATAATTACAATCTGGGTTTTAATTGTTACAGCTCAGCTCGTGAGAGGAAAGAGAAGCAGCGTCTCGGTAAAATAAGTTATTTGTTTTAAAGAGGTCAAATAAAATTGTGCTAAACAAGCAAATGACGGTGAAATAAGAGGGAAAACGGGGAAATAAATATATATTCTAATTAAGAGGAGAACACAGTTTTCAATTGTTTAATTAAGGTTAAACAAAATGAAACCATAGATGACTTTTCTATTCTATTTTCAGCTCCTCTGCTCGTAGTGAATCCAAACAAATATTCTCTGAAGTTGCTTTCAGACCTGCACTGAAGTCCAGACATTTTTCCAGATTTTTCCAGAGAACGTCGGACTCACTTTCTCTGGACCCTTTCCGGGAACTTTTCTTTCGTAATATGTCATAAGAAAGCAAATGGATCCAGATGAAAAAGAGGGCGTCACACACGTAGAAGACTTGGACGTTAGTTTGGAAAGACGATGAAACTTGAAAACGTTTGGTGATGAAGGCTGATGCCGGCGTCGACGAGCCGTAAACAAAGACACGTGTCATTTGAGGTTTGGTTAGGTGTCACGATGATGATTGACAGCTGAGGTAGACTCGTGATTGATTGAACACGTGTATCGGCGGGACCTCGACGCCGTCACCACAAGATGGCAGCTTTCATTTCAGCTGATGGTTGTCTCAGCGTCTCCTCCTGAAAACGGACTTTATTTAACGAAACTTCACTTTCCAAGGTCCAGAGTGAAATGTCCACTTCACCAACAATCTAAACTTTCTTAGATGTGGAAAAAAAACCCTCAGTTCTGTGGTTTCGGGCCAAACAAACTTTCAACAAACCCGATCCGACTATTTCTGTCCTCGCAGCAGCTGTGACTCGCAGAGAAAAATGTAAATACCTCGACTCACATCGGCGGCTAATTCCTGTAAAAGTATCTGTGGCACCATGAATAACTTTCTCCCATTAGCGTTTGAGGAGCGAGTTCGCTTTGGACTCTTCACTCTTGTGTTTATTCGTCTTCGCAGCGACACGGAACCGAAGATTTATAGCCGCAAACATTTGGAGCAGGTGTTGCCTCGACCCCACTTCACTTCCCCTCGTCTCTCGTTTTTCTGCGTCGCCCTGTTTCTCTTTTCCTCCCGTTTGATACTCTGCCTGCTCTCAACTCGCCCCGATCATTACAGACGGAGAGAAGCCGAAGACTCAATATCCTTCATCTTTGATGAATTCTACCTAATTAAAATAGTTTTCTGGGTTTTCTGATGTATACAAGATGTTCTCATGATTCCAGATCTGTGCCAAATGGCCCGTGTCCCGTCCTTCCACCAAGTTTCATGGAAATCAGTCGAGCAGTTTAATCCTGTTGATAAACAAACAATCATGCTTCTGAGTCTGGGATTCATCAGCGTGCTCGCGACGTTACCGATTCACGACAACCGGCGCGTTCACGCCAACGACCACTGACTCTCCAGCTCAGGGGTTCTGCGTACCGAGTCCGGCTTCACAGAACCTTGAGTAAACAGCTCTGTGTGCAGCAGGGGAGGCTTCAGGGTTCTGGACTGACCAGCTCCACTGCTGCAGGTCACAGGCTCAGAAAGAAAGCTGCAACCAGAAAGATGGGAAACAGAAAGATAAGGAGGAGGAATGAGGGAAGTAGGAAAGGAGAAGTGGAGAGAGGGAGGATAGCGAGGAGCAGATACGGGAATCTGAAAGCGCTTGAATGCTGAGCGCAGCTGCAGAATGGCATTTCATTGGGATCTGTCAGCTCAGCCCTGATTGGCCTGACATTGCTAATCCCTCCAGATGTTCAGCATTAACTGATGAGTGCGTGACTGTGTCGTGCGGGAGAAAACGGGGGGGGGGGGGGGGGTCTGAGGCCGCCATGGCCGGCGGGCCCAGGGTAAACAGGGCCTCTCAGGGACCACTGTCCGTGGGATTTAGGGAGATTTGGAGGACAGGATGATCCAGCATCCGGGAATTAGGTGGCACAGAGCGCAGATTGTGTCAACAGTTTGGGACCGGGGCTGCACCAGCGGTCCCCGTTCCCCCGCGTCCACATTTTAGAGATGTTTGTTTGCTCACGTTAAGAAATGTCAGGATCTGGTTCAGGCAGCCTGGGAAAAAGCGGTTAAAACTGCAAATTCAATACAGTTCCCATACATCTGTGCGGTATTTGTATGTATCCTGTCCAATCAACGACATAACCTGATTCATACACACGTGCTCACGTGATGGATAATGATTGGTGCAGGGCAGCGATGTGAATCACAGGTCACGTGAGCGTCTGTGGCAGAGCGACCTCGATGCAGTGATCAGTGCAAGATGGCGAGTTTATATCAGGATGAGGAAGTTTACGAAAAGCCTGGTTCACACGACGACACGTGTTTCTTGACCGTCGCCAAGTTTGATAAAAATGCAGACAAAAGCCCCTGATTGCAATCCTGGACAGTTTGAGGAAAGAGGGCATCATCTTAAAGGGGGGGGGGGTAACTGCAGATATCTTGATTTTTGTAAAACACGTGTCCAGAAAGTATTATATCATGTAGTCGGGCCTAAAAGTCGAGGCCACGTCAGGAGAATGGTTTGTTTTAGAGAGAGCAACGTCTAATCCAGTGTATAGTCTAGACAGCTGCTGTGCATATTCCATATATATATTTATATATAAAGCGTCTCATTATTCAGTGGAGATGTTTATGGAAGCAGAGTCACACACTGTGGATACACTGAGATTAAACTGCGTCGCCTTCACGTCGGACTCGGGGGTGAAACGTGAAGGTCGGCAGCGAGCGGTCATGGTCATTGTTCTGGAGACGTAACCTCGGCAGCCCCCGCTCGTTTTAAAGCAACAGACTTCATATGGCGGCCGTGACAGCTCCGCCTCGCTGCCTTTCTCCCCCCCGACAAAATAGATGAGCAGAATGGAAGCAGCTGCACTCGGGCCCCTTTGGGATCCATGCCGAAATGAAACTATCAAATGCCTCCGGACCGAGGACAGATTTCTTAATGTGTGAAAGCTGCGCTGTGTTCACAGACATGTTTTGTCTGCACTTTGGACTTTGTTAATACAAAGGCTTTCTCTCCTCTTTTCTTTATGCTGGCGTGTGGAGGGGGGGGGGGGGTTATTAAGTAAAATGGAGCTGGAGGGGGGGGGGGGGGGTGTTTGGTCGTTCTGTTTGGAAATAAACTGGTTAAAATCTGCAAAGCCGTCGTGGTGGTGGTTGGATGGGGAGAGAGGGTGAAAAGGTGGGTATAGCTGGGGCGGGCGGGCGGTGGGGGGGGGGGGTTCTTTTTTCCGAATGAGCAGGCGGGCTTCCGCCCCCCCCGTCTGAAATCCCGCCACAATTACTCTATTAGCATGCTCAGCTGTGCCTCTGTTTTTCTTTATTCAAGCAACTCATCACAACTGACAAGGCACATGAGGCCGTCAGCAAAGGAGCCTGTCAGAGCCCCATTGTGTCCTCGGCCCCCGACCGCCCCCCCGCTTCCACGCAGCCATTGACTCTCAGCTGTGGACGGGATCCAAGGAAAGAGCCAGAGGCATCATGGGAGAGCCGCAAGTGCACTTGTGTCGCCGGTTGGGATGACAAAACTGAGAGGCTGAGAGGGTAAATCCCCGGCGGATAATGAAAACTGCACTTTAACCTAAAATCGGCTTTTCAGAAAGGAAGAAAAGAATATTTAGATGTTTTTTTAACATGCCTCGCTATGATTTATTAGCATCTACATATGATAAATAAGTCGGGGGGGGCGCTGTCAGGATTATATTTCATAGTACGCACATGCGAACAAACTCCATGCCCCTTATTTTTCCACCTTTTTATTGTGGTTTCGCTCAGGGGCGCCTGTATAACTACAACTGGTAATCACACACAGTAAAAGCATCAACGTCACAGGAGCATAAACAATGTTAAAAAGCATGCAGGGAAAATGTTGGTGGAGTGAACTTATAATTTTTTTTTTTTACCACACAACCCACAGTTGCATCTTTATTATGTTAAACTATGTTGAATATACAGTAGCTCAGGGGGAACACGCAGTAAAGGTTGGAAGAGCAACAACAATATGCAAACCCAAACCAAGGTTCTACAATTAACAATCAGGAAGCTCGTGAATCTGATGATTCAACCAGGCGTCTTACTTCAGTGTCAACAGCACAACTTACTCATATTTTAAGATAACAATACGTTTCATTTCATTTGTAGTTGGTTTATTAGAAAACAGAATTTAGCTTGTACGTCTGCACCAAACTAGACGATAGACTCTTTCAACCATTAAGTCTCTGGACAGTTTTATGCATCTGATAGGTAGAACATTTTTATTTCGAAAAAAACAAAGTCCATTGGAGGTGGAGGAGTGTAAATTGTAGATTTCATGGAACGCAGACAGGCGCCGGCTCGATCTCTCCTATGACGAACAGCACGTCTGATCAAAAACATCCATCCTGGGTCGTGTTTAAAAACTCACCTGACAGAGGAGCGGCTTTTTTTAAAACAGCCTCGCGTTTTGGAAACATGCTGAACGTGGTTTACACGGCGAGCGTTGTTGGTGGAGTGCGGCGGTTTGCACAGGAATCCTTTTCCACGGGTGTCTTCGCTCTCGGGTGTTTCCACCGCGGCATCGCAAACGATTCACAGCGAGGAATCGTGTTTGTCCGTCGCTGAATCGGAGCGAAGCTGTGACGTGTGTCGTTGTTTGAGTCTGTGCACGTTTTGGTTTTAGTTTGGTCCAAGTCCCATCCACTAACACGGAGGAGAATGGGTTTATTTACCACGGCTGCAGCCGGTGTTCACTTTTTGCATTGCACCTTTTAAAATGTATTTTTGTTTAAAGCAAGCAGGACTAACTGAAAGAAAAGATAAACAAGAAAAGAGACAAAGTCCCATTCAAATTCCTCTTTATTCATTTACTTGGCTACTGAAACATAATCAGACATATACGTGTGTGTGTGTGTGTGTGTGTGTGTGTGTGTGTTTTGTCAACTGTTGTAGATTTTGTGTAGTTGTTTCAAAAGGGCACCACCTGCTTGTGTACCTTTTGTTTCTTTACAGTGTTGTATGTGCGGGTGTGGTGAGGACACCATCTGGTATCTAGTCACAATATAGTGTGTGTGTGTGTCTGTGTGCGTGTGTAGTTTATGTGTGATGACCCCGTGATTAAGATATAAAATAATGGTGACGTGTAAACATACCGTTCACATTTGTGTGTGTGTGTGTGTGTGTGTGTGTGTGTGTGTGTGTGTGTGTGCTTGTGCTCAAAGGGTTTATACAGCTCTATATTTCCATGGCGCTGACAGCTGATGAGGCCTGTTTCCTCTGTTGTTGTTGTCGTTATGGAGAGGAGTTCACCTCTCGTGCGTTTTCGCTGTAAAATCACTTTTTGTCTCCGCACAGGAGGAAATGCTTCTGACAACTTGCGGAGCCCGGAGGAAGAAACCGAACACCGAGCGGCTCCGCGGAGGCTAAATCCACGATAGGCGTCTTTTATTCGGGAGCAATAATGGGACGGGCGGCATGACGTGACTTGTCAAAGAGTTCAGAGCAGAGAGGCAGATAACTACAGGCTTCAGTTTGGATCAAACATCACAGGTCGCGGAGGAAAAACAGCAGATCGTGCTCTGTTTTACTTTGTAATTCTCTTATGAAAAGAGCTGCACAAGTATAATTGTTATTATTATAAGCATCGCTTGTACGGCGGCGGTTTGGTTGCATTGTTACCGACTGCACATTTCCCCCAGGTGGAAATAAATGTGACCCGGCTTCTTTTACATGTCGTGCATTTAATGTTTCAGTCGCAGTCTGAACGGTTCAGTGCACGAATCTACTTTTCCTACTTTTGCAGTTTTTAATCCGGAATTTTGTTACGAATAAAATAAATACATAATCATTTTGCTTGTCAACATCAGGCAGTAGCATCGGATTTTATCGTATTCACCTGCGGCAATGAGGTTTCAGTTTGTGTGCGGACAGATCCAGGAGTTTTCTTTTATCACTTTCTTTAACAGTGAAAGATTTATGACAACAAAGCAATGTGGATTTAAAAATGGGCTAAAATGACAGTTTAGCTCTTTATTAGCAGCCATGTGACAAAAACAGTTTCATATTTCGTTTCTGGTACAAACCTTATATGAACAAGACAAAATAAAACAAAAAAAACAACTGGGAGGAAAAGTAGAATTAAAGATATCCATATTTCTCCCATGCAAACTCTTTTTATGAAGTAAATCCACATCAACCTACACTGGTAAATTATTTTAGGTGCATTCTGGGGGAATATGTCCACTTCTCCATAACATACAGTTGATGAACAATGTCCAGGAGCTTTGGTCTTCAGCCACTTACAAGTTATATGTATTTTTACGAGTGCTCTCGTCTTCGGAGTAAAGCTTTTGTGACATATTGTAAGTAAACTACAACTTGATGTTCCTCAAAGGCAAACACATACATGCAAAACACACTCACATTGCAGAAGTTGGCCTGTGAGTCTCGTCCGTGGAGCCACGTACGTTCCTCCAACTGCAGTATTTTGTCAAAAAGCATGAAAAATAACTGCACGCAGCCACAACCATGACCTTAGCATGTATAAAGTATGACTTCATCACAGTTTACAAAGCATGACAGCACATAAGTGTCCGCACGAAAAGACAAATGTGGTGTTAGCCCCCGGGCGCGCGGAGCAATCGCTGCTCCTGACCTTATATGCTCATGCATTCTAGAAGGTTCAGAGCAGCGTGGCAGTGTGTTGGTGGTTTGTGTTGCAGCCTCCCAGTGACTTAAATGCTCGATTTAACTCTTACATCATTAGCTGGAGCCAGACAAAGTTTAAAAGTTGAAATGGAAATTGAGCAATCTCGACATGCACAGTATTTCATTAATGTGACAAGCTGATAAAAGGCCAGCGGGCATGCGCTTGGCTGACGAGCAACACTCGCTGCATTCCGACTGCGTTAATTAACTGCGCCCGCAACAGAGGCCGGTGGCGGCGCGGCAGCGGCGGAGCCAGTCGCTGCCGCGGAGCCACAATGTGGCATGAGAGGCACCATCAACACCTCCCTTAAGTACAACCTCTAGCTAAGAAATAAATAACATGGCTGTCTTTCCTCGTGGCAGGGCCAAACATGCTGGTTTTGGACGGGGTTCAATGGGGCTTTGATTCTGAAAAGAAAAAAAACTTTGGGAAGTGAAACAAAATCACCATTTACAACCTCTGACAGCCGGCAGCTCTTTTTCTTCTTTTTCATGTTTTCGCTCCCCACGCCATTCAAAAGCTCTCGTCGGGGGAAACTGTCATCTTGATCCTCAAAGCGCTGCAAGTGTCAGGGCTCGTCAAGCCGGCTCCCACCGCTGACATGTGTTCGCTCGGAGCGGAGTAACACGTCTCCCAGAGGAAGGGAAGTGGAGGCCTGAGAAAGAAATACCTGGAGATACCCAGCACTTATGCAAGGATTAGGTTTGTTGACTTCAGTGAAGATAGTTTTCAGCCAGGTCCTCAACACCAGACTTTCTTTTAATGTGCATAGAAATTATCTTTTAGAGTTATACGAAGTTTTATTTTAATCTACATTCATTAATACAACAAAACCGAGCTTCTCTTAAACTTACATTTCGTTTAAAAAGTGTGTTTACGCTACTGCTTGGACATTAAAAATTAAACGTTCACACAATAGAGTGTATAAAAACATGGCTGACGCTTTTCCACTGAATCCACTGATTCCACTGATTCGTTATCGTTATCCGTTTCTGCATTAGAAACGCTGCCGAGCAGATGAAACCGCAGCTTCCCAACATTTGCTCCCTGACGAGGAGTGAGAGGAGCCGGTCGGCGGCTCCGGTAACGAACTGCTGTTGACAGCAGAGGAGCAGCTTTCAGCAGCCTGTTGTCTCCGTGCTGTCGCGCCGCTGATGACCTCAGTGACACAACGCGTCACGCACACACATGTGCTGTGCAAACACACACGGGTCCCACGCACTGTGTACAAACTCTACGTACAAAAACACGCACAGACACAAACTCTCTGCTAAACTCCCCGTCAGTTATGAAGACTGTGCGTGTGTGTGAGTCGTATCCACAAATCTGAATCCTTTATACGCTGATCATATTAAATCTCTTATCAAAACATTTAAAATCTTGACATTGCAGATATAAACCATGAGGGATATAAATTGTGTCAGGAACTTGCCTGTGTGCCAACATGGAAACCTGTTTGACTGCTATACGTGTGTGTGTGATTGTATACGTGGGCCAACAACACAAACAGAGTTATGACTTATGAGGGTATAGAGGTTACAGTTTGGAACCCCCCTGGGCAAATTCCATATTTTGTTAAAAGTGAAAAGAAATAAATACAAGCCCTGCAGCGAGCAGACATTAAAGACGAGCTCATCCTCAGATATTAATGCACTGTGGGAAACGCCAACATCTCCCAGATTTAGTTTAGTCAGCGTCAGTCCTTCCTCTCTTTCACACACACGCACACTTTTCAAATCAAACAAATCCAGTCGGAGATATAAATCCAGTAACAGTTTGTTCCTCCGAGTGCGATATTTCCCACATTCACGTCCATCTGGGGAACTTCTCATTTATCTTCAGCGGCGGTGACACAATGAAAACAGCTACATGCGGCGCGGCCCGCCACACACAGCAAGGGCGCCCAGCCGGTTTATTGGGAAAGGTGCTCCATTGAATTAACCAGCCGCTTTTGTTCCTAAACCAATATTACAAGACTACACAAGGGGTCAGGGGACGGCAGGCGCTCACCAGAGCCTGCTGTGGAGGTAGAGGGGCCTGCGGGCGGCTCTCCGTGAAAGCACGGAGTTTGGTTTAGGTCAAAAGAGAACTCCTGATCTGGAAATAACAGAACATTCCGGGGAGAGCACAGCTGTCCCCACCCAGCCTCCCAGCTGCTCGCGCCCACGTCTGTCTCTCTGACTGCCTGTCTGTCTTCCTCTCGCTGCTTGGAAGTGTTGACTTTACACCACACTGCTTCTGTCTGTCTTTCTGGTCCGTATATATATATATACCAACCTACTGTATCTGCTCGGGAGTTGAGTGACAGGAGTTTACGAAGGGACCGCACCACGACTGTAACTCACAGTCCTCGCTTGAAAATGACAACGTGGAGTTAACGCGACATTAACTGCGGTCGGGAAGTGGGAATTTGATATTTTGGGAAAACAACGTTGTCACTCTTTTCAGTTAAATCAGATTATGACAGAAACACGTGAATGTGGTTGTTGCGGTAATGTATGAATTTTTTTTTTTTTGAATTTAGCTTGACTTTGTGTTTCATGAGAGAAGATGATGGGGTTTTTTTTGGAGCCAGCCCCTGGTGTCCGTCCTTGGTATTGCACTTTAAACACTTCCGCATTGGCTTCAATTTTCAGACCAAAAAAGTTTAACCTCCATAGTTGCGTTACTCAAAATTACTCCTGTCCCAAAAAACTGTCCTTCACGAGCATGAATCTTGATAGTGCTGTCAAACTGCACAGTCTTCAGATTCAGTTATAAGATTTAAAACTAAATCAGTATCGTGATTAATACTGTAGCAGGTGCAGGTATTTTTTAAAAATAGGCCACATTTGTATGATGTCCAATCACAGCCTATCAACAACAGACTATTCTTCTAACTCTAATGTGAATATTGCTTCAGATAGAACACTGACACCACACTCTGTGGTCTGTGCACTAAATACAGAACCAGAGCCAGGAGGTGATTAGCTTAGCGTAGCTCGGTGGCTTTGTCTCATACTTAAATCTATTCAGCTCTGAGCTAACAAGCTAGCGATCTCAAGGGCCCATCGGCTGCCGTCTCGTCGACTAATTAGCTTCTCGGTGCACTGGCCAATATTTTGGGGCTTAACAGATATTCGGGCCAAGTCTGACGCACTTTACAGTTCGACTAGTTTCCTTCACCACACGAGTCAAACGTCTCTCCACACAAAACTCAAACACAACTTTGGTTTTGTTTTGTTCGATCCATCGTTTGGTATTCTTTTATTTTTTACTTCTCAGATGATTCCTTTTTTAGGGGGGGGGGGGGGCGGTGGAAGTGTTAATGGATATCCTTTTTCTGACTGCAACACCTCGACTTTGATGTTTTCTCATCCTTTAATTATAGGAAAGGGATTACTTCATCTTTTTAACCGGCGGCCGCGCAGCCAGCACCTCTCAGTGTTTTCCCGTAGGTGGCATTTTGGACGTGAACTTGATAGTGTTCAGAGGAAACGCCCCGCAGGTCTGGACAGGCCTCGGCACGTACACATGTGTCCCGTGAACTTTCTATGTGCGTTATGCAAGAGCCAAGTGATGAGTTACAAACAAAGTGAGCGATGGAGGGTTTGATAAAAAGCCAAACGTGCGCCCTGATATCACGTGAGCGCTACTTGTGTGCGTCTGCGCTTCCAACTGTTAAAAGTCTTATCAACGCCGTCTCCCTCGCAGAACCACGGTGCATAAAAGTCTCCAGCCTTTGAACAAAGGGATGTTAATTAACGATTTGATCTCGGTGATGGTCCCACATCACACGGCTGGAGATAAGTTGGGAGACGGAAGGCCCGGGGACACAACATGTGGGTTTCCCCCTTGTTTGGTGCTGTCAGACGGGGGGGGGGGGGGGCGGGAAGCATCAAAGCATCAGAGCCACGCTGTTATCTCAGCCTCTCCGAGGAGCGGTGGCAGATAGAGGAGGAAGTGGTTCAAGTGGTCGGAGGCGAGCGGGTTTCCACCGCACACAGCATGGCACAGGTGCACGTGTACGTTGGAATGCACGTTGAAACCCATTCACCACACACACACACACACACACTTGTTCTGCTGTGCCTGATGCTCTATCTTTAGAACATAGGGGTCAGTGACAGTGAACAATATGTGCTCACTTTCTTGTGCGTGCAAAGATCTGCGGCATCACTTCCTTTTAGCAGACAGCAGCAGAAAGTCAAGAAGTCAAAATCAGATTAATATATGATCGGAAGCAAATATCTCAAATTGAAAGTAGATGTTAAACGTCTAAATGGGGAAAGATGCAAAGTATGAATTTACCTAATGAATACTGTTCTGTGTGATTTTGCACAGGCATGTTTGTGTTATACAACTGCACCCCCCTCTTTGTGTTGTCTCTAAACATGCAATCATATTTATTGTATCTTGTCGCAGGTGTTTCTGTAGCACTGTGAACAAACTGAAGATTGGACACCGCTTTAGGAAGGAAGCGTGATTTCATAAAAGTCTGGAGGACAGTTTTCATGTGTTTTATGCAGATGAGAATAAACAAGAAAAAAAAACTGGAGAAAGTTCATGGAGCCTGATGTTGAGAATCTGTTTGCAGAGCGTTTTTCCCCCAAGTGGTGAAAATTAACCATATCAACGTACCCCCCCCCCCCCCCCCCCCCCCCCCAAGAGAAATGCAGAAATTAGAAAAATGGTCTTTTTAATTCCTTTCAAAATCTCCGGAAGATTAAGTAATTAGATGAAGCGTCCTGACAAATAATCAGTGATTGATTAAAGAGGGGTAGAGAGCTGTGGGCGTGCACCATCAAAAGTAACTGGGATTAATGGTGAGGTACCTCGGCATTATGGTAAGCCGACTGCCCGAGAGGCAGCATCCCCGAGGAGGGAGAATGAAATAAGGGGATTTGTCCACAGACACTAATCATTCCCAACTTAGAGCATTGGCACAAAAAGGAAAGAATGTGTAAAGATCCCGGGGACACAAAGGATTGTGGGTGATCAAAAGGAGAATTAAGGGTGACTTCTTCCACTGAGCCATTGTCTGTGTGTTTCATGAAGTATCACTCTCAGCGGGAGGGAGGGGGGGGTGGGGGGGGTGGCATCAAGGATTTCTTGAATAAAAGAGCTTCTGCGCTTTTCTCTCTCTCACCTTTTAATCCCACCACCTCGCTCTCGCCAGGTTTTTTTTTTTGTCCCGCAAACGGATCCCACTACGCTACAAAGTTGGCACGACGACGACGCACTGGGTCCGTGTGTATCGGGGAGATTTTCTAAATTCGACTTCAAAAAGCAGAGGGCACCGGGAGGGGGGGGGGGGGGGGACTGGGTGGGCTCGCTGCAGATGTGTGTATGTGTTTGAAAGGGGGGGGTTTGGTTCATGTGTGTTTTGGGGAAGGCAGGGTGGGGTTGGGGTGGGGGGGGCTCAGAGCCACCAGGATAATGACCATGACAGCCACCCAACAGACTCACCCCCCCCCCCCCCCCCCCCCGCTGTCCTTTTAAGTCCTTGTTTAAGGTTTGGCTTCGGCACCCACTTTGAACCGCCACAATGATTCCAGATCACAGCGGAACTCCCAGGATTCCTCATCCCGGGATATGTGCAGGGCCCAAGCGGCTTTTGGCTGCACGGCCTTGTCCTTCTGACCGGTGGACAAGAAAGGGTTGATTCCCTCTCAACTCGATTAGCCACCCGTTACATTCCGAGACGCGCACAGATCTCACACCTGCTTTACGATCAGCTGACAGCAAAGAAAATCCAATTTGTTCTTATTCATGGTATTAAAGTGATGGAGCAGCGGCGGCGAGGTCCCTCCACTCTCGACCAATCGTGACACTTCACCCTGTTTTTCATTACATCAAATAAATGTAATTAAAATTGAACTTAGTGCTTGAACATTCATCAGTGTGGTAAGAACTACCTCAAATGACAGAAGCCGTCAGAAAAATGTATTTGATGTGTACTTTAATTTTTTAGTTGGGTCATTTTCCCATCTACTAACATGGAGGAGGTGGGTTTTATGATGTATACTGCAGCCAGCCACCAGGGGGCCGTCAAGAGCCTTTGGCTTCACTTTAAGGGAGCTGTCTATGGTCTGTAGTTTCATCAAATTATTTTCCTCCAGTAAATCTGTGTTCTAGACCCCAACAAGTGAAATATCTATTATGCACATCACATCACCCCCCCCCCCCCCCCCCCCCTCACATGACCACAACTGGTAACTTTGGTTCTTTTGATTTTCTGTATTACCTGTGACCTGTGACCCCCCCCCCCCCCCCCCCCCCCCCCCCTCCAAGTCCATTAGAACGTGTTAGTGGTCGACTCTCTTGGTCAAATAAAGTGCAAGATAAACAAACGCAGTAAGAATATATCACACATGGGAATGTCTGCACAATCCAATTTCTTATTTTGGCAACGTGTGCTTACGAAAACCATATGCTGAGCGCTGGCGGTGTCACAGAGATACGTAGCATAAGAGAGAGTCTGGTGATCTCATACGAGTCTGTAACTTCCCAGATGCTTCTCTCTCTCCAAATGGCCAAATCTGTTAGCATAACAATATTCAAAATGTGAGGACAACCGAGGGAATCTGCAACAGTCCATCAAGGCCAGAAGAAGAAGACGTCTTGTATCTGATGGGCTCGAGACAGAAACGTTGTCTTTGGCCTGGAGAGAAACGTTTTCTGACTGTAACTAACACAAATGTTGTTTCGTCGGTTTGGAGAAAATCTGTGATCTCCAGTTCGAGGTAGAGTCGATAAGCTGAAGCTAAGAAGCCGTTTAAGGGCTTTGACGTTTTATAATTACACCTTTATAATGAGCCTTTGCATTCGTCGTGTCACTCAGTACTTGGATTATTGTTCTATACTTTAAAAAACACAATTTCCTGTAATAGCTAAAGAAGTTAGAAGAGTATTAGCTGCACTGGTTGAAGTTAATACCTCTTTTACAACAACATTCGCAGGTATATTTAAAACATGCATAAACTTGCTTAAAAAGGCAATTTACTCCTTTCCCATTGCCAGTAGAGGAGTGTGTGCGTCATGAGCGCACCTCGCCGTCTTTGCCAAATTCGTGCTTTCGGATGTCGTGTTTCCATCGCTGCCAATCGGAGCTGGAGCCGATTAAAACCTGTGGTGAGTGCTGAGTCATCTGACCCAGGAGTGAATGATGATTTCATCCATTCACATTGCAAAGAAAAGTCAGATGTTAGTGGGTTTTTGGACCTTTTGGAAAAGGGGCTTAAGAAACTTAAAGCAATAAATGCAATTTTTTTGCCACTAGGGGGCAGCAGAACAAGCCTCGGTCGGCCAGTAGACTTTGGTGAGAGCACTGAGTGTGAATTAAAACAGTTGAAAAGTTGGAGGCCATAGAAAGAAAAACCTTAAGTTGAAGGACTCGATATGTTCTGCAGAGCTGAGGGAGCTCGTCAGGTGTTGGTTAATCCCTTCAGGCGCCTTTTCTCCCGTTTCATATCGTCATTTGATCTTCGTCAGAAATCTGCTCTATGCCAAAAAAAAAAAAAGAGAGGCCAGAATAGAAAAAAACCCGTCATAACAACAAATAATATTGATTTCCACAGCAGCAGCTCCTCGCTGTGTTGCAGTGAGTCACGGTGTAATCATTTGTGAGCAGAGATGTAGGAAATCCCCCAGATCGCTGCTTCTCGTCATGTAACAAATTGGCGTAATTGCCTTTGCGGTTGAATAGAAAATTGTGCCAGTGCCATGACTCCCAAACAAACACTTGTCTCTGTGGTGAGTTTTTCTGTTGCGAGGAGATTTCATTCTCGGGGGCAGCAGAAGAATGTCAACCTTCGAGAGATGTTTTTCGATGTTCCGCTCTGAGGATGCAACACGTGTGATGTAATATCCACCACCTATGAATAACAACTGTGAGCACAGACACGTCGACATGGGAACAGTAACATGTGCAAACTTGCATGAGCAAAATCACAAACACATAAAAGAAGAAGAAGACTAAGTTGGGATTCCCTCACGGTTAAATATTCAGTGTGTATGGTTTAGTGGCATCTAGTGGTGCAGTTGCTTATTGCAGCCTATTGAACCCCAACCCACCGAGGCCTTCAGATAACAGCCTGATTAGAACCAGTGATTCAAGATACATCAGCCGTTTTCAGACATGAACTCCGATACATGTCCAGGAGTTTGTCTTTCACATATGGAGAACGCAGCTGAGGATTCTCTGTTCACAACTACAGGAAAATGTCACTCGCTGGAAATTTCCCAGACTTTTTTCCTGCTGTATTCTCACATGGGCTCACTCTGAGATTCTTTGGCAGGATTATTTCAAGTGATTTGCGTTCTCACATACAGGAAAATGTCTGAAAGCAGCTTTAGAGGCGCACAGCACAGTGGAATCCATGGAAGAGGAGCTGCTTCTGATTTATGTTCTGAGGTGTTCATACACTAATAAAAACACGATTATGACAAATGTAGTCAATATAAACCGATAGAGCCTGTATATCCTGCACACTGGCCCTTTTAATCTTTGCTGATTTCAACATAAGGAGCAGAGGAATTCATTGCTGCCGTCTCCAGCCCTCTGGTTCTAAAATGGGCCCTCGACAAATTACTTCCAGCTTCAGACCGAGAGACGTTTCCTGCCTGTTTTGGATACAAACATGAACACAACTGAACTGGGTTTGCGCTAGAGGAGGAGAGCGATCCAACAAGAGAGACGCAGAGAAAAGAGATAATAAGGCCGAGGCTGATTTAAAAGGCTTAAATGTGAAGGGGAGCTGTTGCCAAATCAGAGCAGGATGGTGATGGTGGTGCTGTTGAGGGTTTGATGCTGGGTTTAGCTGTGGACTGGTGGGGATTGCCACTGGATTATAGCTGCCACTATCAATCACAGGCAGCTAGAGGGTAGTCTTCAGTTCGGTACAACCACCCAGTAATACGGTGCAGGTGGGGGTTGAGTTGTCTGAAACGCTCCATCTGTCCCCGAGGAAATCTCCTGCTTCAACTTTTACTGTAATACAGTAACTGGGCTGTTTGTCTTCAGGGGGAACTCTAGTGGTCCAGTATCATGCATCTATAAAGACTCACGGAAGACGTTTAAACAGGAACGGCCAAACCCAAAGCAGCAGAGAGGGTTAGGTATCCTACATTTCCCACAATGCACCCAACAGGATCTTTGAGACAGACCGGTTGTTTTCCAGCTTGTGATTTCTTTAAGCGTTGGAGCAGAAATGCAGGTGTGAGTTGGAATCACAGACTGTAAATAAAGGTGGTTGACGTGTCTCCAGCTCATTTAGAGCCCGAGTCGTAGTGAACAGCTGAAACGAGGTCTCGCCGATGCACTCGCTCGACCAATCACGAGTCTGTCTTGCAGCTCACCATGTGTATTTCTGGATAGTGGGAGGAAGTGGAGATGTATCATCATCATTTACAGTCTATGATCTGGATCCAGAGGCCGAGGCCCAGAACCAACCTGGAAAACAAACCAAATCAATCCCTGAATGTGTGATGAGGATTTAGTCGCTTGTTCCGTTTTGGTTCATTATCTCAACACAACACGTTAGCTTCACATTCACAGAACAACAATTTGAACCAAATACAAATTACAGTTTGCAAACATGCAGGATCCCCGAGGAGCTACAGTGAATGAGAGAGAAACTACTTTTTCCAATTTCCTGCAGGTAAGATGCAGGTTTTAACCTGTTGCTCCGTCTGTGCTCCACGACACTGAAGGGGTTAACCTGCACTTCCTCCAGATCCCATCTCATCTGAAGAATTCATAACCTCCTGCACTTTTCTTTATTTTTCTGGAACGTCTATTAGATTACATTAGCTTTAGCTGTTCCTCTCCGCCAGTCACTTCCTGCCCTCAGAAGAACCGAGCAGATAAGAGCCGACTCTCTCAAACATTCTTTTGTAGACACCAACTGAACAGATTTCCCTTCAGCGCACCGTCTGCAAAACAAAATCCACAACCAAACAAAAGATAGCGGCTCAGAAAACAAACAGTGGTGGCGGTCGGGGACGGCGGTTGCTCCGGGGCGGCGTGCAGTGGAGCTTTGTGACCCAGCAGCGCGGGGAAGTGGGGATAAACAAAACAGACAATTTTCGGTTATCTCCGAGAACTCCATGAAACAAAGCAATCCTCTCCACTCGCTGCCCGTGCCCTTGAAAAAGATTTGGAGAGATGTCCTGAGGAAATGCGGTTTCCTCGTTGCGGGGAACAGCCCGGGAGTGTTCCGTCAGCAGGGCGGCTCCAGAGGGAGTTTACAATACGAGGAAAGAACACACCAGGCTGGAAATACAGAGGAGGACACGGTGTCCGTCCTCGCATCCTGCAAGAGACAAAGAGGACGAGAGGTTTCACTTCAAAGTTCAATGTTCATCCATCTGCAGCGAAAGGCGTTTTCTTTAAATGGCGTGTATTAATAGCACATGTGGAAAGAAACAGATCAGCCGGGAGCACGTTTACTTCCATCCAGTGACACTTTATATCATCAATCGCTCCAGAACGTGTGTTTGAACCTGAGCAGCTCGTCTTTCTGAAAACTGTAAAAGTGACCTGCAGTAAATTTAGCTGTTCGCCCGTTTGTAAAGGTTCAGTGAGGCTCGACTCAGGAAGCAGAACCTGAGTCGAGCCCCGGTCACGTGTTTATTGATATCGAACGTATCACAAATCCAATTCGCTCCAAATTTGACTCCTCACTTCCTCGGGCCCTCGACGAAACAAACGTCACGTGTGAAGCCAAGGAGATGAACGGTTCCTGAGATACGTGAGAGCCACATACAGACTTTTCTAGAATTATTATACGGATCGATACTGCTCTTAAGTTTAGTTTATTTAGCAGCGGGTTTGAAAAACACAGCTGTTGAGCCAGAGTTAGTAATATAGCTATTTTGAATCTGCAAATATTAAAACACAATATTTAAATAGTAATACTTGTAGTTATTATTATAAAAATAATACAATAGCACAAATTTGACTAAGTAGTTTCCAAAAGCTTTCAGCCACATGTGACAGTTTTCTTCTGTAGATGGCGTCTGCTCACGTCCGTGTTATTCTCATGTTGCTCACATACATGTGCAGATTAAAGACATTTCATGAAGTTCTTTACCGTCAAGTTTGATAAGTTGAGTTAATGATGAGATACAGTAAAGTGACTTCTCACAGAAGTGTAAAAAAAACACGTACGATTTAAACACAGACGTGTTTGTCTGTGTTACACAGTTGGAGCCTGCAGAAAACCCTCCTGGCTGCAGTTTGATGAATCCACCAGCAGGCGGCCCCTCGTCCCTCCTGTGTGATCGACTCTGATGTTAAAGTGTCTCCGGGTTGTTTGGTCTCAAATGTGTTTCGCTTTCTGCGTGAATATGAGCGACTCGCCGCATATTTCCACATATTTCATTTGTGTTTGTGTGAATCTTTGTGAGCTCCTTGTTTGCCGATGTGGAGACAAGTGACCCTGTGTGTGTGTGTGTGTGTGTGTGTGTGCAGCTGGTTGTGTTTTGTGTCTGCATTGTGTGTGTGTGTGTGCGTTGGGCATTAGGCCCTATCTATTTACAGAACGGGTATGTTTGGCCAATACTTCCTGACTTCCTTGCTCTTGGCAAACAGACAGACAGCCTCAGTCTGTGTATTGTTTCAGGACGCTGCAGATTGAAGGTACTTGAAAGGGACTCGGGCCTGCGTGTGTTTGATTTATGCGGCGTGTCTGTTTGATATCGATCATAAACGATAACACAGCTGAAGGAAGGAAAATGCATCTCCTGTCGAAGCTCCGCACTTTGAAGTCAAAGTTTGAACAGAACAATGCTGGAAGGTACCGAGGCCCTTTCACTGACTTCACGGTTTATCTCATCAGGCTGAATCTTTATGTTTTGGGATTTTCCAGACTCTATTTAACCCTCCATTTGTTTGACCGTGTCTGAGAAAAAAATGTGAAACACGTATGTTACTGACATGTGTCACTACTTTCTCCAAACCTCTTCTGCAGTTCAGTGGTGTCGCGGACACGTGATCAGCTTTTTCTATCAATGAGCACATGTGCCCCTCCGTTTGCATTTCCTGTCACCATACTGCCCTCTGCTGCCGCTCCCGGAGTCTGCAGAGAAAAGTTCAGGAGCGTTCCTCACAGTTTTCTTCTTCTGCTATTTGTGATATGTTTTAAAGATTGTAGAGTAAAAGTAAAACGGTCATAGTTGATATTATTGTGCCGAAGGGATTCGATTCCTCACACACGTGTCTTTCTGAGTTGGAAAAAGACTTTAAATCAATATTTAGATCATCACGAGGAAACCTGGACTTTATTGACTTTTACATTTACATTGTTTTGACATTTTATTTTATTGTTATTTGCATTTGACGTCATTCATTCATTCACTTTACTTCAGTTCACATACTCAAGTTCCACAGAAACAAGAAAGTAACAAAGAAACAAACATAAATGGAGCAAAACAAATTCAAGTTATTATTTGAACAGTTTTTAATGAAAAAACACAAATATACATTTCTTCATCTCTACTTTCGTTTTTATTGTGAAACTTCAGTTTAAAATCCCTGAGTGCTGAGTTGTGTAGTCGGCTGTGACCTCTGTGACCTCTGTGCCTAAGACCTCTTGTCAAATATATATATCTGATATCTGATATCTGATAAATACAGTGTGTTGTTGCTTCTACTGATCTGACGGATCAATGGTCGATCAGAAATCTAGACGTGGTTTCCCGACTGTTGTTATAAACGTGTTTGAGATCCTGTGGAACTCCAGCGACAGACAGCGTCAGTGTGTTCAGACGGATCCGATCGGATGTGTGTTTGCCTTCACACTCAGAGTCCAGACACCACGGACAGGAAATTAAATGTTTTACACTCTGCGGTTAAAATTTATGATGTGGAGTTTGTGCACAGAGTCGTGTGTTATGTTGTGGAGGAAGGAGGAGAGGAGGAGGAGGAAGGAGGAGGAGGAGGAAGGTGAAAACCTCCATCTAGGGATTTCATTTTTTAAACAAAATCACTAACAAACTCTGACAAGATGATATCAGGTAGTGAAGTTTGAAAGTTATGAGCCAGGACGTTTACTAAAGAGCTGCTGCTGAGGACGCTTGGTTTTGAAAAGAGTCAGTGATGAATTTCAGGGAAAGAACATTTTCCCAGAAAGGCCTCAGAGCGACTCGGGGTGAAACCATCCACTTCCTGGTGAGGTTTTAATTTTATTTTTTCATCAGCAGACATAGTTGAGACAACTTATGTTTTATGAGCCCCAAAAAAAGGCTCTGACACTCGATATAATTCTGTTCAGCTGCGCTCTCTAGTAGTTATCACTCGGAAAAATCCCAACAAAAATCTGAGGAATTTATCCAAGGGCTGTGTGTGTGTGGTGTGTGTGTGCGTGTGTGTGTGTGTGTGTGTGTGTGTGTGTGTGTGTGTGTGTGTGTGTGTGTGTGTGTGTGTGTGTGTGTGTGTGTGCGTGCGTGCGTGGTGTGTGTGTTGCAGCTGACAAATAAATGTGTCAAAACAATAAAATAGAAATTTGTTAATTCAATATATTTTCCCTTTGAGAGCTGAAATCATCCCCGGATTTCAGTTGAGATGATTTATTTATTTGAAAATGTAAAAGGAGATAAATGAGACGCAGCATCTCGTCGTCGACGAATAAAAATATTGGTGAGCAGAGTAAGCAAACACAAACACAAACAAAATGTAATAAATACACAAATAACAATGAGATTAAATGCAGCTACACAATAACTTCAGCGGGACAAACACACAAGGAATCTCCCTCAATCACAAACTACATGAATAAACCAGATTAAAGATGGACGACGTCGCTCCACTTCCTCCCACGATCCAGAAATCAAGCTGAAACATCCTGGATGAACCAAAGACGTCATTTTTGCAGTTTGAAGTCGTGTTCGATCAAACACGAGTCCGTCTCCACTGTCAATCATGATGAATCAGGAACTTATCAGGAACATGAAGACGTGGAACAAACGGAGGAGAACTTCGGGGTCGTCGTCCATCTTCGTCTGTGGATGATTCAGGGAACACATGTAGTCAGTTTTAATAATTTCGATGCCAAAGAAATATCAGTCGACTAAATATGCCAGATTTTTTAAAAGCAGGATCTCTGCATTTATTCCTGAAACGTTACAAACATGTTGAGATATTTCTGCAAACAAACCAACAGACATAGATGAAAACATAACCTCTTGTCTATTCATAAACTTATTAATCTGCTCAAAGTGTCTTCTTTGCCACATTAATAGACATCAAGTTTTTCAATCCAAGTTCATTTGTGAGGATCCCAGCTCGTGTGTCTGCCGGCTGGAGAATGTGCAGTCAGAGAAAGGTCCTGGTGCTGTTTTGGCTGCGGACCATCCAACTTGCTGCTCATCAATCCCGCAGGCGGCTCTGTTGAGTTCTGACGCAGACCCCAGACTCACCCCGGTGGGAATGCCGAGGGTCTGGCCTGCCCTGACATCCAGGTTACCCCATGCCGCTCGGAGGATTGAAAGCTGCAATTATGGCAGAGAGAGAGAACCTACACACACACACACACACACACACACACACACACACACACACACACACACACATTCTTATATGTACACACACAGAAACTGACATAGAGAGACAGAGACACACACTTCTGTATATATACGTTTAGAAGATATGAATCCCACGTACGCAGTGAAACCAACACATGTATGAACACATGCACACGCAACATAAACAACCACACACAAACACACAACTCTCAGGAAAAGACATACCTGAGCTCAGCACAGACAAACAAACATGCAGGGACACACACAAACACTTGAATGCACATGCACAAAGAACTTGACACACACATACACACACACAATGCCGGGTAGCTGCCAGCCCCGTCATAAATCTGCCAGCTCAATTAATCAAGTGGTTCCCCTGGGGGGCTGCTGGAGCCAGCCTGAAACCCCACTGACGGGCCCCCAGCACCGGAGCTCTCCCACAGGGCTTCAGAGTCCACAGCTCCCCGGAGGATGACAGGAGGAAATAACTGTCTCAACTGCAGAATGTGACCGGACTCCCAGGGTGACCTTTCTGCGGAGGGAGGGGAGAGGGGGGGGGGGGGGGGGGGGGGGGGGAGGGAGAGGGGAGGGGGGGGGGGGGAGGAGGGGAGGAGAGGAGGGAGAGGAGGAGAGAGAGAGGGAGAGGAGGAGAGAGAGAGGGAGAGGAGAGAGAGGAGAGAGAGAGGAGAGGAGAGAGAGGAGAGGGAGAGAGGAGAGGAGAGAGGGAGAGGGAGGGGAGGAGGGAGGGAGGGGGGGGGGGGGGGAGAGGGAGGAGAGGGGGGGGGGGAGAGAGGAGGAGAGGAGAGAGAGAGAGAGAGGGGAAGCAGAGGGAGATTTTCTTCAAACAGACACCTATGTTAAGAAATTGTGACTTGTTAAATAATAGTCTGTGCATAAAAAATACAAATAAATACGTACAGTAGCTGTATTTTATGTCTGTATCAGAGTTTATGTAAATGTATTGTGGGTTTCTTCATGCACAGCAAAACTAATCTTATAATCCTCATAAGTTCGAATTTTTATACAATTTTCTTTTAAACCCACCTATGCTCCGGAAATGCTATTTTTCTAAAGAGTAGTTGTGTGAACTATAAATTCTGAACACATGAACTTTATTTCTCATCAGTTTTCTTCTTCATCGTCTCTCCAGAGTTGAAACAGCGCCCTCTTCTGCTCTGGTGGTTCACAGCACACAAATATTAAAGGGAATAATTAATTGGATGAGAATATTTATAAATAAGCAAGTACTTCAATATAAGACCTTTGTATCACTCACATTTATTCATATTAATTAACGATATTATTAATTACCAATTATATTTGTATTTACTTGCTTTTACTTGCATGTAAAGTGTCTGAGCAAATTAATTATTATTTTTTGTGTAATAATAATTATTTCCAGTTTCCACAGTCAAAGGTGAAAACACCTGATTGCTATTGAGACAGATTATACAGAACTAAGTCTCTGTACCATGTGTTTTGTTGTCATATGATCATATTGGAATTATATAGTTTTGCAACAGTCTCCACTGAAGAGAAAACTTAGAAACATAAAAACCTTCATAATTCAAGGTGAAATCCCGAAGGAAATTCTCGTAACAAATCTTGCTCCAAAGTTACTATAACAAAGAAGAAATCCAATAAAAAAAGTCAAAGTAAAGTATAAAAATATAGTACAGCAGAGACCAGTGCATAAAGTTTGTATAAAGTGGATAAACTACAATATTTAATAGAATAAACTCAAAACTCGACTAAAATAGGAATAGAAAAACGTAGAACTGCACATACTAGAAACTTTGTAGAGACTTGAAGTTGAAGAGTTTCCATTTTGATTTCAAACATATTTCTTTAATTGATTTAATGCCAAAAAAACAGTGAGTAACTTTCTGACACGTCGTCTGCTTCACATTCTTTCTCTTCACGTCTCAGGTTCGTTCTGGACGTTGTGAACTTTCTGACAGATCTGTCGTGTGTGTGGTGTGTGTGGTGTGTGTGTGTGTGTGTGCGTGTATACAGTGTGTGTAGTGTGTGCTTGAATATTTCACGAGGGGCCCTGTAACATGCCACTGATGATTTGCTGTGTCTGAAGTGTCGAGCTGTTGTCAGGGGCCCCACAAATTGCGAGCGGGGCCCATTAACCCATCACTCAACATCAAACACAGCCTGACTGACACATATATTATTTCTAAAGTTTTGTTTACATGAGAAAATGTCTGTAACTGAAGCAGTTAAACGTTTTTTTCTGCATTTTCCTGTAAATCTTCAAGACTAATCCTTAAATACCTCATTGATCAAATGTGCAGCATGTGAGAAATAAAACTAAAGAATAATCTGTCAGAGAAAGCCAGAGGGCGCTGTTGTGCAGGTTATCAAGCTGCACTCATTGAAGGATCCCAGCAGATGATTGTCAGTAATGACAGTTCAACTGAAAAGAGAATTTTAGACTTCAGGACATTTTCCTGTACGTCCATCTTAATAAACAGTTATTGAGAAAGAACAGCGACGGTTGGAGCAGGTGACTAAAATAAACTGAGTTTTCATTTATCTCGTTTGGTTCATCTAAACAAATAATAACGTTTTTGCAGAGAAAGAAAGTTCCTACGTTTGTTTCTACTGTGGGAGCCGGTAAACACCTTAATATCAAACTTATTTAATGTAGATGCCTGATGTTAATCAGTGTTCAGACATGACCTGTGGGATAAAATCTGGAGGATTGGGTTCGGACTTTATCCACAGGTTTCCTTTCACACATGCACAAAACAACGGGAGCTTCTCTGCATAGAGACTTTACTGGTCCTCACTTTTTCAAATGGCTGTTTGAGGATTTGATTTTAGGGTTAGAATCAGGTTTAGGTCAGGGTTAGGCATTTAGTCTGGATGGTTAAGGGCTAAATGGGTAAAGGGCTCGGGAATGTAATATGTCAATAGGTGTCCTCACTAAGATGGAAATACAAATGTGAGTGTGTGTGTGTGTGTGTGTGTGTGTGTGTGTGTGTGTGTGTGTGTGTGTGTGTGTGTGTGTGTGTGTGTGAATGATAGCAAAGTGCACTGAGGGAAACTACAGCAAATCTGTCCTGAGCCGAGAGGAGGTTCTGACCTTTTCTGGCATTTGCGAACAAGCCGATCGTTCAGGACCTCGTCGCTCCACCATCCTGAAGTCCCTCCACTGAGCTGCAGTTTCACCTCAGACCAGCAGATGGCAGGAGAGCACTGCTCGGGCCTGCAGCTGACTTCCTGTGCTGGGGGGGATGTGGACGCCATGCCTGACCCGGCTCCGGCATTATCCCCCCTTCAGTTTGATTCCATTCCAGCGACAGACAGAGGAGGAGAATCGGGCTGACTCACAGTGCTGCTGCTGAGCTTTCCTCCAGGAGGCGCCACTCGCTCTTTATCCAGTGCCTCATCACAATCGGTCTTTTCAACATGGCCTCCTTAAGACCGTGATGGCAGCGAGGAGACGAGCTTCGTTAGCACAAGGTCGTGACGGCTTTCTGCTTGAAACCTGTTGGCACTGATCATTGTGGACAGAAAGCTTCTGACGCTGAGTTTGGTTCATTAGTTCATTCACTTTGTTTCCGTCTCCGGTGAATTAAAGGTCGAACGGTGATTCTGTCCTCGAGTTTTATGATACCGTCACTGCCAACATACTGATATCCGTCCTTACGTTGAACTGGTTGTTGAGCAGTACAGCCACCAGAGGGCAGCACACGGGGGAGGAAGTTCTGATAACGTAGCTCTTAGGAAAAACGCAAAACTAGCTTCTTGTTTCCGCAATTTTTAAAGAGGACGTGCACAGAATCGAGACAGAGTACAGAGAGAAGGCTCCGTCCGTTTTCATATCTAACGCTGACTATTAATTTACCTTTTATAGTTTTTTTGCCAAAAGGTTAATAAGCACAATGTACGTGACAGAGGGAGAAAAGTTCCTGAGACATTTCGTCAGTAGTCCGGTCGAAACGCGACGCCATGTCACGTGACATCACTGTGTCCTACATTTGCATAATACAAACGCCCATGATAACAAAAATGCTGAAGACCTGCTCCCCCTGCAGAGAAGAGGGTGTAGGTGCAAGGAAACGACTCTGATGAAGAGAAATCTCCAGAACGATCACATGTGGATAAACATCACATTTTATATATAACACACCTGCAGGTTTACTGCAAAGGACAAAATAACAAAAGGAATGTCAACGCCTCCAACAATAACAACCTCGATGCTGTTGGACTGTGGACATGGACAGAGAATATTTTATAAATATAAATATTATTAAAAAAGCTCTGTAATTGAGGTTTATCTCAGGGCAACAATAAAGCCACCGTATTTACACAGAGATGAATGAATTCAAAATGAAGTTTATAAAACCACAACGGAGCTTAATGAATGAATTAAATGTGGAAGCAGAAGCAGAGAGATTTATTTAATGTGAGATGATCCCACCCACCTCTTAGTAAAACCCACATTTCAACCTAATAACGTAGTTTAATGTATTTTTATGAGTCGCCCTCTTTGTATCGTATGTTCGCCGTCTGGCACCGGGAGAATCTGATGATTCACCTCGTTCATCTGGAGCCAAGAACAAATAATCTCACTCAGCGCCGTCGTCCTCTGCTCTCATTTATCTTCAGTTTTATTGTATCTGCAGTCTGAGGAGGAAACCGAGCGTTTTACTGCACAAAGGTCTGTGAACTGTGTGTGTGGTGTGTGTGGTGTGTGTGTGTGTGTGTGTGTGTGTGTGTGTGTGTGTGTGTGTGTGTGTGTGTTAAATAATCACTCGAATCAAACCTCACTTGACGACTTTAACAGAGAAAATCCAACTTACTTCTATAAACCGTGATTCATGTTTAGTATGTGTGTGACACTGCAGATTGTGAGGGACGCTCGAGAGAAATACTTTTAATAAAGTGGTTTCTTAAGTTTCATAGTAATAATTCAGTGTTCCCCATACTTGAACTACTACCCCATAAAATACTAAATATTCAATACTACACTAAAACGATCAAATGTGATACTTGATACTCAATTCAAGTGAATTCTATTTATTAAATCAGCAATTTACCTCGTGGCTTTAATATCTGTAGAGTTTATCTTAGATCCCCCAGAACTTTAATGGGATTAATAAATCCATTTATATTTTTAAAAGTTACGGGATTAACTTGGTTGTATTTTCATTGAAACTTTCCAGTGAGCCGCACTTTCACTTCCATGGTACGTATATAAAGATGGACGACACCTTGATCGCCCCCTGGTGGCTGGCTGCAGGTTAGGTCCTAAACCCTACCTCCTCCATGTTAGTAGATGGGACTTGGATGGCAGTTCCCATCACTGATGTAGGTCCAAGCGTTTCTGATAAGTTTGATTTTCAATGATCTGAAACATTATTAATTATTTGATATTGTTCGGCCATTTTACGAAATCATTCCTTGTTTTTTGAGAAATGAAAGACAGACGTTATGTATTTATGAGCAGTTTTAATATGTTTCCAGTCGGATCCAGTGGCCCTGAGGCTGAGTGGCAGGGACAGCCTATCCTGTTGTCGGGTTTTTGGTCTTTTCATGGGAAGAAAAATACATAAATACATTTAGGAAAAACTATAAAATATAGAAGATGCTGGTTGTATAATTGAATTAGTAAAAGAGGCACAACAAGACCCTGTGTTCGGTTTTCTAATCAGAGTTCCTACAAATCCCCTGAGGCTAAAATATAATGGCACAGCAACAATCTGCTGATGTTCTTGTATTTTATTTTGTGTTCATATTCTTGCTTGTGTCGTGAGCTTCCCTATAATTTAGACTGGTTTTAAAATACAAGCTGGATCACACAGTAAGTCATAGTTTGTGTTTCATAGCCCAGTAACAGGAATTGTATAAATGCACGTTCCGCTGCGCTCTCCAGTCTTTTTTCCTACAATCACCACTTTTTCTTCCCCTCAGTGGCAATTCAAGTACAAAATTGCCCACTGGAATCATTCCATTGCAGTGCATCATTATTAACCAGCACACATGATCAGCATTTCACTAAGCAGACCGCATACGGCTTCGGAGAGCCAGCAGCCGGCGAGCGGTGCCTGCTGCAGGAGGCCCGTCCTTGGAGTCGATTTAGTGCTTGACAAGCGAGAGGAGTCGTGGCAGAGAGAGGAAGTAACCGGTCGGCCGGGGCGATCAGTCAATCACACGATTAATCAACCCCGGAGAATGTCAATCACATCCCGACATCCAAGGCCCAGCAACGTATGAACCCACGTTTACCAGATCCACACCATTCAAGCACTGGTTTCCCAAGGTCCAAGGCAGTTTCTAAACACTAGGGGCGTTGTGAGAGTCACGTCATTTAGTTTACAGCTCAAACAAACAAACAAACAAACAAACAAACCCATTTAAGTGCAGTATGTCTGTTCCTTGATGTTCCATCCTTCCACCAGGTTTTCTGAAATCAACGACAATTTTTTTAAAACACCCTACATCTCACAGATCCAAAACGTTATGGGGGTTTCCTTGGCTCATGCCCCGCCCCTCCACAAAGAAGGAGAAATCCTTGCTGTAGTTTTTGCGTAATCCTGCTAACACACAACAAACGCATGCAGACCTAGATGACTCTCATTAGAGCCTCGGACCTCCACCAACATTCCCCTTAAATTCAATCAAGCCGCACCAAATTTCTCACACAACATTTTATAGCTTCTCCACTGACTCATTCCACATCCTTCCAACAAGTTGAGTGGGACTCTACAGTTGTTCTTGTGTAATTCTGCTTACAAACAAACAAACAAACAAACAAACAAACAAACAAACAGACAGGGGTTAAAAACGTCCTCGGAGGAAATGATAGAGGTTCAGGCTCGTTTTATACAGACAATGCAGCACAACGTGTATTTCAATAAACATCTAACAACATGTGAAAGAGACTAAATGATCAGAAATCTCAACATCACATTCCTCCTCTGCCTGAGCGAGTGAGCTCACTGAATATTTTCCATCCTTATTATGGCAGGAATACAGTGTGTGATTAGAAACAGATTCATGTCAGTGTGTCGTACATTAATCTCCAGTCTTCTTCGCGGCCCGGCAGCCGGAGAGCTGCGCGTGGAGAGGAGTTCACAACCATCTCCCACTCGGCTGTAAACCAGCTCAAATCACTGATCCTGCATAATGACACCACGCCGTCGGTTCACGGTTACGTGACGTGGCGCGGTGTCAGCGGCACGGCGGAACATCACAGGCCCATATGGCGAGAGACGCTAGAATAACCAAGTCTGAGAGTGAAACATCAGCCATGACTCGCTGCTTCCTCTGCCATTATCTCCTCTGACTCCTCTTAATGTGTAAGTGACGGCAGGAAGTTGAGGTCGTTGATTTCTCCCCCCGGAATCAAACCTGGTGCCACAAGAGTGCAGCCGAAATATTCGTATCCACTTATGACCTGTTCAACGGAGGAACCTTAAGATGCTGTTCACTCTGATGTGGATGTTTCCTCTGCGTTTGGAGGTGTTTGTAAAAATCTCTGTTTTAATGATTTCAAACATCATTTGCGTTTGAACCAGAGGATCAAAGTCCAGATTTTCATTCTGTGTATTTGTGTAAAATTGTAAAACGGAGCATTCGGGAAACAATGACATCGTAGTTCACTTCACACAGTTTGTTTAATGAGCCAGAAACAATGGCAGCTATACTTTTCATGTCTCTATATTCGGTTAGCACTGCTTGGCCGAATAAGTTTGTTAAAAAGTTTGCAGCTAAACATAGCATGCACTGCACCGTCCAATTTCATCGCCACCTGCTGGCGGGCGGCTTGTTTTAAGGTCATAAAACCACGGTCGTGTGGGCGGAGTTTAAGAACAGAGAGTAAAACATCCGTTCAAAGAAAATCTGCAGTCGTGTCAGGAAGCCAGAACCAAACGTGCAGTGTTCCCATTTAAACCCAGTGACGCAGAGAATGAAAACCTGATTCCTGATTAGATTCTTTCAAGCACCGTTCGTCTTATCGGCTTCAAGTGTGGTTCAGGGTCCCGGAGCTGGGGGGGGGGGGGGGGGTATGATACGTTCAATACCAGAAGGAAACCTACAACCAGCGCCGCCACATCAGGAGCTGCACTAATGTGAATCAGTGTTTCCAGACTCTCTGCTCCTGTAACACAATACGAGCATCATCATGTGTTTGTTTCACTGATGCTTCAGAATAACAGTGATTATTCATCGGTGGGTTTTCCCCCCCCGTGTGTTGTCTTGTGGGTTTTCTTGTTGTATAAAGTTTGGCTTTTCTTGTAACTTTGCTCCTTTATTTATTTATCTCGAACAAACTTCTGCTGCTACTGAGGGAAACGTTGAAACGTGACATGTTCCTGCGTTTGTAAAGCACTTTGAAACTTTGGTTTTCAAAGGTGCTATATAAGTAAAATTATCATTATTATAATTATTAAATCATCTTGAAAGTGTATAAGCTCTCAGATAATTTCACAAAACAGCAGCAAACTGGACAGAATTAGAAAACTACAACTTTTAATCAAAATGATGAAAGGTTCTAAAGATCACATAGATTTCTGGGGATTCCTCAATAGTTTATTTTATACTGACAAATACTAATTACGCAATTAATCAGCCATGAAAGTGCGAACGTCACTTTATTATCCATTTGTGCAACAACTGAAACTCGTATTTTCATTGCCACCGAAATGCATTGTGGGTATTCTGAATGATGGTCACAGGAAGCTGAGCAATAACCTTTAAGTGGTTTTGCCAAATAAAACCGGCACCGATCAGACTCTGACCCTGTAAATTTAACGGCAGCAATTTTATCCGCGGAGCGTCGGGACCTTTGAATCCACATCCCTTTAATAAAGCCAAAGCCTATAGGAGAGAGTTCCAACGGATCCAATATGTGTAATTAGAAGCTATATTTTTATACCTGGTGGACGGTGTCCAAGCGTAATGAAACAAGCCATCGCACCGACGCTATCATCGAGTCGGCGTGTCTTTCCTCCGGCCCTGACACCGCCGGCGTCTGTCAAGCTCCATTGATTTGCACGTCTGTCGGCAACCAGCATCCGATGGCGCCCCGAAGAGACGAGGGGGTGTCACCGCCTTCCTCGTGACCTCTCCACAGGAGGCGAGGTGTCGACCTGTCACTTTGCACCACGCGGCCTGTCACCGCGTCCGAGTGGGAAGCCGCCACTCGCCTGCTGGTGGGAGTGGCGCTGCAGAGGTTCAAAGGCTTTGGGGGGAATAAGTCATTTCAGTCCAGCAAATGGATTTCTGTAATAGAATTCTCAAGGGCAGTGGAATCGTGAATAAAGCCCGCCGCTGCATGAGTGTTTGATGTGAGCTGATTACGACTCAGCAACACGGAAGACTTCTGAAAGGTACTGGAGCAAACCCCAGTGCGTTAAAATACAAATCCTGCAGCGCACGCTCTCGTGCATGCTCGATAAATCACGTTTCATTTTCTTACGTGGAAAAATAACCAAGGAGCAGATATCCGGGAGCTACAGGGATCCTGATGTCAACCTCCTGCACAACGTTTCCCCACAGAGGGAGTTTGGTGACATGGAAATCTACTAGTTGGGATATGAAGTATAAGAGACTGTGTAAAATATCTAGAATATAGATCAAAAAATCGAAAAAGACGTATAAGTACAAAAACCTACATTAATATCAAATGACGAAGATCGTGGGAGGTACAGGGGATTTAGAATGTTGCTCCAATATTCAGTTAGGGAAAATGTATAAAGAAAGAATGTATAACAGTATAAACTTAATGAGTAATATTTATACTATCAGGCTGTTGATTAGTGTATATTTGATTTGTTGTGTGATTTGTTTGATGTTTAAATTGTAGCAGGCAACCGAATTTTTGCCTCCAAACTACGCCACTGCGAATATATTAGTTTTTCTCTACTCTCCCTCTACCTGCTGAGATAATATTAATGAGTCGCTCTTATTTCAGACTAATTGGACTCGAAATATCTTTCGATTTCCCAGAGAATCTCATCTCCTTGACTCAGGAAATGATCTCAGAGCTCAGTCCTGGAGTTTGTTTTTAATTCACCTTAGTGCAGATCCAGGCAGAAGACAAAGCCTCGACCGTCTGCTGCTGTGTTTCTGAACATCATACGAATGAACTTGTCCAGTGGATGATGTTCAGACTGGTTCCTCGTGGTTTAAACACATCATATCTATGGCTTTGGAGCCCAGATCAGAAACCCGCTGCAGCCTGACACATTTATTCAGCCTCATATTTCCGGGCGTAATCCTTGACCACAGAAACTGACGTGAGCGACTGTGACATCAGTCTTTATATCACTTGCACGGAAGGTGACACTTTGCCAGGCACATCATCGCACGTCGGCCCGTATCACTTCCCTCTCACTCCATTTGCCGCTGTCCTCAGATCAGCTCTCCATCTTGACACTTGCTAACGTCCCCACGAGCTGCTCCTCCTCGAACTGGGAGAGAGAGAGAGAGAGAGAGAGAGAGAGGAGAGAGAGAGAGAGAGAGGAGAGAGAGAGAGAGAGAGCTGCGGGGGTTGGAGTTTTTATCTATTTTTTTCCGCCTGAAGCGTAATGGCTGCTCTCCAGCTCGTGTGCGGAAGCGAGGCCCTGTGGCTGCTGTGGTGTCGCTGTCGGCCCGAGTTAGCCGGGTCTTCTGGACGGAGCAGAGGGTTTGTCCACTCACTGCTGCAGTGTGTGTTTACCAGGGTCCTGCACCTTCTGCTCCATCGCAACTGCTCAGGCTTTTAGTGTCCGTGCTCAACCTCACACACCACACACACACACACACACACACACACACACACACACACACACACACACATAGTGCGGAGAAGTGAGATCGGTAACACATTAGGAAGCATCTTATTACCAGGTGTGTGAGCAGAGGAACTAACGCTGTCCACTCGTGATCGGATCTTCTTCTTCCTCATCTTCATCACACCACAGACACTGATCTCTTGCTCCTCTATTACAAACCAGACGGCTCTTTTCTTCTCCACTTTTAATTCTGCACATGTCCACTTAGTGAAGTCAGACTATGGCACATCTGCCCAAGAGTTTAAACCTTGTGGGAAAGTGGCCAAGAGGTTGTTTTGATAAATGATGGTATGAGAAGATAATGAGCTCATGGCCATCAGTTGCTTTTGGGGGGGGGGGGGGGGGGGGGTGAAGGCCGTGCTTTGAGAAGAGAGCGTTTTCATTTACACCAGAACAGCACTTTGAAACACTAAATCTTCTGAGCTTTCGAGCGCTAACGGCTCCGTCTCGCTGTGTTTTATGGGTTCTCCCTTTATCCAGATATGTTAATGAAGCGTATTAGTATTCTCCGTCAGGTTTGCTGGAAGAGTTCAAAGACAAAGAACCCCCCCGACGCATCAATATGCATTATGAGCTACGGCGGCCGTCCCCGGTGAAGACACCGAGTTCAGCCGGGGATTGTTTATGAATGTTTTATGTCGCTGTGTTGCACAGTGAATAATCGTGGGGACAGAGTCTCGCTCAGTCAATTAAAGGTGAGAAAATCTAGTGTGGCTGGTGTTTGACCTAATTAATTTTCAAACTCTCCACACTAGACGGTATCTTTAGGTCGTTTGTTTACCGTCAACTACTTCAAAATCAGAGCTAGAGCTAGCTGTAGCTAATCCAGATGTTCCTGGAGAAGCGGTGCATTCCCCGAGCTGTGTGCACCTCTGGATGATCTCGTGGAACCACACTTGACGGCACTGGCTTCTCTGGCGTTTCCACCACAGCTCCAACGCAGCATTAATAGTCACTTCAACCAGTAGCTCCTCCTCTTTTCCCGGAGGAGAACGGGTGAATATTTTCCAGTTCTGTGAGAAAACACAAATCAACATGAAAAATGATTGGAAAGGGATCATCTGCAATTGTTTATGGAATAGATAGTTCCTCTACTCATAAAATAACTCGTAACTTATCCCTTTATTCTGTTTTCCAATATTTCTTTGCTCCAAATCAAATGTGTCATGGTCATAATTCACCTCATAGCTGGAAAGAGTTTCTGAACTGCAGTCAACAGGAAATTACCAGAGCCGTTCTCAAAGTGGACAGTCGCTGTTAGTCTTTATTAAGCACTCCACCTGCAGGGGGCGCCCGAGTACAGCTGAGAGTGAGTTGTGATGCTTTAAAAACTTTTCCTGAAATAGGGTTTCTCGAGCCGGGCCACCCTGACCGTGGACCCGCTTCACTATTCCTGTCTTCTGTCAATATTTATTTCCGTCTGGGTCGTGCTCCGCTCAGCGAAGCCAACTGCGAGCCGTGCCACATCTAATGCAGCTTATTACCCATAATCCAGTTTAGTGCCTCCGTGTCAGCCATCGTGGGCCCTGGCTCCTTCTTTCCGCTGAGAGGCGTCTCTTTGTTGTGTGGAAGCTCCTGCTCCTCCGGTGATTTTTTGGACAAATGGGGCAACATGATCCCCCTCCTGCCCTTTTCTGCACTTTGACAAAACATCAAGCTGTAATCACACACAAGCTATCGGCCATAATTTGCTCCCCACAACTACTGTACACATCCTCCCGCGCTGCGCATGCATGCATTGTAAACAGAGCCCTGTCTTCTGCGGAGGGCGCTGCGTTGCCTTGTGGGATTGGACCGCTGCCATGCGGTAATGGAAAAGGAGAGTCAGAGCGCTCCGGCCGTCTGCAAGGTCTTTGTTCCCGCTATTGTCAGCAAGCGCCGGCCGCCTGATGCCGGGGCCACATGCAGTAATCATCTCTGTCTCTCGGAGCCATGACATTGTGGCAGCTCCTTTGAATCATGACTTTCTTCCCTTCTTCTTTTAGTTGAATCTCTGTCCGGTGGAATGGCAGCAGGGCGACACACACCTCCCTCACAGACACATATTGTTTCCAGGTGACAGAAGAGGACGATTTTCTTTTTTGTTAATGTGTAGAATCGATCTTCAGCTCGTTGCTTTTCGTCTTGGTCACAAGTTTTCACTGAAAAATGGAGAATGTTTTTGAAGAGGGCAGATGAGTATGAACTCAGTGTGAACCCAAGATGTGGTGTGTGTGTGTGTGTTGTGTGTGTGTGTGTGTGTGTGTGTTGTGCTGCAAGAAGATTTGTAAGTAGATGTGGTCTTCAGAAAATGATTGGAAAAATTATAGTGGGAACAAAATCCAAGATGAAAAGCCGATTCAGCAAAAGCCTCTTTTCTGGTTCTCAGCTTTTTTCTTCCCTTTAAAGTGAGTTTTACTGTTTTCAGACATGAACTCTGGAAAATATTTGACTTTCACACATGAAAGAAAAACAACATCAGGACATTTGCTTTCTCGCGTGGAGATCTCAGTGCAGGTCTGAACAACATGTAAACTTCAGGTCTCTCAATCAAAACAATGAGAAAAGACCTGGTTGAGTGACATCATGAAGCAGCGTGGGATCAACGATGAGCTCGTTTACGTTTTATGAATGGTGATGAAGAGTCGTGGTCCGGTTACAAGTGACCGACACAAACAGAGGAAGTGGAAACGTTGTTGTTTGGTGAATCCGATATGAATGAAACGTCCTGTTACCATGAATCAAATTGTTGATTTCTCCGGAAATGTTGTAAGATAATGTAAGTTTTGTTGTATTTAGACAATTTAATAAGAATTTGTCACATATTATATCTCTACATAGACTTTACCAGCAGCTTTTATACTTCAGAAAACTTTGTGTTTATATATTCTCTGAAACTCCTTGAGTCACATAAAACCCTTGACTCGAAGTATAATGATATATTTCTGTCTCCCTAAACTGTTTTCTCGTTGTGATGACGAATGTTATTAACGTGTCGATCAATGTGACGGCTCCTCGGCCCCCGCGGAGTTAAAGTATTCATTTATTCTGACCGCCGAGCATCCGTCTCTCTCCGGGAGAAAAGCATTTAAAGTGTTTTGTTTTTCGCCGCAGCAGCTGGTGCGACCACCCTTTGGGGTTGTTTCGCCTGAGGGAATAAACAGAGTGACGCATCCTGCACGCCGCACCCTCTGTCCTCACACACACACACACACACACACACACAGACACACACACACACCTGATAGACAAATAAGGGCCATTAACGGTGCAGCGACCCCGTCAGTTGTCGTTCCTCTGCCCATGCAGGGTTTTCCAGACCGGCTTCCTATCCAGAGCTAGCGCTGGAATGCTTTTCATCCCGACTCCGGCGTGCCAAACTTCCCTTGGACTGGACGTGTTGGGGTGGCGGGTGTCTTTGTGCTCGCTAATTAGAAGCAGCTTGGTCCAGCGTGCCTGTGGAACCCCCCCCACCCCCCCCCCCTATACCCAACACAAGACTGTAAAAAAAGGGGAAAATTAAAGGTTTGGCAAGAGACTCTCGGCTCCGGAGCCAAATTTGTCCAGCATGTTCTTTCCTATGGATAAAGCTGCTTTTGTCTACGTTGAAAGGCTGCGGACGTTTTTTTTTGACTCGTCTCACTTGTTTCGTGTCGACTTTCAAATACATTGTGGACATTTAAAGTCACGAGTGTGTTTCTATCGCCCCCTGGTGGCTGACTGCAGTACCTGTCTTAAATCCTGCTGCATGCTGGAATCACCATGTCCACCATGTTAGCAGAAGGGACACGGAACAAACTAAAAAGTACACGTCAAAAATATTTTGAAGGGGGCTGATTTGAAACTGGCAGCTGTGACCTCTGGAGGTAAAGGGGGTTGCCCACTAACCAGAAGGTCGGAGGTTTGATCCCCAGAATCTCCAGTCTGCATTCTGATGTGTCCATGGGCAAGGTACTTAAGCCCAAATCTGCTTGATGGCCGTGCAGTGTGTGACTGCGTGTGATAGATATGGTACCTGAGTGTAGAAGCGACTTGTCCTGTAATTCGCTGTGAGTGAAAAACGCTCTATAAATTCAGTCCATTTACCTTTTTGAGTGTTTTTCCTTCTCTCAGTTTCTTGTAAACAAGGTTTGTTAAATTGAAGTGAATCAAATCTCCTGTCGTTCTTCACAGCGAAGGAAACAATAACCTTTAAAAAGCATGAATAGTGTCACTGACCTGTGCTAAACATCAGATTACACATGATCCCTTGCTGGTGACTTGTAAATTCTATATTTAAATCATTTGTTGTGGACAAAGCATTTAAGTTCTGGAGTGTGTGATCCGTGGACTCACTGCGATAGAGACTTTCAGAATTTAAAAGAATACTTCTTGGAAAAGTTATTTTTTTTCTAACTCATTCAAATATTAAATCTTAATCAACCTATTAAAACGTAATCTCTTGTGCGCTCACCCAGTTCCCAAGCCTGCAGGAGCAAATTGTTATCACAGCGCTGACAGAATAACAAATGATTCCATATCCTTATAATTTGCACTTTCTAATTGATCTCATTTGGGCTCGTGCACGCAGCGACTGCAAACATGAGAATGTGGGAAATGGGGTAAAAAGAGAAAAAGAGAGCACAAGACATTTTTTTGGGGTTTCGTAGGTCAGTTCATGGCCGGTGTCAGGAGACCAGTATTTCACTAACTGACGACAGCACATTGGAAAACATCTTGAGTGCAGAGAGGCTTTTGGACGCGTGAACCTGTGATCTGCGACGGAATTATGTCTGGATCCCTCTTGTCCACGCATTGCTGACCAATTTCAGCCAACAAGAGAGGTGAAGGGATGAAGGGGGGGGGGGGGGGGAGCGGAGCTAGATGGAGAGCAGGTTCTGCAAAACAGTGTCGCTCCGGGTTTAATTGGAAGAGCTCTGGCATTTTTGTGAAATGAAACAACAGGGAAACAGGAAACGCGGTTGCACCCACAGTAAAAATGTGTCAAACAGGTTGTGAGCTCTCCGGCCGCGCGGCCTCTGTAATGAACAGTTCCTGCAGCCAAAGGCTCTGAGGGAAGCTTGTTTCCCAAAGAGGTGTGAAGCGAATCCTGGGCGTTGTGTCGGTCTGAGGGAGAGAGACCGCGCAGCTCAGAGCGCGGCGAGGGCGAGATAAATAAAGGAACGCCGCTCTATCTTTAACGGAGCTCGCCATCTGGGCCTGTCGTGTTGAGCAGACCTCACGTGCTGCGGCTCAACCCCGGTGTCAATACCTCCTCTAATGAATGTAAACACACCGTGTGGCAGGTGATGAGATATAAAAGGAGACAGATTTGATAAAAAGGTTCCTGAACAGCTCGTTGTGTGCAGCGTAATTGTCTCTTATCCTCGGACTGGTGTGTTGCATGCTGGGATAATGAGCGACCGTCGCTCAGACGAGTTTGACACGAATGTCACAGTGATGAATGAGAAGGTGCGGGGGGGGGGGGGTGACCGCCGTGCTAATGGGACTCACTTGGCTTTTTTTCAAACGTATTTCAAATGTAAATATTGACTCATTTTCTGGACATTTAAACCGTTTGATTAATGTTTCCTCACTGCACTTTAAAAACGATGTTATTCATCCTTTATTTAGCATTTAAAATGTAAAGGAAACAAGAGGAGGAGAGAAGAGGAGAGACAGTTTCATTCCAGCTTTACCCGTTTCAATAGAATCTTGTCAAATCAATGAGTTTATGTCTGAATCTCTAGTTTCACGTCTTCTTCAACAAAGCACGATGTTCATTTTGCAAACGGTGGCTTGACGTGTGCGTTTAAAGTCTCAATAACAGATGTGACACTGATCTTTATTAACATCTGGTTTCTAACTTTCCACCTTGATCCAGTTTGAATATTAGATTGAATTTTCTCCCACCGCTCAATGTGGAGAATGTTTAGTATAAGATAGATTTTCACTTTTACTGTCCACCTCCCTTCAGATGAATCACTCAAACACCGTTTTACCGTCGTCTCAACACGTCATCGTCATCGTCTTCATTTCATTTTGATTCTCTCTCATTATCTCAAAAATTCATATTTTTTTATTATTTTAAAGGCAAATAAATCCCAGTGAATGACTGTTTGTTTGGTGCCACTCGGTTTAAAACAAGTCCTCACACAGATTCTCCTGGAATGGACGAGCGCAGATGATTTCTTGTTCTCACCTCAGTCATCGTCTCAGCGTGTCATCACTTCCTGTTTAACTTTGATTTATTATCATTGCTGTGTCCTTGCTCGGCTGCAACGCGCCTGGGATCACTTGTTAGTCTTTCCCTGTTGGGTCAGGGGGGGGGGGGGGGGGGGGTCGCTGCACACAGATGTGATGTAGTGATTTTTCCACATGATATCGCGTCGTTATCACTCAACACGTGCTCCAACCCCATCGTGCAACTCAAGCTGCTACGGGAATTGATGTTTTCCAAATGAGTGGAACCTCAGCTCTCAGGTCGATCCTCAGTCGGAGATATGTGTGATCACGTTTGGCCGGAGCTTTCCTCTCTCTCTCTCTCTCTCTCTCTCTCTCTCTCTCTCTCTCTCTCTCTCTCTCTCTCTCTCTCTCTCTCTCTCTCTCTCTCATCGTGGGACACCCAGGAAACATCTGGAATCGCCATCGGCTAAACCCCTGATTTTAAACAAGGAATCATCAGCAGCTTTATTAAGCGTATCAAGCGTCGGAGCCGGGAGTTTGATCAAAGCCCGGCTCAGTACACTTTGTCTCGTCCCCCCCGTCCCCCCCCCCCCCCCCCCGAGGGCTTTTCATCACATCACATCACAAGGACAAGGAGAAGCCTTGGGACAAGGGAAGGGGGGGGGGGGGAGTCAGAGTAATTAAAGCAGAAAGACACAACCTGCCACCGCTGCCAGGTTGAAAATGAAATATACAAAATGTGTTGCCTTCAAGAAATAAAGATTTAAAACCTTTGCAAATTGGATTCAAGTTGCTTTCAGGGATCCAAGGTTCACCGAACACACAACGGTGCACATCAACTTTAAATTGGGTTTGGGTCGAGGGAGAAGATGGAGCCAGAATCATGTGACTCGGAGAAAAACATCCTGAATGAATTATGTCTTTAGAATGTCAGCTTTTCAACAACTGCAAAAAACTACCTCGTTTGTATTTGGTTTAAAGTGATAGTTTACAGTTAGCTGTGTTTTTGAGGTTTAAAAAATAATATCACTGTTATTTTATGAAATATATTTATGCTGGTTTTAATAACAAATTTATAACAACAACAAAATCTAAATTTATGCAATGATCATGCCACAGTCTCTCAAACTGTCTCGGACCTTTCAGAGTCAATGCTTATGTAGAGTCATGACATTTATATATTTATGAAAAAGTTAACACCCTCTAATCAAAGGTGGATGCCCCCCCCCCCCCCCCCCCCCCCCCCCCCCGCCCGCCACCAGCGACCGCTCATGAGTGGACATCTAGAAATAATTTTTCAAATCTATGCTGAAACTAAAACCTGCTAAACCCCACTTTAGTTTGAAAACTCCGCGGCTGTGTTTATGTCTTGACGGGGCAGAAACCGAGATGTTTGGAAACGGTGACAGACGATGATCGATTACAAGCGTTGGTGACGCAGCTGTCGTGCAGTTCAATTCTGCATTTTGCAAAGATTCAACGGTTCACATGCGAAGGAGACGATGATAATATTAATATTCAGCAAATCTGCAACTGACGACCAGATGCACATGCTCAGTGAGTTGTTTTTTAAGGTGAATACATTGTCATCGCTCATAGCCAGACATGCATAGATAACTTAACTTGTGTGTGTGTGTGTGTGTGTGTGTGTGTGTGTGTGTGTGTGTGTTGTGTGTGGTGTGTGTGGTGTGTGTGTGGTGTGTGTGTGTGTGTGTGTGTGGTGTGTGTCCGAGGGGAAGTTACACTTTAAACTTTATCCGGTTGGATTTGAAGAGGGCCTGGAAAAGGTCGGGTTGAACTTTCTCAGCCAAGAGAAAACTCCTTAATCCTTCATCTGAAATTAAAAATGAAACTCACACAGACTGACAGGGGAGCTTTTTTTTTTTTTTTTTTTAAGCGTTAAAAGTAAAATGTTAATGCCGTTCATTAAAGAAATCTGAGCCCAGTCTCTCCCTGTTCGACTTTGTCTTCGCCCCGAATCGAGTTCAAAAGGATGGATCTCAACTTAATGATGAAAGTTCAGGGGGAGAGTTCTCATATAACACTGATCTATTTTCCATATGAACTCTCGCTGCTTGACTTTCTCCCCGATGCCTGGGAATTTATTTCTCTCACATCCCATCGTGCAATTATCCCGTCTTTGCACTCCCTACTTTGGCTTGGTTGTATCGCCCTCTACACACTCAACGCCTCACCTCACTTGTCCGTCACATCCCACCTCCTCCCCCTGTTCCTCCCACATGACATCACATCCCCGTTGTCCTCTGTAGAAATATGAAATTCAATCCAGCTGCGGCGTTTCAACACAACCCTGAGCTGTGATCATGACTTCACTGCTGCACCGTGGCCGAGCCAAATAGGTTTCACAAGCATTCCACTGCACTGTAGCTAATGTAGTTCTCTCCCTCGCCGCGGCGGTAACCCGAGAGTCCACAGCTGGTCACTTGCAGTGTAAACGGGGATAAAGTGGAAACGTTGACCTTTCAAACTTTGTATTTTTTTCTTTTCCCCCCCTCAGTGTTTTAAGACTAAGTGTTATTCTGTTTCTGCACAAGATAATCTGTCAGTCGGACGACGCATCTTCACCTTCTGCAAACCGCTGCAGCTCCAGATACTTGGTTTTAAAAGGTTTCAGGATCTTGTGTTTGATGAAATCAGGAATGAGAAGTGTCACAAAACAACAGGCTCTTCGCAAGCGTCTGCATTGGCTTCACGTAATCCCGCCCAAGGTTCATTTTTACACCGGTGACGAAGCTAACACGCTAACTACGCAAGTGCAGCCGCTCAAAGTAGCTACGTAACGTAAGCTTTGGACAAGCTGGTGGCAAAAATGCGAAATCCTCCATAGATCAGACCTGTTGGCTCCGCGTTCGTGGAGTTCTCCAGTCGTTCTGCTCAATTTACACACCTTCCTCGAACAAGTCTCCTGCAGGACGCAGCCCCCGCATTGCATCGGAAGCACTGCACGAAATCTCAGGGCATCATCACTCATTTCTGAGGACAGTCAGTGGCTTTTAAGATGTTCAGTAGCTGTTGAATTCAGTTTTTGTTGTGGCTCTGACTCTCAAGGACGAGCCCTCAGTGTGTTCTGCACTTAGCGACGTTGAGAGCACGAGGAATACAAGTTTAATGCCTCGGGTGGTGAATGATGGAGGTTAATACAGCTGCTGAGCTTCTGTGCAGGTACACCTGTTAAAGTCAACCTGCTCCGTCTTCTATAAAGGATGCAATCTCGCTTCTAAGCCTCCCGTGAGCTGGGTTTTGTCACCGGAGCGCGTTGCCATGAGCTCAGGACGTAGATCTGTCTGTGGAGATTCACTGGTATTGACCTGCGAACCATAACAATGCAATACAAGAGGAGAGGGAACAGTACGACTGGGATACATGAGGGTTGAGTTGTGGGGCTTTTATTGATCCGTTGCTATGTTCTGTTGTTTTTAAATGAACACATGATGCCTTCAAGTGAGAACTTTGGTTCCTCAGCCCGAAAGAGAAAGCACAGTGTGTTTAATGAACCACAGCAGAACAACCGTACTCTGTGAACTTATTACCTTTAATACCTTATTCTGCTAAATCAATAATCTCCTTTCACCTGAGATCGTCTGTGCGGCCCCCCGTCCCCCGGTAATTTGTCACAACTCGCTCGTGGCTCACAAATTACCAAGAGGAACAAAGTGCAGGGAGTTCTTAATTATCTGTCGGCGGCGGCGGCGGCAGAGTAACTGGAAACCTTAATCCCGAGACGGGCTGACAACACGAGCAGGATCGACTCCGGGCGCTGATCCATTTTCTCTCTCTTTTCTGAATTGGGGCCGTGAATGTGTTGTTTATATTATCCTCACAAAGCCATTAGTGCTAAACGCGCGTCATTTAAAAATGTCAACCCTGTCACGTGAAATATGAAAAGACGCCGGATTTAAAACGAGCGCGGAGGTGCATCGATCTTTTGTTGCGTTCCATCAGTTCCACCGCCGGCCATCGCTCTGCCATTTGAAGGCTGCTGACATCATTGACCACCACCCCCCGGTGGATCGGATGTGAATGTCAATCCACTGACTCCAGAGGAATTAATGCAAAGTGCTGATTGGCTCTCAGGGTGACAGGGTGGTTAGTGAAAAGGTTGCATGTTGTAATCCTGCGCCAGCGTCCTGGAGCAAGACATTCAGAGCAATCTGCTCTCAACGAGCGCTCGGCTCGATTTAATCCACTGCTCTGTCTCGAGGGTGTTTCTGTTTGTCTGTTCGAAGCAGTGTTTCTGTTTGTCTAGTTTTATCGATGCTTCCACCGTCGGAAAATCTTTACTATAGAGGCAGAGCCGAGGGAGAAGACGCACGATGTCATCATCCGTCACCGGGGTCTCAGCTTCTGTTACTTTCTTAGGTTCTAGTCACAACTTTCTCACAGGTACAATATTTAAATGGGAAAAGGAACAAGCACACAAATGAATAGTCAATATTGAATGATTTCCCTATTGTGGGTGTATTAAAGGATCAACTTATCTTATCTTAACTTGAATATGCTCAAGAATCTACAAAGAGAAGTAATTTCTAAGTCAGACTTTAACAGTTTTATGCGTTGTATCTAATAAATAAATGAATAAATATTAGTAAATTATCTACTACAATTATTTACGAACGGTTAAGAGTTTCTCACCTTCTAATAATCTGTCTGTCAAGTCTGCATTTATAAATAAAGGTCACTAATAATGATCAATAATCAAATCTGCAGAAATCAATTATAAAATGGTTACAAACTTCAATTTCAAATTTATTCAAGAATTGAATTGAATTGAATTCCTTCCGTGAGACATTCAAAGTAATGTTAATAATTCGCATATCAATGGTTCTTAATAATGTGAGGCAGCAGCTCTGATACGTTCTTAGTAAATTAATTGTGGTCCAGATGCTCGGCAGCTTTCCCCTGAAGGTCAAAGGTCAACAGCTTCAATAGGCACAAGCAGCTGAAGCACAAAGCAGGTGTGAAGCTTTCGGAGGATTAACAGCAAACAAAAAGCTGCTTCACAGCCTGAAGAACACGTCAGTGACACAACTTCAAAACCTTTCTGAACGTCACCTCAGAATAAGGTGCTGCTGCAAACCACTCTGCACCCAGCACTGGGTTTCATTCTCTATGCACTCTTGACTGTGTGCCGTTACATAAAGTGCAGAGTTTGGATCCATAGATCAATTGGAAGGAATCTGGATGGGACGAGTAAATAATTATTGCCTCCCACCCGGGGCCCGTTGCTTTAGAGAAGCACTTAGCCGCCACCTGCTCTGCTGCAGCTGCTCAGTCGCCGACAGAAGACGAACTAATTGTACTGCAAAGCTCCGGGATGTGAATACATGCATCTCGCTGAATGAGAAACAGGGAAGCTGCCGAAGCCACCGTGCGGAAAAAAGTTTCCTGCAAGAATGGACTTCGGAGAGATGCATGAATAGTCGGATGAATAAGGAGCCGCGAGGAATCTTTTGACTCGGTGCCAAATCAAAACCAAATCGCCTTCCCCCCCCCCCCCCAGTGTCCTGCACAATCAGCTTCTGTTTAGCTGTGTGACAGATGTGGCACTGGGACAATCCATTGCAGGCTGGCCATCCTCCTGTTTATCTACAGGCCGGGCACTTCGGTCCCCATTCATTGTGTTAATGGTGCGACCGGAGAGGACTCTAATATCCGTCTATGACACGCCCCTGACAGCACAGTGTAAATCTTCCTCTGCAGGGAGGCTGCACAGAATACAGTGCATGCATGCGTGACCTCATGTAGCCCAATGCATTGTTTTCAGATTTACATGCAAAGATATCAGTATTTACAGGTTCCAGATTATTTACTGGTTATTTTAACGAACATATATTATTATCTGCAGCGTGTTTTCTGCAGCGAGACGACAGACGTCACAGGTTCGTTCCTTTTCTTCTTTCTTCTTTCAAAACAGCTCAAAAATGAAGAGAAATTAGAAATAAGCACAAGAAAATCAAAATCAAAATGTCAATTAACAGTTTAACTGCGGACTTGTGTTGTTTATTGTACTTTTGAAATGGCAATCAACAGAAACACTGAAGAATAGCCTGATTGGATACCCGAGGACTTCAAGTTTCACATTTTTTTAATTTCAAAAGATTTATTTTTTCTTTATTCGCAGATTTTCCAGTCATACTCGAAAAAACAGCCGAACCACTTATCTTCGAGCCTTTCAAGTGCGTTAAAAGGACCAATTTTCTTTTTCTTATTCCATCAAACAAGCAACACACACTTCAGAACACACTAATGCACCACTGTTAAAAAAAGAGGCGTCTTGTTTTCTCTCCCTCTCACTTCAGAGCATTTAGCTTCGCCTCCGTCTCCCCTCCTCGTCTTTCTCGCCCTGCACGAGGTATCTCTGGTTCCACTGAGCAGCTCCACTTCAGCACGATAAGAGGACTTGAACGCGACGCCACAAGCAGAGCTCTGGGCCAGAGGGCTGCTGAGGCCGAGGCTGAGTTCTGGCTGACAACTAAATAAGCCACTTGGGAACTTGTGGAGTGTTTCCCCGGAGAGACGGAAGGTGAAGGGACAAAGCCAAGAGGCCAAGAGAGCAAGCTTAATGGAAACAATATATTCTGCCACCCAGGAGACCCCATAACCTCCCTGAAAAAACCTGCCATTAGCAAGTCATTATCCATAAAGCTGAAGGTTTTATGGATCAGAACGCATCTCGTACAAAGAGATATTTTCACGGCCTGAAAAGGAAGTAGAGACCTGTCGTCTGTGATCCTATTGGACAACGTCACAAAGGAATCGCTTGTGGAAGATTAATAAAATAAACATAATGCCCGTCTCTGTTAGGACATCGTGAGAGGTTCCACATGTGGCATCAGTTGTTGTCCAATAGGTCAAACTACATGAGATCAAAATGTTAGTGAAAGTTTCTTCATTTGCTTAAATTGCTGGATTTAGTATTGAGCTCTCCTGAAGCCTAAAGGCAAAACACGTGTGACAGAAACACACACGTGCACACTCATAAAGTGCCACACACACGTGACACACTACATCTGTGCGAGCCCGTCCAGAGAATTCCCAGAGTCACAGCTGTTGGTACGTTTATTTTTTTTGTCAAATCGGAATAAACAAAGTCTTTTCCCACGAAACCAATTTGTTGGACTAGCCAGCTCACAACAACCCCCCCCCCCCCCCCCCCCACACACACACACATATCTTTCACCTTGAGACCTCATTCACAACCACACACATACACACACAACCACACACACACACACACACAACACACACACACACACACACACACAACCACACACACACACACACACAGTAGAGTAATATGTCAACAGCTGTACATATGTCCGGATACGTTCTCGCTCAGCATTTATCTTTAAATTGGATTCGGTGTTAGATTAAATTCCTCTGAGGAAAAAAAAAACAACGCCCACAGACAACTGGATGCACTCGAGCTAAAGAGGAAGTGTTAAATGTCACATCTCCCCCCCGGTGACCTTTCTCTCCACCACTCTTTATGGTTTTTATTTGTTAGCGATATTTTAGCTTCGATAAAACTGTAAACGCAGCACTTCTAATATTCGTAGATGCAGCAGCGAGTGGGCACTTTAAAGATGAAGAGGAAAAACAATGTTGTTTTGCAGCAGTTGTGGTTTTTTTGTATCAATAAAATCTTTTAAATGTGAAATGTAGGAAGCAAACTCACTGTTTTGTGATTTCCACATCGATATCTACTGGAGGAAGCTAACATTAGCTTGGCATCGGTTGTGCATGGAACTAATAATGCAATACTTGACTTTAGTGACACTTTTTATTAGTTAAAATATGTTTTCAACTTTTATTCAATATGCAATGTCCATAGTGGTCAAAAAAATAGATGGGAAATAAAGATGGAAGTCTCCTCTTCCTCCTGCGTGCAAAAATGAAGCCAAAATATCCTGAAAGTGGGCGTCGCCATCTTGTGCTTCGGATGTAGATTACAAAAGCTTGACCAATCTATAGAATCAAATCACAAATCAAAACCAAACTTATCAGAAACACTTGAACAAAACGAGCCTCTGTCTAATAGGCTGCTGTTCAGTTTCATATTCACTAACCAGAGGGAGCAATCTGAAGAATTCATGACATTTGCGTGATGTCATGCTGTGGTCAGCGCTCCGCGATGACTAACGCCTCGGCAATCGAAGCTGGAGACACAGCCCAGCACTGAGTGGGGACTGGGGAGCAGTTACCAGAGGTCACAACGGGACATGACTACACGTTAGAGGAGGGGAGACAGACTTTCTGTATTCGCCCTGTCAACACGGTGGCCCGTCCCTCGTGAACACCCTGTAAACACCCTGTAAACACCCCCCCCCCCCCTCCCATATGAAGAACGCAGCAGGAGAGGGTCATTCAGGCGAAGGGTGAAACCCAGTAGAACATGAAGACGTGTTTATTGTTTACAGCACCGACACCGGGACTTATCGCTAAAAGCTCTCGAAGTCTCCTCGTCTTTACAAGTCGGCGTCTTCTTCGTCATCCTGAGAAATTAGAATTCTCTGACATTTTCCAAACTATTCCCCGGGGGAGCCGGCAGGAAAAGTTTTGGAAAATGTCCAGAGCAACTGACTCAGACTTTTGAGTTTCCTATAAGCGTCAGAACAGCTAGAACACTTAAAGTTGGAAAATCTGATGAATCATAGAGAATAAGACATATGACACAAGTGTAGTAGAAAGTTGTAAAACATGCACAGTTTGTGTTAGTTCAGCGTTTTAAGGTGTAAAGGAACAGAGAATGATTTTTGTAAAGACACAAGTCTCTTAATGACTGGGGGAGGGCCCTCGCCGCCCCTCTGATAGCATGTTGTAGCTCGTTCCACCGAATCAGGAAACCACAAACCAGAGCAGTCCGGTCTGCGATCGCCTTGGAGAAACGTTGTGGCTAAGACGAAGCATAAATCAATACGATAAGGTTCGGGTAACGTGTGTGCAGACCCAGCAGTCGCTCTGTGGTCGAGCATTAGTGACTTGAATTTGATTCTGGCGGCCGTGAGTAGCCAGCGGAAGTGGGCGAGCAGCAGAGTGACACGTGCCCTTTTAGGCTGATTGAAAAGCAGACTCTCCGCCGCAGGGTCTTAAACTCGAGATGCAGAGAGAGAAGCGCGGCCTCGAGTCAGAGTTGGACAGTGTAATGACTCAGGTGAGGAACATGGTCAGGGACAGATCGCTGTGCCCGGTAGCTCACATGGCGCTGAACACTCTCACGTGTGCGTCGCTTTAACCTTTGATGGGGGGGGGCGCGTCTGACACTTGGTGCTGTTGGGATCTTCATAACGACAACAGCCAATCACAGTTTCCAGCTGGGGACTCCCACTCGGGGCCTTTGCTGCGTTTCACTCTCAATCCGACCTTTCGCAGAGGCAATAAAACGTAAACGGGGGTTTTATGACAGAAAAGAGAAGGTTAGCGGATCATCGCCCTGTTCCTCGTGACCTGGTTTCTCGGAGAGAGATGAAGAAATAACTTTGCTGTTGAAATTGTGGCCGGAAAGACTAAAGGTCTTTGATCATCAAGTCCTTGATTTATGTCCTATTTTGGATTTTATTGCATCTGTCAAAGTTGTTGTATCTCATCAAACCGGATCCCCGACATCCTGAGTTACACTTGGAAGCGATCGAGATCATTTCACGGCTCCTTGATCGGCAGATGAATTTCTCCTCGCTCCTGACGACTTCTCACGATCGGACGGATCATAAAAAATCCTCCTTGCTGCTCGACTCCATTTAATCTACTGATGCAGATTTTTCGGGGAACAAATAGAACAATGAAACGCATCGTACTTCATCGTGCAAGGTTTCTGTACGTGACTATTTTCACGAAGAATACTCGATGTGCAAAGACCTTTAGAGTTTATTCTAAGAAAACCCTTTTTCCTACCGTCGACATTTCAGCACCTACTTGACACGGCACTCAAAATGTCACAGTGATTCCACATTTGGCTTTTAACGCCGGATAATGGTTGTCAAGTCGAGTCCCCCTCCTCTACCTCCTCAGACGGTGACATTTCAAGTTTAACAATTGATGAATTCAAGCATTGAACTTTATTATCGAGAGGAGAGGATGAAGCAGGGTTTTAATCTCCGTCCTCACAGGTTTGAGACGATGTTTTGTTCGATCGGGAAACTCTCTGAGCTTTAACATTTTCAGGTTCAACACATTCTTTTATACCGATTCAAACTCTGCTGCGAGACAAAGAGCAGAGCTGCGACTGCACGCTTCTAAAATTAGATCAGGGCCAGTCCCTCGTATAATAATGACAACTCCAGTGTGCGTCCTCGTATCCGCCGCTGCCACATGTGATTTGATTCTGTCCCTCTGTGCTGCAGAATCAGAAAACATCTGGCTGTCGGGCTCGACGGCTGAGATGCGACTCTGTTAAGTCCGTTTCACCAATTTCCATTAGTGAAACGAGGAGTTTGGAGTGCTGCTGTCGTCTTGAGTATTTCAGACGTCTCCTGGAACGAACCGAAGCCGTGTCTGAAACTAAAACTGGCTCATTTTACACCAGTTGTTTTCTGTCTTTCTCGTCAGTGCACAGAGCGCCGGCGTATCTCCGGAGCAGCAGGCGACTACAAAGCGTTACCGAGCGGCTCCTGGCCAACCGCCTCCGGCAGCCACCTCTCATGTCCCCCACCCCCCCCCCAACCCCCACCAACATAATTGCAGGGCCCTTGCACCTTTCAACCAAAATGGCTTCCATCCACATGCTGCTGTGGGATTTCACGAGAGGTCTCACGTTGTCCAATCACAGAAGTCATCAGGGACAAGAGAAAGGAGAAATGGCCGAACCTCTGCAATAGATGATGAAAGATAGATGATGAAAGATCAGCTACGAGATGAATCCTGACCAGGAAACATTTGAAGAATCTGTACATTTATTTGAAGAGTGAAAGAACTATGATTATTTAAAGAGTGAAGGAACAAACCAATGCATATTATCCGTTTCCAACATCTTCCATTCTGCTGCTTCTTGAATTTAACCCAGTTTTTACTATAATGTTATTGATATATATCGTAGTTTGTATCTTGTGTGTATGTTTATACCGTTTCATATCGTGTATAGTGGAATAACCTGGTGTGAATCTTGGTTGACGTGATTTTTGTGGTTGTGATATGTTTTCATGGTAACAGCAAGCCCCCACCAATAAGATGTTGCTATACTGCAGAGGATTGTGGGTAGCGTAGTCCCTGACATCGTAAATACAACAAATTTAAATCATACAGACTTGTGGCTTCTACAGGAGCATAAACATATTATTATAATATTATTATACCGGATAATCAAAATCTCTATTCCGAGATTAAACTCGAGTGCTAGACAGAAGAGTGCAAATTTCCAGTCTCCCTTTCTGAAAACAGAATTATGAATTCATGAATTATTCTCTGACGAATCAACGAGATAAGGAGAAACGCCATATTCGCAATATTAAAGAAAGACATTTATCATTCAACAGACAATTAAAGCAACTTAGACGGAAATATAACCTCCTTTGCGGAAGGTCATTTATGAAAAATGATGTTTCAAAATCCTTTCTGCTGTTGTATCTTCTTACTTGGACACAACACGGACTCATCTCTGTGATTCAAACGTTTCCCAGCGCCTGTATCATATATAATCATACACACGATCATATAACACGTGCTGCAGACAAAGACGAGCAACAGCAGCCAGGAGCTTCCCGTCGCTCGGGGCGAAGCCGGCCAGGCCCCCCACCCCCCACCCCCCTGCTGGGACGCCCCACTTTCCTGTCCGGACCTAAGTGACGTCGGGTGCTAACAAGTCAAGCCTCTCTTTCATCTGGGCCTGGAGGGAGGAGGAGGATGGGGGGGGGGGGGGGGAGGCAGATGAGTGCTGGTGGATTTCGGGGAGAGGGCGTGTAAGTGTGGGTGGAGGGGAGGGGAGGGGAGGGGGGGGGGAGGCAGCCTGGCTCGCATCCGTTGATAGGTCATTAAATATGTATAGACACCGCGCCTCCGCCGGGGCCATAATTGATCCGAGGACACCATTAACCACGGCACATCCCAGTTCGGCTGCACCTGTGAACCCCACCCCCACACTGATCCCCCCCGTACCCACCCCCATCTTTAACGAGCCACCGCGATCAGAAGACAGAGCGAGAGAGAGAGAGAGAGAGAGAGAGAGAGAGAGAGAGAGAGGGGAGAGAGAGAGAGAGAGAGAGAGAGAGATGAATGGAACGGGACACGCCCAGAAGCTCACTCGCAGCCAAAGTCATCATTCTCTGTGAAACGTTAGCATTCTGTCGTTAGCACATTGTTGTGCAGCGCGGTCACGCTCCGCTTCAGCGAACCTGCTGCAGGAGAGTGAATATTCAGCCAATATTAAATATTCTGTCGTGTTTAGGACGACAGGAGCGACGGTGGAGAGAAGTAAAGTGTTCACCTCTCTTCTCTCTGTGGATGGATCAGTGTTGGAGCAGAGGAACTTCAGTCACACGTGAAACGCTCTCGTCTCAGTCAGACTTCCCCGATCAGCTGACAGACGCTGCTGCTTCATTCAGCTCATACTGATGCACGGGAGCGTTTCAAGGGCCCCGAGTCCTGAGGGACCTGGGGCCTCCTACCAAACCCCCCTCCAAACAAAGACTTGTTATCAAACCACATGATTCCAATTTTCAAAGGATTCTTTTGTTATCAAAATCATAAACAAACCATTACGATAAATAACAGTAAAGATAATAAGAATTAAACGTAGAGGAATGCAGAGGAAAATGATCTTTCACAACGTGTCGACCAGCGTCCCAGACTCATCATGCACACACATTTAGACAAAGCTTGATGTGATCAGCGGCTCTCAGGGGCCCCCCTCTCAGCTCAGGGCCCCAGGAAACCGCTGTGACGCCCCTGCTGACTGTTATTGGGATGGATGGAGAGTTAGAGACGAGGGAATTAAACAAAACAAACAGATAAAAACAGGGAGTGTTCGCAGACGAGGCAATAAACAAAACAATAAAAAAGGTATAAAGACCAATATAAACACACTAATGCAGAACGTGCCTGCGGAAACGAGTGGCCCCCGTGTGTGGACATAACGAGACGCGGTAATGACGTCTCAACGTGAAATCATGGATTATTTCACGAGGCAAACGAAGGAGACAGTCGCTCAGCACAAAACCGTGAAGTCCTGTGCTTCTCTGGGAAGACTCAGCAAAACAGAGATCAATAATCAGTGGAGTGCACGGATCAGTTCCCCCGCTCGGAGTCGGCCGACGTGCTCGTCAGACACAAGATGCAACACCGGCTGCTGTCCTGAGGGAAATTCAATTTGTACGACCGGGCAGAGAAAGAAATGCTCATCAAACGAGAACAGCCGACTGCGGCGGGGGAGCAGAAGAATCTGAATCTCAACGTGTGTTTATTCATTTATATATGCATTTATTTCATTAGATTTTCTGATATATGCACTTGTTTGTTTCTAGGCAACACAAATCACATTAATTAACGTCACAGCTTTATTTTTCTTGAATGGGTCCTGATTCGTTCAGAGCTACACCATCAGGACTTTAACTTTCTCTTCTTGTTCCTCTTCCTCCTCTCCCTCCATCCATCTCAAATCCTGCAATGCAAAACCTCTCAATCATTCGACACGATCCACAGAGATGAATGAAAACCCCTTTAAAGGAGGAGGCCGCTGTTATTGCCTTTTTGTCAACGAAATCCGCTCTAACGTGTTATCTGTCGATATGATGACTTGACAAGTCCGCGTGCGGAGCCGCAGCCTCGAGCGCTTTCACCCACGATGAAGACGAGCAATCGAAAATATCGTTTTTTGAACAAACGCTGCTCGGACAGGAGGAAATTACAAATGACAAAACACGGCTGTGCTAACATGGACACCACAATTATTGTGATTATAGTGTTTACGCAAGTTGCTAATAGAACTTCACGTTCATATTCCTGTTTACATGTCTGACTCCTGCCATTACGCCCGATGTTATTCCGCCAGTTTTAAACCGTTTTAATGATACGATGCTACCGTAGCATTCTGAGTGTGTAATTACTAATTTTGCAGAACTCGCAAAAGAGCAAAACTCCAGTGGAGCGTTGTGATGCGATGAAGACGAACACGCAATGTGACGAAGGGTGTAAACACTCCACGTCTTAATTCTGTTAGTGCTTATTCCGAGTGTGACCTCATTCAGGTCGAGGTCATCTGTTAATATCTGAATATTTGTGTCCGTGCAAACTGAGTCAAAGCTACGGAGAGAATACAGGGAGCCACATGGAATCAATATAAATAAAATAAGCTAGTGGTTGTCTGTCCGCAGTGTATAGCCTGTTACATCAGCCATTACCTTTTGTGTGTGTGTGTGTGTGTGTGTGTATGTGTGTGTGTGTGTGTTTGTGTGTAGGGGGGGATGGTAACTACGGAAACCCGTGCAACACGTGTGGCCGGCCGCTGAGAGGATATTGATTGGTTTGGAAATGATTAAACCCTCAGGAGTCTGAGAGGCTGTGGCTGAGCTGCACTGAATGGACAGGAACTAATGCAAATAACAACCGAAACCAATATCACTGTGTTACATTAATATTATTAATTTGATGGATAAAAGCAGGAACAAAGCCGTCGAGTGCAGTGACTTTTACAAACCAACCATAGAAACACGCCGCTGCATGATTCTGGTTTTGTGTTTTCCCTGCTGCTCCTGAAACTACATCTGATATCTTATCTTAGAAACGATACTTCAACTATCGACAGCATTGTCAACAAAACAAGAGATACCCTCTAAGTCTTAAAGGTAAATAGATTATTATTGAACTCTGTTAAAAGGTAACCCTGAAAACGTCCTGTCTCTCCACCGGGGGTTATAACAGGAAGGTCACGTTCTCTACATGTTAGGATTCTATCATGCTGGGAAATAACATCTGCTGAAAATATGATTTTTTAAAGAATACGACTTTCCAGACTTTTTCGGCGGGGATGTCAATTTCTCCGACTCCTCTCGGTAACTTTCCCCCGTCAGGGCCCACGTACTAAATGAGCCGAGGTCTTTGTGGTTTGCCACCGGCACATTTCTCTCTCTTTGAGGACTGAAAGCTCCGTGTGATTCGAGCAGCGTCGGAAACACTGCGACACTTCACATCGGGGGGGCGTGCAGGCGGGGGAGCAGCATGTCGCACACAGACGCAGAGAGAGAGAGAGAGAGAAAACAGCTGGAGAGATCGAGAGCAGGGAAACGTCTGAGATCTGAAACAAACGTCTGGAGACCAGACTCGAGTGCTGCAGGCCCCAACAGGCTCGTAGTGCGAGAGTGTTCGCAGGGTTGAATTGTCATCATGTGAAACTTAATCATTCAACCTGAATGTGTGGTCACTTTTTTTTATCTCTGTGTTTTCCACAGTTGCCTTTTCTGTAAAGCTGCTCTCAGACCTGTTCTGACGTCTGGACGTTCTCCAGAGGAGCAAAGTGAGTGGGCGTGTAGAGATTGTTTCTAACGCGCCAACAAAACATGTCAACAACGAGATCGGGAGCTTTCTGGTGACGAGGACAGACGCTGTCGTTGTTGTGTTCGTGTCCTGCCCCCCCGCTGCTCCGCCCAGACACCACCCCCACACCTGAACGTTCTGGAAATGCTCCTGTTCTTCCTGCTGCGTTCTCCATAATTCCCCCAATTTTCTGGGTCTGAAAACGTATTCATTCAAAGCTTAGAAAACTTTTATCTCTGACCCCTGCTGGGCTCCATGACGTCGATGGACCGGGGCTCTCTGATGATTCGTCACTTTTACACAGATGCTTCTTTGAGCCGTTCGATTATTTCCTCCCTGATGAATCAATCCCAGAATCAATAAATATGTCGGTCTCGGTTTTACCTCCAGCTGCTCTGTGACAGTTGTTTGTGTCGGGGACCAACGTGATCGTCTGATTCTCTGACTGAGCTTCTTCACATGTTGCTGCAAACGTCATCGTCCGTCTGACTGCAAACTGAGTGCAGTCTCTCTCTATCTCTCTTCTCTCTCCTCTCTCTCTCTCTCTCTCTCTCTCTCTCTCTCTCTCCTCTCTCTCTCTCTCTCTCTCTCTCTCTCTCTCTCTCTCTCTCTCGCTCCCCCTTCTTGTTTATTAGTATTCTGGAGATTAAAGGCCATCGCCGAGCGCGTCCGTTCCTCTCAGCCGTGAAATAAACCTTGTTAAAAAGTCCGATGCTTGCCTGAACATCGTGACTGTCTGATGACAAGCGTCGTGAGGTTATTAGAGATCAGCTCGCCTCGAGAAGGTTCCACCCGAACGCACACACAGGTACACGCAGCCCACTGGAGGCCTAATATCCACGTGCAATACAATCAAAATGAAATGTAGAGAACTAACAAGGATCTGTGCGCAGAGCTGACTTGGACTTTATTCCTCCCCACCGCCCCCGGCACACGCTGCCAGGAAGGAACAAGATACTGTGTCATTAAAGAAAAAGAAAAAGAATCAGCATCTAAACTCGTCGAGTAACACAACATAAAAAAGACGACAACAGAAAAGTCACTCAGCAGAGCGTGTGTGTATCTCCACCAAGGCCCAACAGACCCCTTAAACAGAGCTGCACCAAATCCCACACACTCCCCCACACAGATATCGGTTCAGTAAACATTTTCTTTTTCTTCCAAGATCCGTGAATTATTCCCTGGGAAACGTGGGGAGATTCTCAAAAACACCACAATGTTGAACAACGTGATAACAACTTGCACCACAAAATGTAGTTTTGTGTAGAAGTGTAGATAATGGTTTCAATACTTTCTGCTGACAAACAAACAGACAACAGATAAACAAGCAATAAAAACATGACCAACGGTAGCATCCAATAACCTGAGTGATGTTTAATGTTGCAAAATGATTAATAAAATAATAATGAAATAAAGTTACTTGATTTACTTGAAAATGTACCAGTTCAAAGTACAGAAACGAGAAGAAATTAGCTTCCGTATAAAATCTGTGGTATTTTAATTTTAATTTACATTTACTCTCTTCAGTCCATCGACCTGAGAGCTGAATATCGAAGCTCTGGGTCCAGGCAGCCTAAAAATCTCAAGTAAGCCAAGTCGGCAAGTTCTTCCTTTTTTAATTAACCATGTGGATTAATGAAAGTCCGTCTCCTGCTCGTGAGGAAACATTAAACTCTGAATACTACAGGCAGATTATTACCATCGTCTCATAACAGGAAGAGGATGCAGGTAACAACACGTGTCGCTCCTGCATTGTTAATAACCCGCTGTACGAACCCGGGCTGGGGGGTGGGTTGATGACTTCCTGTAGAGCGGCTGAATGGTGATGCCGCCTCACATTGTGCTGTGTAACCTATTCATCTTACACAGTGTGACCTATATATTCTGTAACGCTCCCTGCTGCCAGTCCCCTGGTGTCGGGAGGCCACACAGCGGGTAGAGGTGCAGTGGAAGACACATGGCGTGGCAGGTAGGAGTCGTTTCAGACACGAGGAGTGAACGTGTTCCCTCGAGTTTGACTTCTAACAGACACTATAGGCAGGGACGGGCTTGGAATGAATGGATACGTGAGAGTGACTTCCCCTTATATTCCTTCAAACCTGTAAAACCCACTGGAGACAAGAAAAACTGAAGAAAGAACGAAACCCATCTCAGTCTCCTGAACCCAACAGAACCCAAGGAAACGCAGGGAGTTTAATCCAGTTCATATTTTCCCTCTGAAGATGCACAGACTGGAATTTCAATTGCGGGGCTGAGGACAGTTTTTTCCTCCAGTCATTGTCCGTTCCATTGACCCATGTCTCATTAATTCTCAGTCGTTCACCGTCGGTTTGCCCTCCGTGCGAGCTGAGCAGTAAATTGCTGCAGGGGCGTCGATGTGCAGGAAGAGCCGGCTCCCTTAATGGGGGACGTGAGTGGGTGGTCCGCTCTCCGAGGGGCCTCTGCAGACCCTTACCTCGCTTCAGCTGAGTCACTCGGCTCTTTGCTGTTTTTTTTTTTTGCACGGCACTGAAACATGTTTACCAAAATTGGCTTTTTACAATCTTATCCAAGCCTTTTGTTATCCTGAAGTGAGAAAAGTGCTCAGGAGGATAAATGCTTTCTGAAAGTGTCGCTTTTTTGGTGCAATTACATGTGACTGGTAAGGTTTTGATTTTTTTTTGTACTATGAACAGTGTTTTTTAATGGGAGCTGGTGCTGCTGGACACCAGGCTCTCCATTCACTGAAGAGGACAGGAAAGTGATTCTTCTCATGTCCAGAGCTATTTCGTCTAATTTCCAACTGGTCCCTTGTTCCCAGTCTGTCCTGTAAGGTTTCCTCCTGATCCCCTTTTTGAAAAGTATGAACCCCTCCAAGGAAGTTATGTTTCCCTCGTCTGGTTGATAAGTTGTTGGTTGAATCGGTTATCCGCAGGGTTATACAAAAACTACTAAAGGATTGGGATGCGTTAGGGCGTAGATCTGAAAACAGTTATGTATCTAGATTTCTACAGATTTCTTAGGGGAAACATTCATGGATCTTGATGAAGAGAAAATTATTATTCCTCATTAAGGAGACTGATCTGTGTGAGTGTTTGCTATCTGATTGAATTCAAAGGGACTGTTGGGCCTTGGTGGAGGTTCTGCTGAATGCCATTCCAGTAATTTATCAGGGGTAGACGAGGTGGACAACATATTCTACGAGAGAGCAAGGTTGTTTATCGGTGTCCTCCAAGATCCAACCCACATGACTTCTCCCAAAACAAACTCATATCAGCATTTTTCTGATCTGCTCGCCCTCAAGGAAAAAGTCCAGCCTGATTAAATATTTATTACGGTACAACAGATCCTGTGAAAACAACCAAAACCAACAGACCCCCCCCCCCCCCCTCTGTCCATACCGTCCAAATTCTACATCCTGTCTGTGCAAAGACAGAATTCCTTCAAATCTGAGTGCCTCAAGTTTATTCGAAAACAACAACACACCCTGGGATTTGGAAAAAAAGAAAACGAAAGTCAAACAGCAGCAGATAGTCGATTCAGCTCGGTGATGATTTACAGCAACATGGTGCATGTGGGGTTAGTTCAAAATAAGCTGCAGTGTCCACAATGCATTGTAAATCAAAGTCACCCAGTGCTTCGCTGTGGCTCATTGAAGTGTTTGGGGGACAAAAGTCGGGCTCTGCAGCAGCAGAGGAATAAGATCTATGTGGCTCTGGAAGCACCGACACACATACACGTGTGCAGGAGCGTTTTTATTACGTCTTTTGGGTCTTTTTTTTTTTTTATTGGAGTTCTGACACTAAGAAAAACACAGGATACCACTAGAGGCTTTTAAAACGACTCGAGTAACGTTAGGTAACCAGCTTGAGGGTTGAGGGTAGAGGAACCTCAGTGGTGAGGGTAAGAGATCGGCTGCTGGGAGAAGACGGGGCAGGAGCTGTGGTCTCCAGCGTCTAAGTGACACACTTTGAAAACCGTCCACTGCAAATTCCTCAGTAGGACTAACATCAAATACTTTCACACATTGAGTTATACTGCAAACTGCAAACTGAATGAAACAAACACATTTCAACTGATTTAATATCCACGTCTCTTTAACAAGCACTGTTTCTAACATGTCAATATGTCTGTTAGTGTGTGAGTGAATGATTATACCTCAATTTCCTTTCGAAATTTTGGCCTCGTCTGGTTTCAAATCTGCTGCGTGTGTGTTACTGTCCTATTCCTGTGAGGTCACACCGTCCTTCTACTTTGTCAAGTGCTTATTATGCTGCGTTATTAATCCCGTGCTGTGCTGTGTCTGCAGCAGAGAACAGCCGAGACCAACAGATGGTTCGCTATGTTCGGGCAAATAAGGTGTTTCTCGTTTTTTAAAATTAGATTACCGCTCGCTCGCCGTGTTTCACTTTACACGGCGTCGCTCCACGTAGATCTGCTAAACATTGTTTACATGTACTGATGAAAATAGCAACAGCTCTTTTTAGGCCGCAACGTGCAATTATAGCGAGATGTCGCTGGATGTGCCGGTTGTTTACTGCACAGCTACAACAAACACGGGGTTTAGAAGAAAGCTTTTCACAGAACCCGGTCGGAGTCGTGTTTGCTTAAGCTCTGGAGTTAAAACGCTGCTGTGGAGAGAAACTAATCGCGGGTGATTTGCACTGTGAAGTCAGCACATCACATCCATTCATTTCACTGGACACTCATCTGCAAATAGCTTTTAAAATAGGTGTTGTGTTGCCTCTGTATTACAGTAATTTGTACCTGTGAGGTATTATATAAAGTCGTGCAGTGCATTAATTATACTTCCTGCTCTGAGTTTCAAAAAGAACAAACAGTCAAAACTACAAAATTTAATTATCTTCACGACTTGGGAAAATAAGTTTGTGTTTATTTCCTGTAATTCATTCACGTCGCACTTTAAAATCCCGGATCAGAGGCCGTTCTCTCGAGTAGGAAGCGTCTTCTGCTCGATCAGGACAACGAGCAGATGTTTTCTAACATCTGACATAAAAGCTTGACACCTATTCCAGGAGACACCTCCTCCAAACCCCCCCCGACTTTACATCACGGGCCTAAACAGATGAGAAACGAAGGGCAGGAACTTGCCTTTAGTTTCATTTATATGTTAATCTGTCTGTGGACCTTGGTTGGGGTTTGAGTGTTGATAATGCATTCAGTCGGACATATTGTGACGACGGCGAACCCATGCGTCCTCGCAGCGCTGAGGCAATCTGTCATTCTCGGCGTTTGGCAGCACGTCGGCGCTCCCGACTTCATAAATGTTACAATTACTTAGAGGACTACCTGCAAAGTATCTGTTGAATACAAAGCAACGGCCAGCTGAGGTCAACCGTCGCCGTAAATCCAGGAGACTAAGTAGGAACCCGCCCGTGTGTGATTGAAAGTACTTTCTTCCCATTCAGCAACTTGCAAAAACGTAAATGGAAAATGAGAGATTTTTCACCAGCCACTAATGCAAAGGCATGCCTGTTGAAAGCCGTGGAAAAAATGGCCTGATGAATGGTCGCTAGTGTCTGACAGAGGAGCAGAGAAAGGGCTTTGAATTGGGCTGTTTGCTTTGAAAACGTTTATAAGGTTCCATCGCGGAACAGGAACCGTCTACCATGGTATACAATAATCTGTCTGTCTGTCTGTCTGTCTGTCTGTCTGTCTGTCTATCTATCTATCTATCTATCTATCTATCTATCTATCTATCTATCTATCTATCTATCTATCTATCTATCTGTCTCATATCCAAACATTACATTCAAAACCCAGATTTAAAACACAATTAGTTTTTGCTGCCATAGCAACTAAATGATAAAGTCAGCATACTAACAAGCTTTTAGTGTCAGAGCTAACATGTCAATGTTCATAAAGTCCATACTTGTTGTTTTGAGTTTATTTTATATTATCTTAGCATGGGTTATATAAAAACTACAGAATGGCCTGAGTGAGTCTAACCCATAGAAGCTTCCCAGTTCCACCACAACAGAGAGGAACTCTCCCATCTCCTGCTGTCAGTCCCTCCAGCTTCTTGGTCATTCATCGACAGCCTCTCCCTGGCTCGCTGCCGTGATTCCTAATGAGGTCAGACTCCTGCTCGGCTGCCTTGATCAGCAACGTGTGTGTCACTACGTGTGTGTGTGTGTGTGTGTGTGTGTGTGTGTGTGAGAGAGAGGCAGGGATAAAACAAGCAGGACAAAGAGAGGCTCACAGTGTGTGAATGTGGGTGAGAAAGACAGTGTGTAAAAGACCAAGTGTGAGGGGGGGGTGCTCTCTCTTGACCTGGAATCGGGTCGGTGCTAATGAGCAGGGAGGTTTGCAACGTGCGGAAGTTCAGGGTTGCCGGGTCAGGCCTCGCTCACATTTAGGGGAGTCCACCACATTCACAGCGTCATGCACTGGTTGTGTTGAATAGCAGCTGCTCTCAGGGTTTCGGTGTCCAACACAAAAGCTTGGCCAGTGATGTGAGCGATGGGCAGTGAAGGTCTCCGGCGTGAACAGACACCTCAGTCAGCGACCGCTGCACAAAACACTGTAGAGACCATGCGGCACCGAATGTGTCGGGAGTCTATGCTAGCTGCGCTGTGATGCTCTCAGCGGAAGACGTGTAGCAGAAAGACGACTTGGCTGCACACGTGACCCACGGAATCGTTAAATGTTATTGGCTCTGAAAGGAAACACTCAAGCTAGCTTACAAGCCCACAACAAGGCAATGCTAACGTGTTCACATTTCGCAGGTGTACATGCTGCATGACAGCTCGGAGCTTCGGAATGACGTCACACCCGAATAACTCGAGGTTGATCGCGTTCCAGTTGCACAGGAACAATGTTTACGTCAGGCAGCCATCGATAGGAAAAGCAGTTCGTAATAACACAATACGCTGCATGTAACGGATACTAACACCATAGTAACACGTGTACGACTGATTTAACGCGAACCAGAGCTTTCACGATTGTTGATACAAGGGGAGCGGCCGTCTTGGATTTAGAATTTCGGGGTGGTGAGGTTCGAATCGAAATCCCGACTTGAGGGGGCGTTCCAGTTGCAACTTCAGACTCGGGGGTTGGTAATTTCGAGCTCTGAGGTTTAATGGAACGGACAAGGACACTTCGGCGGGATACGGGGATCGAACCACCAACCTTCTGGTTGTGGACAACCCAATGTCAGGCCTGAGCCACAGCCGCCCGTCTACTTGGCAATCAGCACAGAGTGTATGTTTCACCTGAAATGAAGACGATGAAAGGGATGAAGAGCAAAAAGGTGAAGTTGTGATCTGTAATTGAGCTAAAAGATAAAATGCCCCATTAGAGCTGAGGGAAACGGCCGATTGAGCTACATCCTACATCCAAAACAAAGCTATTCTGTTGTTAAGTATAAATATTGATTGCAGCTTTAACTTTACCAAGTTCTCACAGTTTGCAACAACACGCTAACAAAGTACATCACATTCATCGTTAGCCGACCACTTTAAACGAAGGCTCAACGGCCTTGTTGTTCTGTGGAAGTGGACATTTTGAGCTGCAGATTTCCTGGGGATCGTCCTCTGCTCGCCATGAATTACCACATTCCTTGTGAATATATTCAATAGCTGTGGAAATATTTCACGCTCAGGTTTTGGCCCAGCTCTATCCCCCAGAGAAATGCTGCGAGTGTGGCTAATCTGGTTTGAGTTGAATTTCAACTGTTGAATGGAAAAAAAACAATCTCTCTGGCATCAGCCGAGTGCTGGCGAGGATTCCGCACTGAGTGATTTCCTCTTTTCTTATTGCATCACTGTAGACGAGCGCTGGACGTATAAAAGTGATATATATATATATTTCTTAAAACTGCCACCTTGAATCAGAGCCTTCAATCTCCAGCCGTGCTGTGGTGTGCGGCCCACGCTGTGACAACCGATATCCAGTCAGACTGCTGATTAAAATCTGCTATGAAAGTCGAATCAGGTCAAGTCTGTTAAACACTCTTGACAAAACAAATTCGGATGCTGGCAGATGCGAGTCGGAGCAAACAGATCGCAAAATTGAAGCCAAGAGGCCAGAGTCTGTGCCAGCATTTAGTTTATTCTCATGCGTTAATGTGCAAAACACCACTGAACAGCGTCCAGCGGTGATATCGGGTGGCGTCCGTGTCCTCTCGATACTTTTCCCCTTAGTCTGCGTCAGTGAAACTCAGAGAATCGTTCTTCTTCACTGTTCTCCATCTGTCCCCGGGCCCCGTTACACCCAAGACTTTGATTCGGTCGACAAACGGTGTGTGTGCAGCAGCAGCAGCACAGCAGCAGCAGAGTTTTGTCCTGAGATGAACTCTGCAGCAGCCCTGGTGAGGTCGGCTCGCTGCTGACGGGGGAGGGAAACAGAGGGAAAAGGCAAAAGGCTCGGGAGGGCAAAACAAAGAGGGACAAAGAGGGGAAACGCATCGGAGAAGGCAGACGTGACAAATAAGAGTGAGAGGATGAAAGAATTCCACGGTGGCAATAAACACCAGTGAGGGAGAATGGAGCAATAAAAGAAACAGCTTCAGGAAAAACAACGAGAGAGAGATGAGATGAGAAAAACAGGACAGTGAGTGAAAACGTTACAGAAAGAGGATGAAACCCGTGAAAACAGGGGGGGACAGGAAAAAGCAAGAAGCGAAACAGACGGAGGATGAAGAATGAGAGAGCACGGCAAGGAAGAGAAAACACGGGAGGAATGACAGAGCAGGAAAGGGAGATAAATCAAAATGAAGCGATGGAGGTTGGGAGATAAAGAAATAGAGTGAAAAACTAAAACAATGGGAGGATGAGAGCGAGTGAAAGCAGGTTGAGGTGAAATGAATAAAAAAATAGGAAACAGACGAAAACCTTTGCCAACACTGTAAAGTTTCCTCAACTCCCGGGCGATAATAGCTCTGCATAATAAGCCGATTTAGCAGCTCAGTACCAATAAAACACCCAGGTGGCGCTCCGTGTTCCCAGCTTGATGGGCAGAGGGGAAATCTGCTTTTCATTTGCTTCTGTTTCTGCTGCACCGTTCAGGTACAGGAAACCCGGAAGGGAAGGGGAGGTCGTGGGTTCGCAGGGCGCCACGGAAAAATGAACGTTGCTGTCCAAGATTCAAGATTCCTTTAATGGTTTAAAGCGTTCGATTCCCAGCTGCTTCTGACAGATTCCACCAACACACGTCCGTCATCCCTGCCGGGGCCGAGCCGTGTAACTCCAGAAGGGGCCGATTGGATGATTATATGCTTCGTAGGTTGGGATAATTCGCTGACCTCTCGGGCTCATGAACCCTTTCCCCCTCTTCTCGAAGCTGGATTCTCTTCAAACTGTAAACAAAGACTTTTTTATCATTTCCTCCATAAAGCTGACGTTTTGGAGATACAAGGTTTGCATGTGAAAAGTGACTGATGGAGCAGGCAGCCATGGAATACTGAGCTCTCTGATTTACAGGCAGCTGCCGTTTTTCCCTTAAACCCGAATATCTCGGTCCGCGCAGCTACAGGCCTTTCATTGTATTAAACCCTGGTCCATTTATTATCCTTGGCTTCAGCCGTAATGATTAATGATGCATAGTATGACGGTACACTATGGTCAACTCACCCACACTGCACGGGGCCGGTGCTCGTGTTTTGTCTCCCCAGAGACAGACGTTGTGGCTGCAGATTGTCGCCGGGAGTTTTAATTATCCCGCTCGGCGTTTAGTGAAAGTGGAACACCTGTGTGCACGTCGGGCCACAGTGTCGGGCTTCAAAGAAAGAAAGCAGGTTTTCCACGGAGAGTCGATGAAAGCTTTTCATCCACGCTCCTTGATGAGAGACTGGAGGGATTCTGTAAACAGGCTACAAAGAGGAATACAGGACGTATAATCTCTCCTTCTCCGGCTTCGTCGGCCATGAGTCGCTGCATTGTTGTCGAGCAGCAACTGCTTTGAAAGCCGTCTCCTTTATTTTTTTTTAAGCACGGGCTTTCCCCCCACAAATTTTGATTCAACTTTTGATGTTGACGCTGCTCTGCAACAGATAGCAGGATATAAGTCTGAATAGTTTGCTTTCAGCGAAGTGCTTTTGATGGATCCCGGAGCTCTGAGGGAAAACAGATGAGCACAAGCAGGTCTCCTGAGCCAGGTTTTAAATGCTTAGCTGCTGAGAGGCCAATGAATAAACCCCTTCTCCACCTGCTGCACTTCACTGACACAGACCCGGACAAGAATGGCCTTGTTCGGCTCAGACGCTCTCCATGTTTGAACAGTTGCCAGTGAAGGGTATAAAACTCGCTTGTCACAACAACATCTGAAACCGTCTCTCTCTGCGTGTTGGCACTATGTGAATCCAGCAGTTTATAGGAGCCATAACTAAGATTGATTCTGCCCCATAGCACAAAGTGATCATAATGTATCTGCAGGGGATTGATGGGGTTTCAGATCAATGTCAGTGGCTGAATACTTCAGGGGAATCGGAGAGGTCTGGCTTTTAGGCTCACGCTCCGTTGTTGTCAATAAAACCTAAGTTTCAAAAGTGAATAATGGCTGATGTCGATAATAAGATAAAGTGGAGGTAAACAAACTTGTAAAATCTCTCAGTTGAGGTACAGAGGGATACGTGGATACCATCAGCTAGTCAGTACAAGATGTTTTAGATGTTGAACTCTATTTAAAGAGGAAGTGGTGGAATAATGTGAATGGTTATTAGGTCATAAAACATAGTTAAAGAATGTTTTAAAACAAAATCCTGGATCCGCCCCTTAAATTGAATCGTTTCTTTCATCCTTTATCACTGAAGACTCAAAACAAAAGACTTATTATGAAGTAATATTGTTTTTCCTTTTAATACAAGCGTGATCATTGCACTAAGGTAAAAAAACAGGCCTTGAAATATTAATGAAATATCTGCATCTGGTGATTTTTATTTGAGACCCTCAGAAAACCCTGTGTAACTTTAATAACAGCCGAGGCTCAATGTAGAATTCCTCTCAAGGCCATTGGACGTTCAAATACAACATGTATTTCCATTCAAAGATTAAATTGCAGTCGTTTCCTTTTCTGAATTGTCGTGTAATTGAGTTTGGAGACAAAAAAAGAAACATTCACCTTTTTCCATTTCACAGTTCGAACCTGGCTCCTCCGCTGGCAGCTCTGGTCAAATCTAATTTGAAACCCGGTATGATGAAGGGCTCTGCATGGCTGCACTTGTGTCATTATAAAAATGGATGGACAGATTTAAATACCCCTTTGTAGACTTTCTGCACGAGGCTGCCACTTGGCCGCCTCCTCGCCGAATCACTGCTGGCACTGATCCGCAGAGGTTGACTATTTATGCTTGTACGGATGCCAGATTTCCCAGAACAGCAATTAACATTTGAAGAATAAAAATGGTCTGACAAGATGTTCTCTTAAACAGTCTCACTCTGCACACGGGGGAGAATGGGTCGATTTTTTTGCAAATGTATATTCTAATATTTTTTGCGCAGAGATTTGTTTCAAAGCAGATGTGTCAGAAAAGCAGATGGACGAGTTCATTCTCAAGAAAGACATCATTCCCAACATTCGCAATTATATGAAAAGTAAATAAGTCAGAAAAATGACTTCATACATAGTTTAAAATGTATTTTTCAAGGTATCCTGCATCCTATAAGGAAGGATGTGACGATGAAGTCAGAAAATGACATTATATAGTGTAGTAATCCATTAAATTTGGCAACCAATAAGATTAGAGACACATTTGACAGCTTATTTAACCAACCAATCATTCATCATTATAAAATGTAGTTATTACACATTTGAAAAGTTGCCCTTCTGATGCTTCTCATTTACTTTGTGCTCATTCATTCATTCAAAGAGTCGTTTTTGAGAAACATTAGGATCTGTAATGTTGAGGACTGAGGTCTCACGCTGCAGCTGTAGTAATCACAGGCAGATAAAAACTGTGTCGGTGTCTCGTGACAACATCTGCACCGGGATCAGCTAAACGCAGCGAATGTGATCACAGAGACAGTTGGAAACAGGACACAGGGAAACGCAGCTCTGCCAAAACTGGTAGAGAAATGTTTCCAGTGTTTGCATTCTTGTGAAGTGCTTCTTCCCAACTCGGGCTGGGAAAGTGTTCCACACAAGGACACGGGAATCAACACGACGCTTTCTGATTTGATAATTACTCAGCGCCGTCGCGGAGGACATGTGTGAACAGGTTTTCAGTGCCAACTTCCTGTTCTCTTGAAGTAAAGAAACAATCTGCTGAAGTGAACGTCTGGAGTAAAACCCCCCCGAACGCACGAGGGAACAGAAACGACCGAGTCCAACGTTTGGGTCACGACCGTCGCCGTGTTGTGTTTGTTGCATGGGAGCTTGTTAGCACCGTATCCAAAACAAGGGGCCTGGCTGGAGAGGAACCAGATGTGGCCATTGGCAGCTGTTTCCCCCGAGCAGATTCTCCAAAGCTTGGACAGTGCATAGCACATGACATCAGTACCAGATGGTCGAGCCATTAACACCCACCCTCTCAAAAAACACGGAGACACGAATGAGCCGAGGGTCCAAATGTCTGAATTCCCACTTCAGCTGTTCTGCGGCACATTATTCACAAAACGCTGGGTGGTGACGGTCGAGCTGAATTATTTACTGTAACAACATCATCCAATCCTCGCTCTTGGGGCCAAAGGCTAATATTCGATATATTTTGCACGGATATTTTCCTCTTCGTTTATGAAATGAATCTCCAACCACAAGATCTTTGTTTTACCAAAATATCTCCGTCCAAAGAAGAACATGAGAAACAATTACAAACGATTAAACAAACATTGTGTCCTGAATGCTCCTTTTTACATGTACTTACATAGAAACAGGTTTTTGAAAATCCTCACTATGTTTACAGTAACTTAAAACACTGTTGCTGCGTAGACAAGAGGAACAAGCACAGGACTTTGTTTGGCGAAATATTCTTATTAGTGTGGACATCTGAAGTTCCATAAAGCTTTTCCTAGATTCTGAACTGAAATTGGCTTTTGAGGATGTACGAGTCCGAGGAACGAGCTTCTGGTACCATCCATCATCGGTGCTGTTTAATCTGGGATCGCAGGGGGTTGGAGCCGGTCCCAGCTGACATTGACCGAGAACCTATTATTACGTTAAGTGTAATTTTGAAAGATTGCAAAAGCATTTGATTCAAACTTAATCAAACCCTCTCTGTGCTTGATCTCCTGCAGCTCCTGTTGAACTGTGATGAACTGAGTGAACTGGGGGGAAGGAGGGGGGGGGGGGGGCACTGGCACGCTCGCCTGCTCCACTTCAGCATGTGTTGTGATTCCTGCAGTGTCCTGGTTTGGCCGTCCACCATCGAATGGCCAGCAGGGAGATAGGTATTAACAGCACAGCCTGCGGTTCTGTAGCCTCGATACAAAGAAAAACTATAATTACCACATCGCAGTTGTGTCCCTCCGCCAGCCAATCAGGTTGCACGTCACATCCACGTCTGTCCACACTCGCATGATGAAGTCCATGGTGGAAACTGAAAGGATGTCATTAAAGGCTAAGCTTTGCTGTTCCTGCTCTGCTGTATATCGATTGTAATATAGTGTGTTTTACACTTAATACATATAATAATAATGTGTGAATTTTCATTTTTATCCCTTTAAACCTACAGCAGTGTAATAAGAACCACCTAAAATGACAGAAACCATCTCTGAGAAGAATTATTTGATGTGTTGGCTACTTTGACTTTTTAGTTTGGTTCATTTCACCCACTGACGTGTAGGAACCCGCCACCAGGGGGCGACCAAGAGGATTTGTATAATCTATATAGTCACCTGTGTCATGGTGGTCACTCTAAATTACCAACTCAGTCCCCCCCCCTGTTGTTAAGTATGGTTTCTACCTCCCTTCCTGACGAACAGCACGGACCAGAGAAGTGTTAATGCAGAACAGTGACGTTGCCCTTTAACTTTATGGACATTAAATGTCATTGTTTCATTGTTTTATCCAATAAAGTTGTATGAAATATTGTCAAACCTATTAAATTATTGACGTACGGCCAAAGGTCACAGTGATATTGACCTTTGACCATAAATTACTAATCAGCAATCAGTTTATATGAGCCTTGAGTTTAGGAGGATGTGGTGATTTGACTAAGAAAAGACTAAAAGAGAAAAAACACCATCGGATAAACTGCAGATATCATGTTATTAAATGTTAATTTAAATATCTTGAACCTCCAAAACATTAAACGACTTCATTCCTCAGATCTCACGCATTTGTTTACATCCTGTTTCAGGAATAAATCGGCAAAAGATGTTGTTCAGCAGTAAAGCAAATATGTTTATTAAGCACTTTAATATACATCAGAAAATTCCACTTCATATAATACAGGAATTCTTTTAAACTGAAAGTCGAATGTACATGGGAAGCTATTTACAATCCAATCACTGACAGTCAAACCAAAGATGACAGACAAAACACAGTCAAGACAAACAAGAGAACTGCTGAATAAGACTGTACAGTTTGTTTCCCAACACTGGTTCTAGACCCGCTCCTGCCTTCAATCCTTCTATTGACCCTTCATGGCAAACGTTTGAGCTACTGTGGTACTGAAGAGCTGAGAGCTTTCACTAGGGCTTATAAGTGTTTGTGCATGCGATGGGTTTCCTACTCCCCCCCCCCCCCCGATCCCAGTTCTTGGCGAAAAATAGCTCGCTGTTAAACGGTATGAAAAGCCTGCAAAAAAAAAAATATGACACAGCCTGTAAACGCTAACGCAGCTCCACAGAGTTCATGAGAAACAGATGTTCGAGTTCCCCCCCCGGTGCCGCGGCCCGAGCACCTCCTCCCCTCCTGCTCCCGTGGGGTTGAGTCCCCGTTGAACTGATTTTCGGCTCCTCGCAAGCAGGAGGCGGGACACAGTACGCCGCTTCAACTTTGGCTTTTTATTTTTTACAGTTTTGCATTTCAAACACCATCACTGACGACCACAAGTCGATGGCGGACCCCGTTTTAAGCCGTTTCGTGTCACCCCCCCCCCCTGAAATACCCGCAAGGAAATCGCTGAAAATGAATCACATGACAGTGAGAAAACAAAGCTGGGATTCTGTTTCTTGCATTGCAGTAGGTTTATACACGTAACTCGGACAAATGCAGACGAATGCATTTTTTTTTTTGTAGTCACTGCTGCGTTTAGCACCAAAACTCTGTTAACGGTACACAATGGGTTATTTAAATATGTTTTATGCACACAAAAAAAAACATAACACACAAACTAAAAAAAAAAAAAAAAGAAAATCCCATAGGGACAAAATGAACTTTTTTTATCCTCAACATTTTCATTGAATCTCTCTCTCGTAGATTATTTGTGATAATACAGAAAAACGCACGAAGCCGACACAATCTGGAGTCCAAAACAACCGCAGGCAACTTCTGAACACAGCACCATGGTAGAGCTAATGCAACACAAACCGCAGCAAAAGTGGCTTTTTTCCAAAAATAAATATGCTTGTATATATACTCATGAAGTAAAACTGCCATAGCTATCAATACATTACACACAACATAGGTTTAGCACACTGATCAAGGTTAACACAGATTATTTGGGGTCTCTAGAAAGGCAGACTATAAATGCGCTTAAGTTCATACCGTGACATCGGTTACTGTTATGTCCTCTGGTTTGTGACAATGTACTCAGTGTTACATTGCTGTCAGTGTGAAAATAAAAAACAAAATTAAAACAGACAGAACAAACATGATGGAAAATAATAAAAACAAAAAAAATAAAAAGCATTGGATGTTTTTGTATCAAACAATTACTTTCAAACATGGATGGGATACAAAGTAAATAGAACAAATGCATGTCTGTCATTTTAGTCTTTTAAAAGTGCATACACTGTTTATTAAATAGCATTACATTAAATTAAAAATGATAGTTTGCATGAATAAATGAAGAAGGCTGTAACAGATGTAGGCACGTCGAAGTATCAGTTCACATAAGCCTCAGGCAGCAATCAACAATCTTCCCTAGGTTGTATTTTTAGGTCGCCCTCTGATGAACAAAAGAAAAAATATGTATTTTTTTAATGCAGATGAAAACAGTTGCTTTGGCACAATCCCTCCAATGGTCTGCGTGACGAATGGCATTCAAGACATCTGCAACAGTACAGGAATGACTCGGGTCAATGTTTGCTTTGGGAGGAAAGTCTTCTCATCCGGATCGCGGCGTTCTTCATGCAAGTCTGATTAAATCCGACCAATGACGGCTCTGTTGAGTGCAATCCAGTAACAAATGAACGTAGTCTGTCATTAGTCTCTATTCCAGCCACTCTAAATGAAGCGTTACCTATGTGCCGTCTCCCTGACCTTGATTTCAACTTCGAGACAAATGCTTGATGTGATTCAACAAGCACATATTGGAGGGTCATTTTGAAAAGTGTCTCTTACCGGCTATAACGGAGTCTCCTTTTTGTAGTTAAACCCAGGGTCCGATCCTTCAATCTGCAGTTTCAGGGCTTGTTTAAGGCTTAGCTCGGTTTCCCCGATGGGATAGTTCTCTAGAACATCCTGGTGGCCTCTGTGCTGTCCGGCCCGAGGAACTGATACCCTACCCAGGAAAACCTGATTACTATGTAGATGATAGTTGGGGTTGGTCATGATGCCGTTTCTCTTCTTTTCAGCAGCGCTCTGCTGCTGGATGAAGAGTTGATCCTGGTCCTGTCCCCTTTCCTGCTGAATTGAACCCCCGATCACGATCTTACAGTGGGGATCCTTCACTGAAATGTTAGCTACCGACTTGTTGAGAGCGATCCTCTTGTCAAACTGCGTCATCTCGTACTCCAACACCTGACTTTGTGTCGATCCACTGTTCTTGATTTTCTTCTTGTCTCCCCCTTTACTATTTGATGTCCCATTTCCGGTCTTACTTCCCTTTGTTGACTTGAGACCAGGTTTCAACTGAGACCAGTCGAAGTCATTGGATGGAGATGGTGGCTGTTGACCAATGGACTTGGTTGTGGAGGAAGGGGACACAATGGACTGCCTGCTCCGGCTGCGAGGCAACGAGTGCTGTTGGATTTGTTCTGTGAATGTCAGTCCATGAAAACTGTCGATGGGCACAGTCTGTGCTGTGGCTGTGGAGGATGTGGTTCTCAGGGAGGAGTTCTTTGAGCTCTTAAGAGAATTATTCGACAAAGAGGATTTCTGTCTATCTACAGTGGAATCAGGAGATTCTGACGGCGAACTGAAAGCATGGACGGGTCCGTTGGGTATTCCGCGTCCAGACAACTGCATATCTCCTGCCCCAGTGCTGCCAGAACTACTTGATTTAATGGTGAGGGACTGCATTTTACCAGTCACAGCCAATGGTGTTTTTTCCTCCATGGTGTGTACTGGGGATGGATTGCAGCCATTTAAATTTGAGGCCCCGTACTTTTCCAGAAGTTTTATGATCATCGTGTGGCCTCCTTTCGCTGCCACTCTCATCGCTGTGCGTCCAAACTGGTCAGCGTGGTTGGGGTCGGCGCCATTTTCAAGAAGTATTTGCACGACATCGATGTGACCCTCCTGTGCAGCTATGCCCAGCGCTGTTGCTCCCTGGTTGCATGTATGATCCACGTGTGTCCCATTTTCTATCAGAAACTGTACGACTTTAGTGTGGCCTTGCCATGCAGCAGACTGGAGGGCTGATCGCTTCTCATTGTCACAGGCGTTCACATCACCGTGATAGTTAATCAGCAGCCTCACCATTTCAACATGCCCTTGCCAGCAGGAAACGTGGAGGGCTGTTCTCCCTTCAGTGTCACTAGCTTCCACATTTGCTCCATTTTCAAGGAAATACTCTGTCATGGCCAGCTGATTTTCAAGTGCCAGTATGTAGAGTGTCGGGCGTCCGTCTGCGTCTTTGTAATCTATGTCGGCACCGTGGCTCAGCAGCAGCTCTACTATGTCCCTGTGGCCTTCCAGTGCAGCCACCCTGAGAGAATTCCTCCCATCATATCCCTTCTGGTCAATGCACGACTTGTTTTCCAGAAGAATTTGCACACAGTCATAATGTCCCTCTTGTGCAGCTAATATCAGCGGTATTCTACCATCATTATCTACCTCTGTACAACGAGCGCCTTGCTCGATAAGGGCATCGCACACTTGACGGTGGCCCTCAAATGAAGCCATGTGCAGTGGGGTCCAGCCTGCATCATCCCTGTGGTTCTCATCCAGACCTCTGTCCAGCAGAGTTCTGACCACCTCCACGTTACCCTGAGCAGACGCAATGCTCAGCACAGTCCTTCCCTCACTGTCGATGCTATCGACAGCAGCACCCCAGAAGAGTAAGGTGTTGACAACTGAGGCGTGGCCCATTGATGCAGCAGCAAGAAGAGGGGTGCGGCCATTGTTGTCAGTATGATCCACATCGGCTCCACCTTCCAAAAGCAGATCAACTACATCGACGTGTCCTTCATAGCCAGCCACAAGGAGAGGGGTCATGCAGTCTTTGTCACAGTGGTCGACCTCTGCTCCCCTGTCGATCAGAAGGCTCACGACAGAAGCATGGCCTTTGCTTGCAGGAACACAGAGAGCAGCGACGGAGAGGGCAGTCCTCCCATCCACATCTTCATGATTAACTTCGGCCCCGTGGTCTAAGAGGTGCTCAACAATCTCTCTGTGCCCCATGTATGCTGCAGCAATGAGAGCTGTTCTTCCTTCATTGTCTGCCTTGTTGACCTCAGCTCCATGCTGAAGAAGATTCAACACTATATCCTCGTGACCTCCCCAAGCTGCAGCTCTCAGAGCGGTTCTACCGTCCGCATCAGCACAGTCCACCTTGGCACCAGCGTAGAGCAGAGCCGATACAACCTCTGAATGTCCCCCCCAGGCTGCTGAGCGGAGAGCCGTCCATCCATCATGATCTGTGTGGTTGATGTTGGCCTCACAACCAATTAGGCAGTTGACCACTTTGGTATGGCCCTGCCTTGCAGCAAGAGTAAGTGCCGTTTGTCCGTGGTTGTCTTCCAGCTCCATGTTGGCCCCTCTAGATATTAGCAAGTTGACCACATCAAGGTTTCCACTGTATGCAGCGTTGGCCAGCAGAGTTCTTCCACTGGAGTCGCACTGGTTCACGGATGCCCCATTGTCAAGTAATGTCCTTATTGAGTCCTCTCTCTCCAGGGCCTGTTGTACAATACATGAGGCGTGATCATCCTCATTGTTAACATGAGCTCCAGCTTTGACCAGAAGTTGCAGAACTTCCTGTTCTCTTGGTATGGAGGTGGTCAGGGAGTCACCAGCAGGAGTTCCATTCCAAACCATCCAAAGAGCCAGATTGTACGGCTCAATCTGAAGATTGGAATTGACAAGGTGTAGAGCGAACTCCTGCACTTCGAGGGGTTTCAGCTGCTTTGCCCGGCAGGTGTAACTCATCGCCAACATCCTATGTCCCTCTGCTGCATTGCACAAGTACTTCTGGGTGCAATGCTTAACATCCAGTAGCCACTCTGCAAAACTGTAGTGAAAAAGGATTTTAGTAGTCCCGAGGCCATCGACCAACAACTTGGAGAGAATGTCCATCTTTTTCTGAAACTCTTCCATAGTTAGTGTCATGTTTTTGGTCCACACCGCATGGTACAGTTCTTTGACTGTGAGGGGCCTGCGAGTTGCCAGGATGACATTGAGGATGGGTTGGACTTTGGCAAACTGTTTTCTGACAAAGAGTCTCTGACAGAGCCACAGGTAGAGGCCGTTGAGCGTCCCGGGGATGTCACGTATCTCACGAAGCATGATGAAACTCTCCACAACGCCATCCAGCACACGCTCCAGGTAGAGGAAGCAGCCGCTGCTCTTGATGTGAAGTTGGTTGAGCATCTCGGCCGTCTCCTTGGTGAGGTGTTGCCTCAGGGCCTCCTCCTGGTCCAGTCTGTGAAGGATGTACTGTTGCACATCCTTGACAATGTAGGCCTTGCGTAGGTCGTCGAGGCTGATTTTACGGAAACCTGGAAGAGAAGAAAAAGGACATTAGACAAGTGGGATAACAGATATATAACCTGTGGCAGAGATCCAGAGGATGAAAGGGCAATGCAAAAATAACTTGGTAGGTTGGTGTTTATATTCCATACACACACACACTAAAGAGGTGTGAGCAGTCGAAGGAGTCTTAGTTAATGATGATTAGTGTTACTTTCCCCACACTCCCCCTTGAGTTATAATCCTGAGTCTGACCTTGAGATCATACCCAGTATTTATCCACTGATCTTGTACCTTTGGATAATTAGGTTAGACCGACCTTTAATTTCCTAAGGCACGGGATAATTAACAGTAAAGCTGTGGTGTTAAAGAAAAGCCTTTCAGAGGAATTGAGAGCACGACCCCTCTGGCTGCTGGAAGCAGACATGATCAGCAGGAGTTCGCTATCAATTCAGACCATAAAGCAGCAACGAAAACAAAAATCATTCCAATTAGCATTCTTTAATGTGTCTGGTGCAGAAGCAATTTCAGCTGTAATCAGTTAAAACGGGTAAACATGGCTCATGTGATGCATGCATAACTTTAAATTACGCTTGTGCCGATTCAAAGAAGAAATAAGAAAGTCTCTCCAGTAAGATTTTAAATGACAGAGTATAATCTACATCCACTGAAGCTCGACTGCTCATTCAACCCATCCATTGACTATAGAGGTTATTAGAGCTTAATCAGCAGGAGCAAATCTGCAATAAGGGCTGCAAAAGTTTGAATCGTGGGAGAGCAAAGGGGACATCACTTCCATCCCTGGAGCCCATCAATGATCTGTAGAACAGCTCTCCAGTGCCTCATTCATTATGGCCCCACATGCTCCCGGCTCAGACCTTTAGAAATCCTTCAGAGGAAAAAGCACCGAAATGATCACAGTGGGTCTTAATGAATGATCTTTAATAGGAAATTCCTCTCGGTGCCGAGAAAAAGATGGCCCCTTAATGGCCTCGGCTAATGGGCATTCAGTGAACTTCCCTGCATGTTAAAACAATCTGCTCGTGGTCTGTGCAGCCAGGGGCGAGGAGAGCATTTCTGCATACTTGTATTTACAGTTCCCATGGTTCTCGGGGGGGGGGGTGTTACTGGGACAGGGACGAAAAAAACATTATTGATATACAGTACTGCACCATTTGCAATGACTTACAGTCTTTCTTCCACAGCTAATGCGTCTGAGCCAGTTTAATTCAGCTCTGTGAAAAGGTCCACTTTATATGCCAGGCTGAGCACAGACTCATTACGATTAACTTAAAAAAATTAGGCGATTAGGGTTTTCGATTTTTGGCTTCTTCATATTGACGGAGCATTTGATGTTCTCTCCCCGGGAAAGTGCTCTTACAGATTTTAATGAAAAGAATCAATTCAGCAAAAAAAAAAAAAAAAATCAGCACCTATACATTTTTTAATCCCCAACAGTGAAACGTGATTGCTTTGATTATACAACACCACTTTTTCCTGTACACAACTCGACTGTCACCGCGCCCCGAGGCGGGGCTTTGTTCACCCGACTGCTCGTTTGTGGCGAGAGAAGGCGGCGAAATCTTCTTCCACACGGGCCCAGCGGTGACCGCACCTGGACGCCAGATAACCCGATGAGTTTAACAACAGTTCCCAGCGACAGTTTGGACGACGAGCTCCCGGTAAACAGAGGAGCAATTGGCTTTTTTCTTTATCATCTGCTTCTGAGTTTGTTTTAGATAAGCTCACAACCCACTGAACAGCACCTCGCAGTAATCTCCCTTTACTTCGTCCTTGAGGCTTTTGTTTGCATTTTCAAACTGCGATAAAACTGTTGAAATGCAAACATTCACGCCGGAGATAATGATGAGATGTATTCTGGTATCATTTCGAACATGGCAGGAGGAGAGGAGCAGAAAAATCTGTTTCTGGATTAACTCTAATAAAACACACACTCTGGTTGGAATTCATAATATTTATGACAGAGTTGCTAACCCTCAGAGAAGTGGAATTCTTAGGATTAATGATGATTTATTATAATAGGGATCATATGGACGGACACATGTAGTTCTGCAGTTCTGCAATCTAAACCAGAACAAGCCTTGGATACATAGGAAAACAATAACCTCCTGAAAACAAATCCATACTCTGTTTATTCTGAATATTCATGGCTGCAGATTAATGTTTCACCAAAAAGCGGGGCAGCTGCACAAACAGTTTGGATTAATAAAGCTATAAAGTATTTCTCTCCTGCATTGTACAATATAATTGCCCAATCATTGCAGCAACTCGATGACCCTAACCCACTTTCGGTCTGTCATTGTTTTCGGAGGCCGTGTGCAGTTTTCCAACCCTCCACGCTCTTTTCTCCGGCTGCGTGACCCCCTGCACCAGCTCGCACATTCCACCAGACAGACCCATGGGAAGCGAGCGAAGTAACTACACGTAAAAAAAAAAACTCAGGCACGTCTATCTTCAACCGTTAAATATGTTCAATATTTCCTAAAACCTTTGCACAATACAAACTCATAAATCACGACAGTAGCCTGGGAAGAGCTGTAATGGGTTGTTATGATTCTGGGAAAGGTTAACTCGGGGGGTTTCAGATCAAAAAGATACGGGAGCACTTGAAGGCAGCGCACGATCCTGATGTGCGTACCTGTTCCCTCTGTGCACACTATCTCCTCTGGCTCCGACTTCAAGCATCAACGATCAAGTTTCAGCCTCTCGTGAGATCATCAGAGGACTTTTCCCTCTTTATCTCCTAATTTTCTCCAGCGTTTTGTTTTAAAAGCCAAACTAGCTGGTGAACATGCTCCACAAGCCTCCTTCCACTTGTATCTGTGATTGGTGAACGTTGCCTTTGCACAATCACAAGTGTCTTAGTCAACAAAGTGACATCATGTGAATATTTGATCACGCTGTCATGTTTTAAGAAAGACGTCTGAGGCCTGCTGTGATCCCACGCCCGTGTGTGTGTGTGTGTGTGTGTGGTGTGTGTGTGTGTGTGTGTGAATTTCTGCTGCTCTGACGTCACTGCCTTCGTTCTCATACTCCTTCTGGACCAAATCCTTCTTTGGACATTCTGGGTTTGTTCCAGCTGGGACAGGAAACCCGCTCGCTGAGAAAGCGGGGGAAGAGGCCATTAGGGGGGGAAACAGGGATTTCAGCGGACTAAGAGGAAAAAGAAAAATATTTTGACTTTTAAAAAAAGTGTGACATTCCGTCTCCTGATTTACTCCGTTCACTCAGGGACTGAGAAAAACATCGAGTGTGGAGATTCGTTGTGAATATTTTTCTCAGGGGAACAAAAGAAAATGCTTCTGTGCTGTAGTTTATGATGAACAGTTTCTCCTACATTCCACGGTCGCTGACACGCCAATTATGAAGATACAGTGAAAGCTGGAGGTGGGAGGAGGAGGAGGCTGAAATTTGACTGCAACCACATGAAATAAAGCAGATGCCTGGATTTCTGTTAAAACACTATTTCTGTGAGAGAGAGAAAAGAAAAGAAACGAAGACGTGAAGCTACACTCACACTGTGTTCTGTCTGGAAATGGCGTTTTTCAAACTGAAACTATTTCCGTCCACACAAGCGTTTTGGATCTGGATCAGTTTTACTCCCTGCACGTGCACTTGCTGGTGTAGACAGGGAGTATTGGGTTGTTCGCTAATGAGCTCGGCTACAAGAAATTGCGATAAGCATGTTGTGCATGTTGTATCTTGCAGAATTTAATGGCACAACAGCTGTTAGCAAAGACAACAGGTCAGAAACGCTGGTAATTGATTATCCTCGTTGAATTCTACACGAGTCTGATGCCAGTTGTTTTCTTCCGGAAAGGGGGGGGGGGGGGTCGTGTGATAGGAGCCTGACGAATCAACGAAGGCTACATCGTGATTGAAAGAACCAATCAGCAGGAAGTGGCGAGTGTCTACGTCATTGTTTCCGAAACATCCGTGTCTGCCCCGTCCAGACTGAAACGCTGCTCCTCAGTTTTCAAACTATAACTTCTGTTTCTACGCACCTCTAAAACTCCAAAACTCATTTTCAAAATGTTAAAGTACGGATTCAGCCTAATAGTCTCCGGTCAGAACAAGCAGAAGAAGAAAGAGCTTTTCTGAAACAGCACTTGGAGGAGGATGGCCGACAGTTTCCACTTCATCAGCACACATCACTTTATAAGGCCTGGATGTCAGCTGTAACGTCATGGCATGATTTCTGCCCAACTCGTGCAGATTCAACACTAAAACCACCACATGGGGAAAGTCATCCGACCTGTATTTCATGTCTGTGGTGTAACAGGAACTACTATTAAGCACTACAGAAAAATGCAAGAACTCACGTTGGCTATAAAATGTCCAGATGCTCTCCAAGAACAATTTTATTTCCTTCCACAGTTATGACGACCTAGATTTTTGCGCTATTAGACGGGGGGGGGGGGGGGGCTACACAAACTGTAGCTGTGTACCGTGAGGACGGTTCAGGGTCTGAACAAAGGCGACTGCTAAACAAGCAACAAATGACACATTCATCAGGGTGAGGGACGCAGCTCCTGAGTCCAGGCCTCGCAGACAGCTGCTGCTCGTTACGGAACTGGAAACCGTCCACAGGAGACAGAGCCTCGCCTACAAAAGAGGGACTGTTTGCCCTGTAGATTAATTTTTCAGATGACAAATGAGGCGGCGTGCCTGCGTGCGTGCACATCGAGGAGAGAGGGGTCCGAGCTCATCAACCTGGACTTCGGAATGGCAAGGTCTGAGATCTGGCACGTTCTTTGCCAGAGACACCATCTTAAGTCATCGGATCCATAAAGAAAACAGAAACCCAAGCCTCGCTGCCCTCTCCTCGGGCCCTCCAGTAAACCCTCGCTCGACAAACGTCTGCTCGACAGCTGCAGTGTTCCCCGCTCCAAAAAACACGAGCGCCAACCTCCTAAACACAAGTATGTGGACGAGAGTCAGCTCCAACGGTTTGCAAACAACAGCCTTTTGAAAAGAGTGCTGCCATTTAAGCCTTGAAAAACGCTGCTGAGGACCTTGTTTGGTTACACACACGCTGATTTCTGCTCTGACAGACAAATAAAGACACAACTTTCTATTTCATCTGGGATAAATGTGGTTTATTCACAAGTGAGAGGAGACAAAGCAAAGCACCAGGGAGCTTCGGCTTCAATAAGCCCCTAATTCAGCTGTGCAGAATGAAATCTCTGTATCTTCACTGCCGCACTACACGAGCATCGGCGCAGACACTGGAATTATTACAGTTTAACAATTAATTCGTGTAGCGCTGGAGGCAGCGCACATGAAAACACTCCTGCCCCAACACGCCTCTCGCTGAATCTCAAACAGGACGTGAGAGGGGTTTCCAGTCAAACCTGTCGCGGTGCAGCTGAGCAGGGCAGACGGGGTGGGGGGTGGGGCAAACAGGAATATACTTAACACACAGCAGCACGGCTCAGTGGGAGAGGTGCACTCTGAGGCTGTGGTTTTAAGACTACGTCTCTGCTGCTGCTATACGTTTACATGGACACACGATATTCTGATTTTAATGTTATTAGGTCAACAGTGAGAACGAGACGCTGCCATGTGAACAGCATTTTCCGAATAAGATCAATTTCTGAATAAGGAATAATCAAATTAAGACAATGTGGAGTCTTAACAGGATTATGTAGACATGTTTACGTCTTAAGTACATTTACCAACTGCTCGACAAGATGGAGAAATAAAAAATGAGATGTGGCTTTTGCAAATTTAGACAGAAAACACCCAAAATGGCTCAGCATCGTATATTAAACTATTTCAGGTCGAGGTTTTAAAACTGGTGGAATAAAGTTGCATGTAACGGTGTAGTGGATATAATGATGATGTGAGTTATAATAAGACTATGATAGGTAAAAGGAATATTCAACTAGCAACTCATTCTGAATAATCAGTCGTTGGAACAGTGGAGAGTTTTCAAGCATCTGAAATAGAGAATTTGGAAAGCTGCTGCTAGTTTGAAAACTCTCACGTTCTGAAATAATTTGTCATTGGTTATTATCGGTAACGACTCGAATGCAAAGCTTATAAACAGTTCAGAGTTCCACCTCGTCATCAGTCCGATAATTCACCACCGCAGTTTCTCGTTTGTTGTGTTTCCTGTGTGTTCCCAGAGCAGACAATCTAGTTCCCTGAATGGTGGCGTGCGTCTCCAGGTGCGCTCGTGCGGTTTTGGGGATTATCTCTGATACAAAGCAGAGACTGATGGAGCCATCAAACCACCTGCGTGAAGAAAGGAACATCCATCTTACGAACAGTTGTGTGGAACACTGCCTGCACTGAGATGCTGAGGTTTTTCCGTTCCAGCAGCTGAAGGAAAAATCTGACCGTGCCTCTGAATGACAGAAGCTCATTAAGACGGTGACAAGAGGCCGAATCGTAAGGCAGCGCACCTGGTCACTTACAAGCCTCCTCTCTCCGAATTCCACGGCAGATAACTCGGAGAGAGTTGTCACCGTATACATCACAGAGCGTCTTCCTGCAGCTGCACGGACGACTGGAAATTTCATCCCAGTGAAATAACAGAGAGTTCAGCCAAGAACACACAGAGCGACAGTACATAAATGGTATTAAAACCTTATCCAGACTGTGTGTTCGCTGGATCCTGACCTATATATTGTTTGGCTGATAATATGAAACGCTCACAAATATACCTGGTTTATGTTTGCAGATATAAAACTGTTATTTGACAGAATAAATGCAAAATAAGGCAACAATTTAAGTTTATTTCTCACAATAACAACTCTATACATTAGGCTGTATTTGTGTTGGCCTGTTATTTAAAGTTATTTATGTATAAATTCATGTTTAAACTCATAAGGATTTAATAACGACATCTTAGGAATCTTTGCCAATTTTTTTATTCAGTCAATATCAGTATTTTATTCATATCGCCAAGCCTAATCCTTTTTATTATTTTAACCTTTATTGTAAATCTTTTAAATGCTAAATAGGATCCACGAAAAGCCATGAAATTAAAAAATGATTTAGCCTCCGGTCCTGCCATTTGAAAGTCGGCTTTCTTCTTCAAACTAAAATAGCCTGTTTCCTTTTGGAGAATCTTGAAGGTGGCACTAAGCTCCTGTTGTGCAGGGAGTTCCCACTCGCTCAAACTTCCCCTCAATATCTTCCTGTGTTTCTGTTCATCATTACACTGGCTGACCTCCAGGTGACCTCCCTTCTCCCTGCCGCCACATGTTTCCATTCACCTGCACCAGGGACCACTCGTTCGTGCATGTCAGTCGTGTTTTATTAGCCATCAAGTCAAACAAGCCATTATCTGCCATCGCGAATGCGGTGCCAGGAAAGTCTGGAACCATTTTGGTGAAACGATTTCACAGGGAAACGTCCCGACAACCGATTCGACACCAGGAAAGCTCTGTGAAATCGAGTTACTTGCAAAGTCATCCCTGGCCTGCAGGTCACCAGGCAGTGTGCTGTTCACAACAAGCAACTGGATTTACTTTCGAGACTTTTACCCTGAAGCAGAAGAAGCAACGTGCCAAGAATTCAATTTCAACTCAAGTTAAACGAAGACTTAATTAAAAAAAAATACCCTCCAATTAAAGCAGAAAACGACAAGCCGTGCTCTGTGCTGCACCCCTGATGAAATAAAAAAAAATCTCGAGTCTATAAAAATTTGGCAGGGGCATGCCGCATACCGAAGGGGCATCACCTCGAGAGGAAAGGGGCCCAGCGGTTCGTCAGCCATGTTCAGAATCATGTTACCGCAGTGCAGCACCCAAGGTGTTCGAGGTACAGACACGTTAGACCTGTAATTTGCCCGGCTGTCAGACTGCATGACGGTAAATTACAGTATTCAGCGAGGATTATGGTCTTCGGCTCATCCAAAGTGAGGCTCAACATGCAGCCTCGCAGACGACAACTCATAAATGAATATGGACATAAATCAGCTTGTCTGTGTAAGCCACTTTCAAGAAGGGGGGGGGGGGGGGGGGGGGGGGGGTGGTAAGCTAATTAAATATACCTCGCTCTCGTTGCCCGGGAATCGAGGCACAGAGACGATCTGAAGTGAGAACTCTAAGAGGAGAGAACAGAGGAGGCTTTTATTGTGTTTCGGTTGCAGGAGGCATCTGTCAAATGTTCCCTTTGGTTTGGTGCAGAGCAATTTAGGCTCCCTGGTGAAGGCTGCCGCCCGGACAAGATGTGTTGGAGTTGGCTTTAAAGTCCTTTAAACCATTAAATAAAAGCTTTTTACACTTTCTGCTTAAAGGCTGCCTCGGAGCTCCCTCCACTCTCAGTCCGCAAAATTGTTCTTGGCGCGTAAACCTCTCATAAAACTCACAATTTTTTTTTTATTTCACAGTCGAGTCTCAGATTCGTCCAATCGTCACGTCAATGATGCCGCAACATTTACTGGGTTAGTCTGTAAGCAGAGCCATCTTTGTCTCTCTTCAGGGAGCATTCCACAGCCCAGAAGAAATAAACCGTCCTCGCTGCTTTACGACTGTGTTTGTGTTGTCTGTCGGCCAGAAGAACCCGCGGTCGCACCAGTGAGGTCTCGCATTTGACCAAAAAAAGAAAGTAGAAAAACAAAAAAGCACATCCAGGGAGATGTTAAGAGTTCGGTTGACCCTTTTTTTTTTTTTTTTTTGCGCCAGCACGGCCTTGCCCTGTGTCAGATTCCCCCCACGCATGCCTCGGGACAAAGGGCTGCTCAGAGCGGCGGAGGAGGGCGCGCACTTTTTAAAACAGGGCTGCTCTTTTTCGTTTCTGTGATCATTGGGTGGTAAATCAGCTCCGTCTCTTGACAGGGCGCCTAAAGAAAGCTCCATTCACGGTGGTGAGAGCGGAGGTGGGAGATGCGGTTCAGGTTCTTGCTGGGGTAGGACTGCCCCTCTCTCCAATGACATAGAAACGCAGGAAACACCCCCCCCCCCCGCCCCAGGGTTGCATAAGCTGCTTCAAGACGGTGTGGACAATCTGAGCATTTTCCAGAAGGGGCTGTATGAGAGGACGCAAATGTCTGAGTCAGTTGCTCCAGACATTTTTTCCGTACATCTTCCAGCCAGCACCCCTAGTAAAATATCCGGAAAATACATAGCAACGAAAAAACTGTACAGACGCAAATATTTCAGGATTAAAAAAAAGAGGAGCCGTCCACGTAGATATGACGCTGATGAAGATGTCGACGGGATTTGAGAGCTTTTGGGGATATTAGCGCCAATTTAAATGTTTCCGTTCACAAAAGATTATGATTTCTACAGTGGAATTCATATGTCACGTCCTGCCTCCTGCTTGTATTCCACATTGTTGTGAAGGTCAAATCTTCTGCTACGCCAATTTTCTGGAGATAATGTCCAAAAGGCGATATTTGAGCTTGATCCAAAGTACCCAATTTCCTGGACATTATCCACAGTTTCTTAAAAGTGTGCATTTCTACAGCTATATAAAAAAACCTACTATAGAACCTACATGCTTCAGACTATACAAAAATGACCCACAGTTTAAACTCGGGCATGTGCAAATGTGTCACCCAAGGAAAGGAAATGAGTAAACCCTCCATCGAAATGCCTCACAGGATGAGTGTCCTCTTGAAGCGGCCGCACGCTCCTGTAACATTCCTCAGACCCGAGCCAGGAATATAACTGTCTTAATTACAGCTGTGATTCATAACTAAGAGGGGCTTTTATGTGTGGGTTGCTTTTTCTGTGTGTGTGTGTGTGTGTGTGTGTGTGTGTGTGTGTGTGTGTGTGTGTGTGTGTGTGTGTGTGTGTGTGTGTGTGTGTGTGTGTGTGTGTGTGGCTGCTTCACAAGTTTCTGGCGGGTAGAAGCCCTCGACTCCTGCCAAGTGCCCCTCGTGACCAAGTAGAGGAACCAAGAGCAGAAATTGGTAAAAACAAAAAAACAAAAAATGGAAATAATACTGCATTTTATGATAGTGGAAATCAATCTAATTGAAGTCGCAGTAACGCGGCAGAGCTGGAATGTGGAGCTATTATCTTTCACGGCTGCAGCAGAACACACCGACACTGTATTATTATAACCACTGGCACTGCAGCAGTCGAATCCAGGCCTTCTCCATCCGTCCTCATCCCTCGCTCGTGTTGGCTTTTCTCGCACGATCCTAAGTACGGCTTGCACTGGGGTTTTTTATTTTGTGTTTCCTTTAAACTGGGTTGTATCATTGTCATCTGCCTCCTCCTGTGCTGCCGGATTAGTAACGAGATGCTTCCATGCGGGAGGAGAGATTTGAGAGGCAGTAATTCTCGTCTCTATTATCTCAGATCTTAAACATATTTCTTTCTTCCGACTCCATGTGGCCCGTTCTTCTGAAAGACGGTTCTATGTAGATCCAAAAGACGGTTTTGATTATAGATAAAGATTCTCATCTTCTCACTACACGCTCTAAAATTTCTGTTCTTTGAATTTTTTAATTAAATCCTTTATTTTCTTTAAAAATATCCTTTGGAGGAATCTGCGTATTTACTGCAGGGATTTAGATCAGGAGATTACTATCGTATATCAGGAAGTGTAGCTGGAACAAGCGGCCGGATCAGTTTAGATTGAGACTGGAAACCGCCCGACTGGGTCCAAAGGTAACAGCATCTTTAAAGATCATTAATTATCACGTTAAGTCTCATTTTCCTTTTTATGACGGGCCGAACAGCGCTGCATTATGTCTTAACCATGAAGTCTCTCAGCGACAAGCAAAGACTCTTAGATTCCTGCTCTAAAGAGGACGTATGAGGCGTTTTCTTTATATTTCTGATAAGTTTGGTTTGAATTTATTATCTAATGTTGTGAAAACGAGGTGAAACGTCATGATTGACAGCTGAGTCTGTCTCGTGATTGGTTGTTGGCATCTACTGTATCTGTGGGACTTCGCTATCGCGGCTTTAAAGATGGCAGCGTTCATGTCCGGGATGTTTTGGCTTGATTTCCGGACAGAGGGAGGAAGTGGAGACACTCTATGCTAACACCCTGATCAACACTGGGCAGATGGTCGCCATTACAGTTCAGTGATAAAAAGATCACACACTAGGCTGGATTGAAGTGTAGGGGGGGATTAACATTATTAAAATGAGCTTGTAATTAATTTAATGCAACCATAAAAATAAAAAAAAAGGCAAATTCTAATAACCCTCCAGTAGATTTCTGCACAGATCCAGGAGCCGTTTTCTGATTCAGCACAATGTAAATCTGAATCTGGAGAAAATGTCACCTTTATGTGCATGTTATGACATTATGAGAGGTTGAGGTATGAGTTGTCTAAAAGTGTCTGAGGCTGTTTCTATGGTTCAATCCAACCCCCTGTCTCCCCCCCGCCCCCTCTTTCCCCTCACCACTGCTCTGCCCCGCTGCCGGAGGCCTTGTTAAATTGGCACAGATTCTACCCCAGCTCCAAACCAAAATCGCTGCCTAAGTGTTTCCACTCCGCTACCCCCATCTTGGTCTTACAGTAGCACAGCACACAGAGGGGGTGAGCTGTAGGTCTGCTGTCACATGGGAGGGGAAGAAGCTGCAAACTACAGAGTGCAGTTCAGTTTTTGTTACAAGTCCGTGCTTATTTACATCTCAGGACCTAAGTCAAAGTGAAGGCACGAAGACTGAAGTGATATATATATATATATATATATATATATATATAAAGTGAGTCAGCCAGAGGGACACGCTGCACAACTCTCGAACTGCTCCTCTCCAACAGAACGGCCTTTGTTTGTGAGGCATTAGCCGGGCGGATGCGAGCGAGGCATTCTGCAGCAGAACCCAGAATGCCTCCTTCTTCCTGCTCGGTCTCAGAGGTGTCGAAAACTTCCCGAAGCACATTCCACTGCGAGTCGGACACGAGGAACAACAGCAGAGTGAGGAGAGAAGGAATCCAGAGCGCCGTCTCTCAGAAATCTTAAAAAACGCGTCACAGCAGATTTTCTGGCCACCGGCTTCTCCTCAGCAGCGTGACCCCGGCGGTTAAAGGTCATTACTCAAACTTTATCGACACTATATTCACACCGCCGCAACGTTCCCATCACCGCAGACCAGAGTATACTGGGAAACCCTCACAACCTCCGCCCCAGACAAAACAGGCCGCTCGTATAAAATAGGAGTTGGCTCTGCACCGAGCGTGAAAGTGGAGTGTATTGGCAGGTCACGGCCATCTCCGACTTGTAAACAATATGGAGGGTATTTTTAGGGGACACTTGGCCTCAATTTAATCCTCTGAAGTCCTTTGGTCTATTTTAGGTCCAGTGCTGCATGAATAAGCAGCATTCACACCGCTGTGCTCATAATAAGGCGCACAAGCTAATCGAGGACACGGCGAGCGTGTTTGTGTGCAGGTCTACATCCGTTTGTGTGTGTGAGGGGGGGGGGGGGGGGGGGGTGAAGGGGGACCGGTCTTGCAGAAGAATTTCCAGTGTTGAACTAAAAGCGGAAGACTGGACCTAGACAAAACAGAGACGCTGCTAAAAGCATCAGAAAAGAGGAAGGCCACAGCTCATTGTGGCTCGGGAGCATCTCAATGCACAAACTCAATGGGAAGCGATGAAAAGCCTAAATACAGGAGATTCCAATCTAGAACGGCGTGTTTGTCCATTAAAAAAAGAGAAACCAAACACACGTCCTTCACCCCTTTAAAGCTGCTGTCGTCACATCTGATGTGCGAGTGCGGTTCTGCTCCTCTGTTCAAACGGAGGGTTTTTTGCCTTTGAACGCCAAATTGTCGGCCAATTGGAATAAGAGCCTGACAAAAGCTTGGCCATCGTCAAAGGGGCCAGGGGAATAATAAAAAATAAAAAAAATAGGAGAAAGTGAATGAGAGCCAGTGGAACAGGAAGAAAGAAATGACAGAAGATAAGTGCAGTTTATCTGATTGTTCCAAGATGAAATTCCCTTCAAATCATATCAAAAAAGAAACAGACAGCTCTTCAGCCACAAACAGGCACAAACTCCCAGAGATTCTCTGAAGTGATGTTAGATGCACTCCGTATATATAAAACCTGCTGATTTAAAACCTGTGGCTCGGGACAGATTCAGCACGAAGTACACACACACACACACACACACACACACACACACACACACACACACACACACACACACACACACACACACACACACACACACACACACACACACACACACACACACACACACACACACACACACACACACACACACACACACACACACACACACGACAAACCAGCAAACACGATTAAATGCAAATTCCCGGCAGAAGAAAGACAAAAAATTAAATATAAAACTTCTTTTCTGTCGGTGGGCTGGAGGTTTTTTGGGGGAAAAACGCTGCGAGGATGCTTCACACTGCTGCGCCGCTCTGATACCTGATCCAGAATCTCATCTCGCACTCGGGCTCTCGCGTAGGAGCTTTGATCTCGGAGGAAACGTGTGGGTCGGCATGTCTTTGCAAAATTACGGGAGTGGGCAGCTCGAGCATCACGGCCGGTTTGTTTCGCATGACGAACACAAAAGGGCTCCACCCTCCCGCTGCCACTTCTTTTAACAACCAAATCAACACAAGTTCACTTCAACCATAACTCTCTCATTTACTTTGCTTTAACGTTGTTGAGTCGAGGTGTGAATCAATCCAAATGGACGCTCCGATAACGGTGATGCCAAACTGCTCCGTAAAAATCAATACACAGTTGACACCCATTGTAAAACAGGGCTCAGGTCTAAGAGCGCATCACAGGGCTCATTAAACCCAAACGCACCAACGTATTCATCAATCAGCGCGGCAATTACTTTCTTGATTAATTGTTTTGTCCATAAAACGGCAAAAAATTATAAGAATCCTCATGACAAGTTCCCAACTTTCTTCAAATCCCAGTCTGAAAAATATTCAATATTCAATATTAGCTCATACCTCCGCCAAGGTTCAACGGTCGCCTTAAATTCAATTAAACACACACTCATAGATATCAGGCTACTAAATAGATCCATGACTTTCGACTGATATATCGTATACATTTTATTTTAATCCCCAAAAGCAGCATCGACCCCCAAAAATACACATAGGTTGAGCTTTAATACCGACCTGACGATCAAGTAACATGGGGAAGAAGAACAATTTAAATCGAGATTAGATTTTAAATTTAGCACTTAAAGATTAGCACCTCATTTTATTTGTCAAAATAATAGTAATAAGCCAGAAATACGACAGTTCACTACTCTTATAGAGTAGAAGTGTTCTTTAGTCAGTATACAAAAGGAAAAGTGGCTCATTCAGCCGTAAACCTGACTTCCTGCTTCTCCTCAGCGAGGAGTAGCTGATGAGCGACGGCTGGGATATTACGTAATGATTTAAGGGGCGAGAGAGGGCACGAGAAGCTCCCACGTTCAGCGGTTCAGCGAAGGTAGAGGAGGAAACACGCAGCAGAGCGAGCCTGCGGCGCAGACTTCCTCCCACACAGCCAGGTCCTCGATGAATGTTGAGCCAGCTCATCAGCACGGAGTGGGCTGCTGGCCTGACAAGGAGATAATAGCAGCCGGGCGGGTGCGGTGTCATCGGACATGAAGGAAGAGGTCTGTGGCCGTGACCCTGATCTCACCGGGCAGGCCGACGTGCTAGAAAACCTTCTGCATCCGTACTGTACAAACAGCTGCGACAAAAACCGAGCCACACTGCACCGCGCTTTGTTTGAAACCACAGTGATGCATCGTGTTTTATATATCGGAGTGTTTCTTTAAATCAGCTCAGCTCGTTTGGGATTATGCTCAGAGCTTTCCGTCCGTACTCTGCGTTCACTTCATCCTTATTTGTGCACGTCTTCCGGAAGCGTACAGACACAGACAAAACAAAGGAAATGGAGCAGAGCCACCGGAAATCATTGGAGGCATCGAAGCCAAGACGACAACAGCCCTGAGGAAGACATTTCAACAATGGCGGCACTCAAGTTTTGACCTGAATTCATCAGCCGTTTCCTTCATTCGAGAGAAAAGCCGGGAGTATTTACCTGTGAAGAGTTTGGTGATGGCCTTGTTCTGTCGACGTGCCGAGCAGATGAGCAGCAGCCAGGGAGGCAGGAACTCGTGGTGGCTGGCCAGGAGCTCGGCGATGGTCCTGGGGGAGCCGGGGGGCGACCTCTGCTCCCCCTCGCCCAGCTGACAGCCCTCGTCGATAGAGTCCACGAGCAGGAAGAGGCACTGCTGAGGAGGCTTCACGCCCAGGAGAGGCAGCAGGACGCACCTACGGGGAAGGAGAGAAACTTTATTATGTTTTCATCTTTACCGATTGTACCCGACAAACCAAGCAAATTACTTTTACGTGGGGCTGCGATGGCGTTTTCCTTATCAATTAATTTGTCTGTTATCTGTATTTTCTTTAAATTAGCCGATGAATCATTTACGCTGTGTCAGAAAATATAAAATGACTTCACAGAAAAACAGGTTATTTACAGCTGCCACCTCGGGCTGCAGAAAGTAAGCACAGTACATTTAAAAAACAAATATATCAATCTAAAAAGAATGCCCGTATGAGATCATGTGAGATTATATTAAAATATTAAAAACATTTTAATTAACGGTTGATTTCAGCAGTGCTCGTTAGGCAAGATAACTAACTACCGTAACAATGGAGCATGGAAACATCACTTGAGCTAACAAGCTAGGTTTTTGTCGTACTCCCTCTCCTCCTCCGTGTTAATGGTTGGGACATGTACCAAAGCAAAATGTTGGAATGGGATATATTTGAAAGCAGAACTGAAACTATTATTTAGTGTTGACTTATTGTGGAAGGCTTTGGTTTCATCTATCCTGTGATTTTGACACTTATTTATAGTTGCATATTTAAGTTATAGTTTAGTTTAAAACTGTAAAAGGGCAATAGGTTATATTTCAACTTCCAATTTGCCGTAGCAATAAACAAAAATATTGTCGTCAACTGTCATTTGTTCTTTCTTTTAAAGAAAAACGTATACATTTAGCACCTTCGTCAGAAAAAACACCAAAACCTAAAGTTCACGTGTTAATTGTTCCAGTAAGTTTTACAAAATACAGCAAAACTCAAATTTGTCTGTCTCCTACACAACTCTAATATCATAATGTTAAGGAAGTAAAATCTCCAGTGTGTAGAAATTAATCATAATGTCTCCAAAGTCGATGTGAGCTGAAAACATCCACAGCTGATCTACACTCATCTATAATTCAGTGGGCCGCCCCCCCCCCCCCTTTTTTTTTTATGTTCAACAAAAACTTTGTCTGCGAGCTAAACTCTCGTTATTGAGACGATTTAAAAGTGTAAAAGGGAAGAGATGCGTTTGGCAACTATCGTGACAACTGAACATTAATATTGATGTTTGAAGATGGGCGTCCATGAAATTCAGCTCTGAGGCTGCAAGAAAGAGATGGGATCAACCCAACACCCACAGGAGCGAAATATCTTTTTATATTTTCATATCTTTGGTTCTGTGACATTACGTCTGTGCTCCCAAGATTCATAAAAGTACTTCCAGCTCAACCGGCCGAGATAAAGGATCTGAGGATTTTATACTAGTGACATTTTAATCTGAGTTAATTAAACATTTAAAAAGAAGATTGAACAAATCAATTAATCGACATGAAAACTTGACTCAGGAGCGGAGACGGCTCCGGGGCACGTGAGGATCTTCACGGGCAGCTACCGTGCAGATAAAGATCGGTCACCTTCCGGATGACGGGACGCTCTCTTTAACTACCACTCTTCTTTAATGGAGCTGACGTGTAAGCGTTGTCATAAAACACTAAAATACTGTTTTAATGAGACGTCCTCTGGATGCTCAGCAGCCTGTCACTAACCCCGTGGCTCCGGAGCTCATTGCCTTTTTAAGCAGAAGTGGTGAAGGTCTGTGTGCGTTCGGTGCAGAGACACAAGAGGAAGACACCTTTACAACAACGTGGTAAGGTATGGTCGAGTTAAACTACTTTTAAGTTTTGCAGGAAAACTCCGGATTGGAAACGCGTTTGCTGATGAGCTCCAATTTCTTAGAAGTCGGAATAATGGTCGACTTATTACCAGTGAGTATAAAATATGTGCATAATAATATTTCAACACAGGGGCCCAAATGATAACATCAGTCGATATGAGTCTTATTATCTACATTTATGTTTGCAGATATAAAACCTTTTATTATTTACAAAATATTCAATGCAGACTAGATTTGTATTCATTTACATTTACGCTTTTAAGATCTATATATTTGGTTTTATTTGTCTCTTCTTTTTATTTACTGTTCTTTATTAGCCTCAATAGCATTTCTTTGTCATAAGAGTTTTATCTTAGACTGCATTACATGATATATAATTCATATGTCATCATTCTGAGATGCAAATAGGTCTGCAACCAAATACAGTTTTTATTTATTAAACTGTATTAAGCTGCTAATTCTTTGTTTTTTATTAATTGAATGATTTCAGTGTAAGTAGGTATCAGGTGCCTGAAGCAACTTCTGCTAATCACCATTTTTGTTTTCGACAAACAGCCCGAAACCCTGAAGAAATTTTCTCTTTTCAGAATGACTGAATTAAAAGGTTGATGATCGTTGTTGTCTTTCCAGCACTGGACACAATCCTGAGCAGTTTAACCTGTTTGGGCAAAGCCTCAACAATCTTCAGCTCGTATTCATAACTCTCTCTCGGCAGCCTGAGCTCTCAGCGGGGGAAATGAAAGCGGCGTTAAGTCTCCCCAACCTCCACGCTCCTCCGTCATGATGCTGCTCAGCCTTTCAGAAACACGGTCAATCGCTGCTTCTGATGTCCGCGGCCCCGCAGAGAACCTGCGGTGCCATCTGGGAGCCTCGCCAAAAGGAATGTCCATCCACGGGGGTGACTGTGAGCGAGTGTGTGCGTGAATGGTTGTGTCCGAGGCCACGCTGCCTACTGAGACAATCAAATCCACAGTGACAGCAAGTGGGCAAAACAAAGGGCCTTTCTTCTCCAACAATTCGGCTACTTTCAGGGCTGTCAAAGAGTCAAAAGACAAGAGCCGCGGACAAAGAACACTCCCTGGGACGCGGGAGATGGAGAGAGAATCAGCTCAGGGAAAGGCTGATTTAGTTTGCATCACAAACCTGCAGCACCTGAGCCAGGGAATTAAAAGGGAATCAGCCCCACACAACGCGACTTTGGTTCTCACTCGGATCCTCAACATACTGCTCAAGTTAATGCCCATTGCTATTTAAGACAAGAAAGGGAGGAGAGGGGTGTGTGTCTCTGTGTGTGTGTGTCAGATGCATCCGATGCACTCGCCATCTGTCATTCTGAGCGGCCGCCGCTCCCCAATGTGCAAAGTGAAGGTTTCAGTGTGACGCTTAGTGAAGATGTCTGGGCCGCGCCGGGCACCGAGCCAGAGTCTTACAAATTTACACTTTCTGGAGCGGGGCCTGAGATCCACGCCCCACAGAACCAAACATCACCACACACACACACACACACACACACACACACACACACACGTAAACACCGACCGGGACGCGGCACAAGGGGTGAAATATACAACCCATGTGTGGTCCTGACACGGCTCAGCTGAATGGGAAAAAAAACGGCGAGCAGGTGATCCTGACAAAGCTTTCCGCCGTTGCCGATCGAAAACCAGATGTCTTTTCATTAGCGGAACGTCCATCTCTTCATTTAGCATCGGGTCAATGTGGAGGAAGCCTGCTCAGCGTCTTTGTGAAGTCAGGAGAGCTTAGTGCCGCAGCGCCGGACGACAGCAGCTGACTCAGGCTCCGGCAAAGCGAAGGAGATGAGTATCTGGCGGCTTCTTGCTTATACGATTCTCACATTATGCATAAAAGGTGTCGCAATCACAGTCTTGTTGAAAGTAATCACAGCGACAACAGGAACAACTACTGGCTGTTTGCTCCGCTTTCCTTCTCCGTCTGTTTGCATCTCGCTCCAGTTTCCATTTAATCTCCGGAACTAAAGCTTCATGACAGTTTTTGCAATGACTAAAGCTTCTTATCAAAGTATATATATTTTTTTTACAAATCAATGGTTTTAGTTACACGGGAGCCCAGCTGCACTCACACGACATATATACATGAATTTGAGTCTTTCATTAGACAGATAAACCTCCGAGGATGTCAACACGGCAGCGGTAAATTAGTTACTCTCCAAAAACACAGAAACAGCCTTTATAGTAATTTGTTCATAACGACTGTAAAAACTAAAAAAATAGTGAATCTGATTATGTTTAAACAATTACATCATGTCTAGACACAAATGAGCTTAAACCCCATGGCGACATTATTCCAACAATGCAAAGAGTTTAACAACTTCTCCTCGCTTCGGTATTTATTACACGAGCAGCTTTAGGTTTATGAGAGACGGCTTCAGTTTGGAAGATTTTAATCTGTGGCCCAGTTCGTCCTGAGAGATCCAATCACACGTGAACAGCCTTTAAGTCCGTCTGTGCACACCTGGTGTTGACATGCATCACGGGTGCGTCTTCTGTGACCACGTGTGATTGGATATGACTCTACTGCTCTACATGCAAATAATCACTGACGTCAGTCGTGTTTTTGCGAAGACCAGATTGTGTTGTTTTACCCAGTTTGAGTTTGCAGATGTGTCACTGTTTGTGTGTGTGTGTGTGTGTGTGTGCCAGAGGACCAGATTGTGTTGTTTTACCCAGTTTGAGTTTGCAGATGTGTCACTGTTTGTGTGTGTGTGTGTGTGTGTGTGCAGGGACAGATTGTGTTGTGTTAGTTTGGTTTGTGATGGTGTGTGTGGTGTGTGTGTGTGTGTGTGTGTGTGTGTGGTGTGTGTGTGTGTGTGTGTGTGTGTGTGTGTGTGTGTGTGTGTGTGTGGTGAGTGGGGGGGTGTGGTGGTTGTGTGTGTGGTTGGGTTTTTTGGGTTGTGTGTGTGTGTTTGGGTGTGTGTGTGTGTGTGGGGGTGTGTGTGTGTGTGTGTGTGTGTGGTGTGTTGTGTGTGTGTGTGTGTGTGTGTGTGTGTGTTGTGGTGTGTGGTGTGTGTGTGTGTGTGTGTGTGTGTGTGTGTGTGTGTGTGTGTGTGTGTGTGTGTGTGTGTGTGTGTGTGTGTGTGTGTGTGTGTGTGTGTGTGTGTGTGTGGTGTGTGTGTGTGTGTGTGTGTGTGTGTGTGTGTGTGTGTGTGTGTGTGTGTGTGCCAGAGGACCAGATGGAGGAGAAGAGAGCCAGCGAACTCAGGACGGGCTAAATGAACGAATACGTGCAGCTATGAAGACAGATTTTTCTAATTTGAGCAAAACATTAATCATTAAGTAGTGATCAGTGTTGATATTGAGGTCGTGGCCACTGACAAATCGATGTATGGACACAGAGAAGAGTCAAAATATGTAAAAAAAGGAAGATGTCAGATGAGTAGACGATCCTTCATATGTGGCCAAGGATGGATTTGCGATCACACGGAGAAAATATAGATATTTTTAAAGTAATATTTACCTTTGGCATCAAATGAATAGCTGACAAATTTAGTAAAAGACATCACAACCCAACATTAAACACACAGGACACTGCTTGTTATTAGAGCCGGGATCAAATTTCAATAATCTTTGTTCAGATTGCATATTTTTGGCAATTGTAATAATGAATTAACTGTGCAGCTGCTTGAATAGAAGAAACGATAGATACCTACGCATGCATAAAGTGATAAGCATCCAAACACATCCAGCCCTGCTGTCTGAAAAGCTGAAACACGTTTGCGCCCCGGTACGTGACGTCAAGCGAGCGTTTCCCGACACACGCCCCAAACACAGATCCCCTCATACACCGACATCACACACCAGCACAGAAACCGATCACTTGTGAACGGTGCTCTAAGTATTTAAAAAGTGCTTGTTCCTGCCGTTCTTTAAAACGCTGGACAATGCAAGAATTTGATCTTGGCTTAATGGATTTGCACAATCAATTCCGAGCTGACTCCAGAGCAGCCGAGTGCCTCCAGCTGTCCCAGAGACCGGAGAGGGGGGGGGGGGGATGTGAGGAGCACGCGGCAGCTAAATCTGGGGGATTCACCCACACACACCACACCAAAAAACAAAAACAAGCCCAAAGTGGTTTCTCATAATCGACCCTTCATAATGCCCCTAAACTGACAAATCTAAAATTGATAACTGGTGATCGTTGAGATAAAGATTAAGTCTTATGATGTTTTTGATTCTCATCATCATCATCATCATGGGACTGGTCACACACACAGTGATCACATTGTTTGTAGGATTCTGGGAGAATTGACCCCTGACCTCTCGCCCCCTCCCTTTCACTGTGCCACCACAAATGTTATTAAACTGTGAAAAACTGAAAATGAGTAGAAGAGGACGTCGACATGTAAAAGGAAATATATAAACGTCTTGTCCTCCTGGCTCTGCCAAGGCCAGACCCACTTTTCTGGAGCTCATGTCTGAAAACAGCTTTATTTACAGAATTTGAATTAAAGCATTCAAATTCAAACACTTGTTTACTTCCACAACTCGGCCATTAACGATTTGCACAAGTGTAAACAGGCGGACGTCTTTTCTAGCCAGCACACATGCCTCAGATAACTATTCCAAATCCCCAAAGCTCTTCCCCAACCCAGACGAGGTGTGCATTCCTGGCCAGCCATCCAATACTGTCAAAGGAATCTGAAATTTCATCCTTCTCAACCCCCCCCCCCTCCGCTCGCTCGCTCGTCTCCCTGCCGTCGCTCTCTCGCCGGGGTTTTGCCTCCAAAACGCTCACACGGCGTCTGTCCGCGTGTGCAAAGAGGCTCAACACGTTAAACACACACACACACACACACACCACCACCTCTCGGCCAGGTTTTCTACACGTGTAAAAACCCTGCAGGACGTCCAGAGCCGGCCGAGGCAGGATTCTGAAAATACATACGAGGCTTCGTCTCAACTGAAAAAGGCTTCTGGAAACAAAGGGCAGCTGTGTGAGCGCTCTGGCACGGAAAGAGCAACAATCTGGTGCTGAGGAAACCAATCATCATCAGACCATAATCTTAATATTTGATTAAAGGAACTGAAAACATGTTTATTTCCAATAAGCGCACCACATTTTTGCCCGAAAATAGAGCGGAGGCGTTTCTATTTTTAGCTTTGCCAGGGGTTTTGGTGGAAAACTTGGTGGGAAGGTGAAGTCGGAGCCAGGGAAGGACCCATTAAGTTCTGGAGCAGATTGGATAAACCCATTAGGACCTGATGCAACAAAGGCGTTTAAACTTTTAAGACGGGGTGGGACTTCCGTTCCTTTTCCTCTAGATGAGACGTTGGCACATATCTTTTATATGATGTCACTGTTGTCAAGGTGTGACAAATACATTGTGATTCCCTGAAGGTGAAATGCATTGTGGGAAATGCAGTTTGTTTGGTTTTTCTCTTTCTTTAACATTGCGAGATTTGCTTTGTGTGTAGAGTGCTAATATCTGGATTTTGTGACGTAACAAATATTCCTTTCAACTATATACCTGCGTTTAATATGAGCAGTGTATATGGTTAATGTATAAATATACAAACTCAACACGTGTACGTGAAATATGGCGATAAAGTGGCTAATCAGCTTTGGCAGAGAGAAGCTCTGTTTTCGAGACCCAGTTGGAAAATGGTGACGCTAAATATTTACGTCCACCAATCAGAATTCAGGACGATTCGAATTCAGAAGTGTCGGCGGCAGTGAAGTTTATTTACTTGCGTTGCCGACGAGGACGATGGGATCTGATGAACCCACAGCTTCACGGCGCTGATGACGCAGATAAGCTGCTTGTTTGTGGATGAATATTTAATATTGATGAGACGGTTGTCGGGGGGGACTTTAACCATGAAGGAAATCACTGAAGCAAACATGCCCAGCATTCACTGTTCAAAGCTTCCAAAACATTTGGATTTGCTGCTTTTATCTACTTTAGTTCTGTGTAAACCAAGTATCTCCGGGTTGTGGGCTGTTGGTTGGACGACACAAGCAACGTGAACACTTGACTTTTGACTCTGGGAACATATAAAGCACATTATTAATTTTGTTTCATGTTTAAAAGACTAAACTACGGTTGGAAATAAAGATGCGACCGTTCTTTATCCTCGTGAATGAAATCTTAAGTTTAATTCTTTCTTTATGAGCCGATATACGAGAGCATCACAGTTTACGAGTTAATTTATTGAGTGCGATAGAAATAATATGAATGAGTTATATATGCCCACACAGGCACGTCGGCACATCCACACAAACACAAAACACAACACACACGTACACACACACTCAGGAGCCGCCGGTGGTGTGGAGACAGAGGCTGACCTCAGATTGCTGAGTCATCGTTGCAGTCGCACCAGCGCCGCTGTTTCTCCTCATCTGCTCAACTGGAGTTGATGCGTCACGCTGAGCTTTTTTTTTTTTTTTTTTCTGCTTTCGGTAAAATGTGGCCCTAATCTGCTGCAGGTTTTTCCACAGCCGTGCACCACATGAAAAGACACCGGGGCCGCTTTCATTTAGCGTCTCTTAACCCCAATAAGAAGAGCCGCCCAACGTGCAACAGTTAAAAAGTCAACACAATGAGATGGGGGGGGGGGGGGGGAGAGAAACTACAGAGCTCCGTCATCATCATATAAAATCATGTCGTGGTCGGTTTCACTTCAGACTGAAATGTGTCCAAACGAGAACAACAGGCACGTCGGTGAACGACCTGTTTTCACTTACGTCACATTATTACAGGGTTTCTCTCACTTGGGTCAACACGAGATCACAGGACGTCACGTCATCGCTGTAAACATCTTCGTTTATATTATATCTCCACACCTCGCGGTTTCCTACATTACAAGAGCAAAATAGAATGTAACTCAAACCAAGACCCAACAGTCTCGGTCGGTTATTAAATGTAATCAAGCTGCACCGAACGGCACAAACTCAGATATCAAGTCACATAAATGTCCCTTTTTTCATCAAGATGCAAAATGATTCCCTGGAAATTCAGTGCAAATGCTATGTTGAAGAAAGTGATTGAAAAACTAATGCGTTCATTCTGGGCCTCTGTTCCCAATCTTCCACTGAGTTCCCCAAAAACAAAAAATCGGTTCAGTAGATTTTGTGCAATTCTGCTAAAAGACAAACAGCAATGAAAACAACTAGAAGTCATTTATCAAACAGTGTTTTTTTAAAAGTTTGCTGTGAGTCAACAACTTAAAAGAAGCTGAGATTTATGTTCACAGAGGCGTCATTTACTTAACTGTTTGCAGTTTAAACAAAGGCGCTATATCAATAAATGTATCATTATTAAAACAAGACCAGATCTAATTTGCTTTGATTATGTATCTGAATTATCAACAGTAGTTTGGAACAAAGTGACGAACAAACTTAAAGAAACCTTTGATGTGGCTGCCGGGAAATTAGCATTTTTAATCACCTTGTATAAAAAAATATCGGGATCATATTCCTCGTGCTCACTGAGGGAATAAAACCACTGCCGAGAAACTTTTCAAACTCAAGCCACGGTCATTCATCATATGTGAAGCCTGTGCCCTTTAACGGAGAAATAGGAACTTGTCTCGTGCTGCTCGGTGGCGAACAGCCCGACAGCACATCCACGAAAAGTCACACCTACACTAAAAGGCAGCTTTGTCCCATCAGCGAAAAAAGAAAACCCCTGTAGCCTTTAGTTTGACCCACATGACTGAGTTAATTCCACCTATTTGAAGCCCCCCCCCTTTGTCCTAAAGGGAGAAAGTAAAGCACGCTGGACGACAGGCGGCTGACTGCTCGTTTTAAAACTCACAGATTCATTCTGGATCCAGTCACAACACGGCAGTGGCCTTTGATAAGGCTAATGACACGGAGGAATGTGCTTTGTCTGGGAATAAAATCCTTGACGATGCCCTCCAAGCACCGGCGCTGCGAGATAGCAGCGATGGCAAATGAGTTTGACCCGTCTGAGCCGGCGAGGGCGAGGCACCGCGTTCACCGTTTGAACAAGACGTCAGTTCCTGCTACGCCGCGGCAGAAGAAAGTTAAACTGAAAGGTGAAGCGGGCTTTTATCTGCAGAACCGGGGCTCGTGACCTTTGCCGGCAGGAATCTGTCTGACTAATGCATCACATGACTTTTAGCGGTGGATGAAACGGAAAGGCAGTCGGTGAAGGCTCGGTGATAAATGACAGATATCGATATCGGGATAAGTACAGTTTCAGATGTTGATGTGTTCCATAAAATGATAAAAAGAAATGTGTTGCGTCGAGATTCATTGCAGTACGTCAAATTCTGCATGTGCAGAGAAATTCCTCTTTTGAAGAATAACATTTTGTAGAATAATAAAATATTATAATTTCCCCTAAAATATGATTCTGCTGAAAACCAATAAATGATTATATTTCACAGCTCAGCCCAACAACCACGTTTCCAAATATAAAGTTCTGCTCACACGACGAATGTGGATTTCATGAGTTGAACTTTAAATATTTTACACTTAAATATATTAGAATGTGACAATAAAGAGGATTTAATAGAAGTTCAGAGACATTGTTACAATATTATATTACATTATATCATTGATGTACTACAAGTAGTTTAGTTACATAATATATGATAAACGGGACGATGTACACTATTTAAAGTTACTACATTACTACTACAGATACTAGTGCTACTACTACTATATAACTTTTTAACGTTTACAAATGCAGATTGTGCAGATAAAATGTGATAAGCTGTAAAATATGATGCATTTTTACCACACAAACTATAAAATAATTCAAATTAAGTAACTTAACTCAAGCTACTAAACTACAGCACTGAGTACATCTGTCTTTTAATAAGTACTTTTACTAAAATGTTGCTGATGACTTCTGATGTTAGATTTCATGTCGTTTGGCTGTTTTCAGCTACACGGTGAATAAAAACACAGAACTGAGGTAAAACAAATGCAGCAATAAAACGTGCAAACAAGTGCGAGGGGATTTATAGACTCAGATTTAAAGTGTGGACGGTCTGGTTATCTCTGGCTGCAGACGCACACACGGGAAAAGGCCACGATCCGGCTGCACGGCGTGGACGTGAAACCCGTGTCTGAACCAGTTTCAATGCATTAACACACGACTGATTACTATCAACAAACAGAGCTGTTTGTCTTTGACCAGGCTAAAGAATTTGGCAGGGCCTCATGCATTCAGCCACCAGCTAACCTTTCGAATCACAGCTGGAAGAGGGCTGGGTTTTTTTCGGGGGTGGGGGGGGGGATTAAAACATCTGTGTCAGAAAGACTTTAAAATAGCATGCGAGTCAAAAAGTCTTACGAGTCATGAAAAACCTGTGTTTATCTGAATAATTGCGAACAAGGTTCTGTGTGTTTGTTACAGCGGCAGCTCTCCTGGTTCAGGAAGCCGGGGATCATGGGTAATATCCACAGTCAGAGCTCCTCTAAACACAATTATGGGCTGTGTCCATAGTGAGTTTGCCATTTTGTACTCCTGCTGTATGAATGTTGGATTTAATTTTGTGTGCCATATATAGCGCACTCACTGTTTCCCACAATGCATCGTGAAAAGCACAACCGATGGTCACTAGCCGAGCAGCATATCCCATCATGCATTGTGCTCGCGGCAGAGAGGCGAGAGGAGAGAGAGCAACAGGAACAGACCGACCCGTCTTATAAATGTAAATACGAGCAGAGCCGCTCATCACAGCACAAACTGAGACAAACAAGTTTATTTCTACATTTAAAAACACATTCATTCAACATGTTTTCTTTTACCTAAAAGTGTAAAATAAACATTTAAAAGTTACTGTAGATCTTCGGCAGGGAAATATTGTTGTTGTTCGTCTTAATCCTGCGACAATGACGTAATTACCTGCACAGAGAAAATGCGCCGAGACGTGTCTGAAGGCGTTTTTGTTCTTTAGCCAATGAGCTCACTTTATAGTCCTCTACATAGTATAGTAAAGTGGGGGTTAGTGAGTGGGTGATTTCTAACACCCTGGACTTAAACTTAAACTTACATTGCTCGGACAGGGAGTGAATTAATCACCACGTGTGGCAGCAGAGGGCGCTGTACAGAGTTGCGTAGCGTTGCTTTAAGTAAATGAAACTTTTTTGAACTATCGCTGAGTCAAGTACAGGCCTTAATCTGTCCAATCAAAAAAAAGCATGCAGCCCTCTTCGAATCTTCATCCTTCATTTAAATTAGTGTTAGAATAATAGCGAACCTTTACATGCAGCCATATCTTTTCTTTTTTCTTAAGTCACTGCCAGATACAGCCGACAATCTCGACTTCCCGAAACCAGATAGCATCTAGAACGGCAGGGGAGCCGTTAAGATTATCAGTGTACAACAGTGCCTGGGATGCTTTTACACCTGAGATGGCGATAAGGCATTTGCACAACTGCTTTTGTGCCTCGCAAACACAACAGGCCGGCGCTGATAAGCACGCCGTCTTTGTTGCCGACAAACTCACGGCCCGAGGGGACGAACGCAACGGAGTCTTTTCCTTCGCGAGGCGGCGTCAAGCTCATGCGACCGTCTCAGGTGGACGGACCCTCTGACATGCAGCGTGACGCAGAGCAGAGCCGAAGGGAGAAGTCCGTCTCCGCTGGGGCCCGGCTCGATTGTTTACGTCCCCGCGATAACCTGCCCTTTTATCCGAGAGGGTCAAACTGAAGTCAGAGTCGTCGGTACCGGCCGCGTGATTACGAGCAGATGACAAGAGGAGCGCTCGCTTCCTTGAGAACAAGTGTGTTTCATAAAAAAAAAAGAAAAGAGAAAAGAGGAGCGCAGGTTGAGCGGTTGACTCTGGTGAGCATTTAAAAAATGATTTACCTTGCTGAACGTTTGACCTACTTCTGCTCCTCCCCGCCCGGTGTGTGATGTGGAGATGGTGCAATAAGCGTCACCAGATGGCCAGACAAGAAACGTGAGTGTGTGTCTGTGTGTGTGTGTGTTCAGTGCTGCATTCCAGCCTGTGTTGCACAGACTGCCTGACCTAAACTGTGAAGACAAGTCGTGCAACTAACCCACACGCACACACACACACACACAGACACACACACACACAAGCTCACGTGCAGCTCCCCTTTAAGCCTGCGTCTACAATAACAGTCTCGATCACGTTACATGCCCGGGCACGGCGCTGGAAGTCCGCAAGGCCGACTGTACTTCAGTTTCACATCCTCGTTCAGGTCAAACCGGCGACTCAAGTCAACCGGTGAGTCGGTCGAGGTTCAGCGCTCCTCCCTCACGAGCCCTCCGCCACCTGAGCTCGGCAGTGACTTAAAAATATCTGACCTTTCATGAATCGGGAACCAGGAGGGACAGTCCCACCCAGCATGTCCCACCAGGGGGGAAAACCAACAAAACCATGACATCAAATGAGTGGAGAGGCTGCTGAGGCGGAGCTATGCGCTGAGTGTGAGCGGCAGTAAAAAAAAAAAAAAAAAAAACAGGGGAGGGGGTGCATCAGGGTCAGGAGGTGGAGAGGGAAGAGAGAGGGGGAGGGGCTGGCTTTGCATTTTACATTTCAGGCCAAAGCAAATTCTTGGATTTCCAACAATACCTGGAACTGACAGAGTCAATCCCCGACTGCCTGAGAGGAGCTGCAACAGTTCATTCTTCAAAACGAGTCCCACAGAGCAAACATATGAACAAACCGGATGGTTTCATGTCCTGCTGCAAAAGGCAATTGTTGCTATTAACTATAAATCTGATGATTTTAATAAAAAAAATCGTTATAAAATAGTGAAGAATGAAGTTAATAACGTAAAATGTTAGATTTAAGACATAAGGATCTGCTGAGTTGCCCTTCTCATAGAGAAAGGTGCTGCACATAGATGCAGTGTGTGACGTGTGTGGAATGTAAAACTGTTTTGTAAAGAGCTTCATCAAGACGAGAAGAGATCTATATAAATACAGACCATTTAGCATTTAGCTAATCCAGACAGTGAGGCAGCAGGAAACTGCACATTAACGCATTTTGTGGATTGATAACTGATCATTGCCGAATCCCTTTCCTGTCAATCGACTAAATGTCAGCAATAACTTCAGAGGCGACTTCTTCCTCCGCTGTAACAAGGAGGACGAGGAAGGTGAAGAGTAAGAGGAGGGTAAGAGGAAGAAGAAGGGTAAAGAGGAAGAGGAGAGTAAAGAGAAAGACAAAAGAGGAGGAGGTGGATGAAGAGCAAGAGGAATGTAAAGCGTACATGAAAGGTCAAGAAGAAGAGGAAGGTAGAGAGGATGAGGAGGGTAAATAGGAAGAGGACAGTTAAGAAGAAGGTAGAGAGGATGAGAAAGAGGAAGGTAAACAGGAAGAGGAGGGTATAGAGGAAGAGGAGGGTAAAGAGGCAGAGCAGTGTGATGGTGTCCTCACCTCTTGAAAGCCTCGGTGGGGTTCCTCTCACACTCTCCAGGCTGCAGACAGCTCTGCACCGCCGGGTCACGCACCTTCTCCTCGTATCCCTGCAGCTGCCCGCTGCGGCAGATCTGACCCACCAGGCCGCGGACGAAGCCGCCGACGCACAGCGTGTCCGAGTCGTCCGCCCGGCAGAAGTGGAACGCCAGGCTTTGCTGGTGCATGCCGCGTTGGCTTCCCTGCGCAGACGTGGGCCACACCAGCTCCGTGCACAGCGCCGTCTTCCCGCTGCCCGGCCCTCCCACCAGCAACACCCCCCAGGAGCTACCTGACTTTGCGGATCCCGCTGGGAGGCTACCGGGATGGACGCACCCCCGCTGGGCGCCGGCGGCTGCTGCTGCTGCTGCTTGCTGGGAGTGCTGGTCACTCCAATGAGGTTGTTGGTTTTCTCCTGGAGGCAATGCTGGATCTTGTGGAAGACCCACTCCCGGCAGTAAAAGCGCTTCCCCTGCAGCAAACTGGTTTGGGCCATTGTGATCTTGTGCTGCTGTTCCAGCTATTCCTCCACTTCATAGGGGTCCCTTCATTCCGCCCCTCACATTTTCAACTCCAACGAGGGCCAGCTGTAAATTCGGAAATCCATTTTGCGGGCTGAAAAACGTCCCCTCTCAGAAAGCAGGTTGCACTTTACCGTCCTTGGTTTTTCAACGCGAAGGAGCCGGAGTGAACGCAACTCGAGGGAGAGAAGAGAAAAGGAGGCGAGCTGCAGCAGATGGCGGTGAAAGCAGCGGAGGAATATCTAGGTCAAATTTAAAAAAATAAAAATAAAGAGGAAATCAAAATTGAGGCTCAAACCATAGATTTTCCACCAACTTTTTCCACAGCTTTCCCACTGGTTGAACCGAGTGCTCCTTGTTATTATGAGCGTGTTGCCTTAGCATGGCGCTGGGCATGGCAGGGCACCCGGCTCTTGAGTGCATCCGCTGGCAAACTCCAGCCACCACCGCTTGATACAATTAGCCATGGGAGTTGCTGATATATTTCCGCTGATGCATTTCAGATGCTACCGAGGGCGACCGGAGCGTGTTTCCATTACACGAGCACGAAAGACGACTGCCAGTGCAGAGTCATTTTCTCCAATAACATGCTCGGCCTGGCTCTTCCCCTGGAAAACAGACACAGAAACAAAGGCTTAATAGGGGGACACAACTCAAATGCAAGTTTGGGCTTAATGCTAATGCACAAACCGCAGCTTTAATTAGTCCACGGGATGTTTGTTAACGCATGATTGAGATTGTCTTGAACCAGAAAACACTAAACAACCACACGAGGAGACATTAGTAAGCCTTTAAAAAAAAACAGATCCCTGTGTGAGCTGCAGCCGGCCGACGTGATTTATTGTGATGCACAAACTGCAGAAGGGTTAACGCTCCTCCTGCAGCGACCCGGAGGTGGGCGAGAGGAATTTTTTTCGCTGCTCTTTTATCCTCCACAACCCACAACAGGGCCCGACAGCCGCCCGCCACTGCAACTAAACTCTTGGCAAAGGGTTCGTCCAGTTTCTCTCCAGTCTATCCACTGATCCCCCCCCCCCACCCACCTTCCTTCCTATGTGGCTTTAAATCCCAAACAGTGCACATCCGTCCTGAACTCCAGCAGGGAAACGAGAAAAAGGAAAGTCCAAATGAGAGGAAGAGAGAGAGAGAGAGAGAGAGGGGGGGGGTCCATCTTTTCCTGCACTCACAGGGGTCGCTCGCTCACATGGGTGGAAGTGGAAGTGGAAGGTGACCCCACCTCTGAAACGGGGGTTTTTACAGACCCTTTAACAAGGTGGCAGGAGTTTACCAGAGGGGGACACGTGATGGTCGGTGATCAGGACTGTGGATCTTTACTGGGAGTCACATGCAGGCTCCTTCGAATCTGATTTACGGCTCTTCTATGAAAAAAAAAATGCAGTTTTCATTGTGGCCCCTTCATCACTGTCTCCTGCTGCTTCTGGAGCAAAATGCAAATATGCCACAGCCCAGACACAAACACAAACACACACACACGCACACACACACACAGTCATCAGTCTTGCTGGGTAGTTTGTAATGCTGCCAAATAACACGAGCTTCTATAGATCTGCACCCACCTGTCTACAAAACAACACAACTCTGCAGAATACAACGTGCACGGATGTAAATATACAGTGTGTGTGTGTCTGTGTGTGCGTGTGTGTGTGTGTGTGTGTGTCTCCAGTTGACTGAGGAGGCAGCACAAGTCTTTTGTATGAGCGGACTAACCTCACCCATTTCACATGGGGAAACAATTCGCACCTATGGGGGGGGGAGCTTTAAAATAAAAAAATTAAAACCCGCCACAGAACCGGGTTCACGAGCAGTGTTTCTAGGGGGGGGGAAGCCGCCGGAGATCAAACGGAACCGAGCCGCGTCGCTACATTGTAACACAACTGCTCCGTAAACTTCAATCGCGCCGCCCGCTCCACCAGTGTTGTCGCCTCAGTTTGAAACGTCTCTCTCGGGTTCTGCTCTCACCTCCTCGCGGCTCCGCTCGCTGGGCGGCTTCCTGCAGGTCGGTGCCGCCGCTGCCGCTCGCTGGTGCAGTGTCGGTGGTTCGAGTCCACGGTGAATGTATAGAGAAAGAGAGCCCCGCAGACGAACCGGTGGTTTCCTCCGCTGCGATCCAAGGCTCCGAACCCAGCGAGAGAGCGACGTCTTCCCTTTGAATCACTGGTTTGTGTCGGCGGCTCCTCCTGCTGCACACACACACTCTCTCACACACTCTCACACACTCTCACACACACACACACACACACAAACACACTCCGCCTCCAACACACTCCGCATCTCTCTCCACGCACACACACACAGCATTCAGCCGCGCAACGCCTTATGGGAGTTGGAGTTCTAGCTCCTTGTGGCCATTAGTTATAATATATATATATATAAGATTTATTTATTTCGAACATGTAAATAAAGAAAAGACAAATTATACAAACAAGTTTAAAAGAACAATAAAGTTTTATATACAAACTGATTAGGGAAAATGTGGACATACATTTATATATGATATGAGATAGGATATACATTATATGATGTATGAGATGTTAAGATAAATGATATATTATATGATACATGTTATATTATGTATAATATATGATATAAGATATATATATTACTTATTAGATATGATATATTATATGATATACATTATATGATAAGAAATATTATATATGATGTATAAATATGAGATATGATATGATTCATTATACAAAACGATATGAGATACATACAAAATGAACAGCTGTGACTTATTTCCAATTGAATCTTGAATCAATGACTATTAATAATCAAATAAATCATTAAACGCTGCATCCAAAAAACTGCCACTGGTCTTGGCATCCCTTAATATTTATACAAACACACAATCTATACTCAGTTATTTGTGTTTATTTATGGATCCACTCTTAAATAACCGCACGCCGTATTAATCTGAAATGAAAACATCACTCCGCTGTTGCTGCCGAGGTCCAGCTGTTTGCCGAGATGTGTGTTTCAACCTCACAGCTGACGCGCCAGATGTTGCCGATGTCAGTGAGCAGCAGGCAGGTGTGTGTTTCTGGAATTAGGTTTTACTTTTCCGCTTCTCTAATTTCAGGAGGTGTTTTTTTTAATTTGCCAATCTCTGAGTAAAGTCCACGGCGCAGATTTATTTTGACAGAGGAAATATAATCAGGATAAATAAATAAACAGATACCAACATGCTCGTTGCTGGCCCTGTCAGGTCTGTTTTTACTACTCCGATTATGCTGCAGCGATAACACTCGCCCCTGCAGCTAAACAACATTTGTGCTTCAGCCACAGCTGCAGAAAAACATATTTTCTTACATTTTAAATAAAAATACTGCAGTTTGTGAATGTTTCTGTCTCTCCCCCCCCCCCCCCTCCAGCAGGGATGCACATGGGGCTGTCATGTCTGTGATGTTTTAACTGGAGGGTGCTGATGTTGGAACGTATTTAACGGCCCCTGAGGAATTCCTTCAGGGACCTTTTCTTTTAAGAAAACGATGTAACAGCTGACGGTTTGTTATCAGCTGATGCTGCCTCCGCTCGCATGAAAACAACCAGTGACGACTGCATGACTGGTTTTGTTTACGTGTGTTTGTGTGTGTGTGTGTGTGTGTGTGTGTCATCCTTTGACTGTAAATAAAGATGGACGACATCTCATCTTAATCCCCAAATTGATCGAACTGTCCTGGATATCGGTGCCACCGCTCCGCTCTTTTGGCGTCAGAGTCTGAGCAGCAGTGACCCTGGAGTGGACCTGAGGTATCGAGGTTCCGCCCACTCACATGCGTGACCAATCGCTGGTCAGTCTCATGTGTCAATCATGATGTTTCATAACTATTTCAAACCAAATTTAACAGAAACACTTGAATCTACATTAAAGTGGCAAGAACGATGTAGAATGACAGAAGCCATCTTTGGGGGAAATGTATTAAACGTTTACTTTGACTTCATGTCCCAGAGGCTAACATGGAGATGGTGGTGGTTTATGACCTATACACCATAGCCAGTAGAGGATAGCACAGATTTAGTCCTAACGTGAAAGATTCAATCAGGAAACTTGTAGTTTAGATCAAAACGGTGGGAGTCAAACCAGAGATTATTAAGTATTCATGTAATAATGTTGTCATGGGTATAAGTACTAATGTGTCGTACGTTAATTCACTCGTACGTACTCATGGATACCATGTGATTGACAGCTAGTGCCGTCCTATGGGTGCAGGTCTCAGATACTTCTGGTGGGACAGTGGGTTGATACACTTGCAAAGTACAAGATCAACTTTACTAAACTTTCAGAGACAGAAAGACAGAGAGAGATCATCAGAGCATAGCTGCCCATGCATAACTCTTCAAAAACTCAATTTAAAATCTTGACAGGCGGATAAACCAACAAACTGCGGCTTGACTCCATGAGCGAGCACATTTTCTGACTGAGAACTGAGACGACAGTGATCGACGAGGCGACTGTGGAAGTGACTCGGTGAGAAGTGCGACTGCGACTTACGCAACCAGCGCGGTCAGAACCGGGTCAGAAGGACGGTGACGTCCGCGGCTCCGGTACCATTTCACTCTCGGTGGAGCGATGTGAAAAATGCAGACTCAAACCAAAGGGCAGTTGTTTATTATGACCAAAGCTGAGTTGGCAACTTGGAAAAGCAAAAAAAGTTTACTGCTTCAGAAATAGTTTGCACATAAGTTTGCAAACATGAAAGTGTTTTACTCTGGCTTGTTTTAACTTTAGGAGCTTGTTGGATTCATTATCAGCTCACATGGTGAAGGGGGGACAACGTTCCTCACAGGGCTAACGGATAAACCTGCTGAATACGTCACTAGAACAGTTCCCTGCAGCGTCATCTTCATACAGGCGGCACAGTGTTGCTGTGGTTGGCTGAAAGTTCCTGGCCGGGGTCTGTAGAGTTTGCATGTTCTCCCTGTGTCTCTCGCCCAATCTCAGCTGGCATTGGCTCCAGCTCCCCCTGCAAACCCTGAAAGTTTAAGCGGTATATATATAATGGATGGATGGATTAATAGATGGATCATCTTCATACTCTCACTTGACCCTTAAAAATCCCAGTTCCCATGTTGTGGAGATGTTGATACAACCCCTATACATCACAGAGAAACATTAAACCCAACAGCAATATAATGAGAAGTAAAAATGAATTTCAAAGTCCCATAAACACACACACACTAGCGAGTCCCTGTTGGAATATTTGTTGTTGGATTATCAAACAGCAAAACTGAGCAGTCAATTCAGATCCTCGCCGTGTTGTAAAAAGAAAAAGAAACTATAACAACAGTGGGACGCCTGCAAATTGGGGGAAAAACCAAACATTCCCCTTCGTGAATAATTACCAGCTGTCGTCTGTCAATCCCGTAATGATTGATTCCCCACTGAGCTTTTAAAACAATAAATATCGCGCCGGGGACTCGTGCTATTGAGCTTTTGTGTGTTTTTCTGTTTCCTGGAAAACATGCAAGACGTTGGTGTTTGTTTTGTTTGTGTTGTTGTGGCTGAGGCGTGTTCGACTGTGTTGGTGTTACCATGCAGAGCGGGCGGGGGGGGGGGGGGGGGGGGGTGGAGCTGCCCCCCTGTGGATGCAGCCAAAGAGATAAACAAATCCATATATCGAGCCGCTCTCCAAACTAATCACAAGCACTGACTGACCTCACACTTCATCTGCAAATACCTGCTCCTCGGGAGATGAAGTGACCGGGGCCAGTAGTTCACCTCTAGTCCAGGTAATTAAGTGGTTCTTAATTAAGGTATTTGTTTGATTAAAAGTAACAGCTAATAAGCAACTTTAATATGAGCTTACACAATCAAAGATCACTTATTCAACCGGCCTCCCTGTCAATCAAGTACAGTTTTACTACAGAGACTCATCATTAAAACTTCTTATGACATTCGTGTTGGCGACAGGGACAAAATGTTACATCACCACATATTCATGTTAATGAACAAGTACAGTTAGCGACATTAAAGAGAAAAATATATATTCAGACTCATCGTTTGTACTGGAGAAAACACACAAATTAGCGATGGGCCTCGGACATTTAGAAAACTATATAAAACTATCAGAGAAATCAATAAAGGAAAACGTTTAAATATAAACGTACAGAGAAATGTGCAAATGTAAAAGTATCAAAGTAAGAAATTTAAAGGTGCACACAACACAACACGCTAAACTTCAACATGTTAACATTGTCGTGTGTTAGCGACTGTTAGCATGCTAATGTACATCGTCGCAGGAGCCAAGTTGCAAGCTCACTCGTCCCCATAGAAAAACACAATGTTGTTGTTTACTCCTCTGTTTTCACATTGGGTTTGAGTGTATATCCACTCGCCACAAATCCACATAATTACAGCAATTTCTCTTGACGCTGTGCCGACTAAATACCGACCGATTCAAGTCATAGTCCTCAGGAGGATGAACCCAGCAGGAGTCCACGCGATTATTCCACCTCGAATATTCCTAAGTATTCTCCACCTGGTGACGGCGAGCGCGATGACGCACGGCTGCAGATTCGGGTTTTTGGCCCGGAGAACAGTAGCTTTGCTTTGTTCGATCGAGTTGGACGGGTTCACGTCTTCAGTTCTTTTGTTTCTCTTCTGCTGTTTGGAGTTTGGCTGCCGGCTCCACAGCCGAGTAACGAGTCCGGACGGCAGTAAATGTGGTTGTTTTGCATGTTTGACTGAGACTGAGACCGAAACCGAAGGGGGCTTTAATTAATTGGTTGACATTTAGCAGTTTTATAGTGTATTCAAGGCACTGCGGCTGTTCTATTTGTGTTTGTGTTGTGTGGTTGTTGTTTTTGAAATGTTTGAGGTGGAATCTTAGTAACGTTCACTGAGAGTTTGGGGAAAGTTTTCCGTTATTTGGGTTTTATTCTTTTATCAAAGCAGTGTCTAAAGAACGATGATAGAGACAAGAAGTTAGAAGTCTGAGAGAACATAATGACACTCAAATTAAAGTAGACACTGTTTTATCATTAATACATTTTGATAGTTTGAATACTCTTTCCCCCTAAAGTCTCTTTTTTCATCCAACAAAAGAAGAACACGATTTGATGTTGTCGAAACAGAAGCAGCCACGTGAGAACATTGCATGAATGAAATAAATGTGGTCTAAAAACTGTCAATTATCATTTATAAGTAATAATAAAATATTCAAAGATAAGTATTATTTTTAAAATAACAAGTACTAGTCTCAGACTATTAAAACAATCTAAAATAAACGCTTCAGGATGGAGTTCAATTTGACCAAGTACCATGAAAATAAGAATCTTTCAAGAGACATTTATTTAACCTCGGTCCGGTTGAATCACACAAATGGGATGCAGCTCAAAAATAATGTTATTTATCTTTGCTGTGCTTTTCCTGCTCTGATCTGATCTGTTCAGCAAATACAAATCCAATAACAAACCATATATGGGGTCACATGAGGTTGAGTAAATGTGTGTGTGTGTGTGTGTGTGTGTGTGTGTGTGTGTGTGTGTGTGTGTGTGTGTGTGTGTGTGTGTGTGTGTGTGCATACATAAGAGAGATGAGCGTGTGTGTCCTGACGTGACTTTTCTTTTGATGCAGCACACTGACAATGAGTTGGGGGAGGGGGGGGGGCCCTTTTCTTTAAATTCAGCCGCCGGCCTCTCAAAATGTCCGCTCACGTCCCTGCAGAACAAACACGACGTCACGTTCACGAGAACGACTTCAACGCGACGACGAGCGAAGTCGATATTTCACCTCCCGGGATGATAATGCCGGAGCAATAATGAACAATGAGGATTCGGACCGTGATAACTGGAGCAGCGGCAGCACTCCGCTCGGCCAAGCAACAGAAGCTGAGGAAAACATAATTGGCAATCAAGGAACCCGGAGCTCCGGGCCTGTAAGCGCTAATTTACAATCACAGGACGGGGGCCACGCCGGCACTCCAGCACTTCTCATTGTGTGTCCCTGTGTGTCTCATTGTGTGTCCCTGTGTGTCTCATTGTGTGTCCCTCGCGTGTGAAAGACGAGGATGTATGTGCGACTGCTGCCGCGTGGCAGAAGCGCAGAGTAATTCAGATGCATGATCGGGTTCTGTGTTACTTTGGGTTTAGCTGAATCCCCAAACTGGTTAAATCTGCACCTCGGCAGCAGTCAGGGCAGATTCCTGCATCCATCCATTTATTTATTAAGTCATATTTCATTCAAGTGGTTCGCTGCGGCACAGACTTCATTCGTGAGGGTTCAGCTCCACTCAGACAAGTTTCTTTGAATTTAAATCAGTTTTCTGTGTAACCACGTTATTATAATATCAGTAAAGAAATCTATCATTGTGAGTGTTTGACCTCATTTCTTCTTGATTCTTGCTTTGTCTTCGTCCTTTTTTTTTGCCCAAGACAGCGGAAGTTGAAGCAAGTCGATCGGCGTCATTGGGATTTATTGTTATTCATCGTCTAAAGTAAATGTGTTTGTTTGCACTTAAATTGAAAGATCACAAACTATGTGAACATCGAAATACAAAAGTCACCGCAGTAATTTAGTGCCTTATTGAAGCGGTAACGTTCAGACAAAGGTGTTTTCCCGGCTCGATCATAAAATACACCCGCTCTTGTTTCCTCTTCACCCGCTCATGTCGGTTCTTATAAAATATTGTCTGTCTACGACGACGGCTAGAGCCCAGAGCCTTTTGAAGTAAATACAGATTTTCATATTTTTCTTCCCCCCCCCCTGTCAGATTCGCCAAGTCGTCCCTGCTCACTTTCCTCAGGCTCATACACAAATAGTTGACAGGCAAACTGCGTGATGCAGATGAGTGACCCCTCGGAAAATGAGGGGAGCGCACTTGGCAGTTCCAAGGCTGCTGGGCCGCACGGCGTCTGGAAGGAGAAAATGATGTTGTGTTCCGCGGCACAGCTTCGCTCAGATCAGATGTGGTGATAAATATGTTTGGGAATTTATCTTAGTGGGGGGAAACATGACGTGTCTGCTAAACGGATAAGAAATTACAATGTTGTGTTGTTTGTTTTTTTTACAAGGATCGTTTGAATCTTTTCCAATTAGTGGACGATAATTTGTTGAGAAAATGACGGATTGCTCTTCAGAAACATTCATCTCACGTTCATCAATCTCCTGCCGACTGCTAAAATCCTGAATATGTGTTATGCATGGTTCCACTGCAGTTACATTATTGTGTGTGTTATTTTTAATTGTGCACGTCAACGCTCGACTCTTTGAAACGAATTCTGAGACAAATTAGACGTCACTCAGCTTTCAACACGGCGGCAGAACTGATTTTCTTTAAGCCTGCATGACTTGGCAAGATGTTCGGGGGGTTGAAATGTTGATTATCTTTTTTGAAATGATTCTCTACCGAAGCTGTTTTGAATCAAAATACTTCACGAGGGCAGAGATGATAATTGATTTGATGGAAGTCAAAGGTCAAAGTGAGTTTGGGTCAGATCGGACTTGGAGGCCGCGGAAAAAGCTGTAAATGGAAATTACCACTAAAGTGAGTGAACTCAAATATGAAAGTTACAGACAGAAAAACAAAAGAATGAACCAAATTACTAAGAAATGTTATTATTACATTATTACTCCTACCTAAATAGCCGAAGGGAAACTGCAGAGTTGGGCGAAAACCTTTACTTTAAATTTCCACAAAATAATTTCATCTGTTGTGTCAAAGAAATCATTGTAAACATTAACTAGAGAAACTTTTAAATATAAAGTTAAACAGAAAATACAGAAGTTGTTGTCATGAGGCATCAACAGACGATCCAGTTTGTTGTTTTCTCACAACATCGTGGACAAAATAAAATAAAATTGCATCTGGAGAAGAGAAGTCGCAGGATCCAGATGTGTTATAGATAAACATTTGCGATGTAACATCCTGTTTACGAGGGACTCATCTCAGCGCACTGGCTTAGCTCCACGTTTTTTAAGATTTGAACAAACAAGATTAAATGGGCATGTTTCTGTTGTTCTAACAGAGACTGGATCAAACAGTTCCTATACTCATTTTTCAGATATTCTGGAAATAGATCAATGGAGACGCTTGGACTCGGCATCTGGCGTCTTCATGAGACTAATTGATTTGATGAGAGCCAGAGGTCAACCGAAGCCGATCTGAGTCGATTCAGCGTCGGCGCCGAAGAGAGGAAAAGAAAAAAGTATCAAAGAAAGCTGCGCCTGTTAACTTTATATTAATGTTTCACCATTAAAGACCGGGCTCTTCCTCGAGATGCTCCAGACAACGGAATCATTCAGCCACGTTGCTTTTATCCATTTGAAATCGTCGGTGCGGGTCATGAACTCGTGTCCCTCCTCTCTACAAACTGGTACTTGCTCCTTTTGCTTTGGGCTCGTCCAGCTCAGCAGACTGGAACTAACAACAACTCTCTGAAATATTTATGCCCCTGGAGAGAGTCTGTGTGTGTGTGGTGTGTGTGTGTGTGTGTGTGTGTGTGTGTGTTTGTGTGTCTGTGCACACACAGCATAACACCCAAGCTAATGTGTGCAGTGCATTAAAGCAAATGTTCTCCCTCTTCTTCCTCGGAGTCATTGACATCCCTTAACTACCGGTGTCCCTGCAGGTGTCATCGTGCATCATGTCGTTGCTCATCAGTCTTCAAGGCCGTAAGAGACACAGTTGTTGTTTCCGAGGTTAAAAAAAGATATTTTCTCAAAGGATAATGAAAATTCTGGGTGTATTTTTGCACTTTTTGGTTATTAAAACATTGTAGTCTCAAAAATACAGGGGTGATATATCTGGGAACGGGATGATGCCCTTACGAATCAGGGAAATTCCTGGGAAATTCCCAGTGAGCGAGTTGATTACGGTTTTAACACGTGACAGACGCAAAAGGAGCCAAACATGTGGAAGACACAGACGAAGAAATCACGAGGTTCAAGAGCTTTTGGCGATAAGAGACGACGCCGGTGTTGATGTGATGCAAATGAAAACATCTCCACAGCAGAATTTATATGATACAGACAAATTTCATGTCTGAAATCAGCTTTTAAGTTAAAATCATGTGACAAGATCACTGAAAAACAGTGGTAACATGTTTTTCTATTTATTTCCTATCCTCCTACTAATCTACTTAATTTCTAATATTCTAAAGGCTGAACTGTAAAGTGACGAATGGGTTCAAGCTGCTAAATACTAAAATAACCTCGGCTACCAAAAAGTGTTGGAATATATAATTAGATTATTTCAATAACGAATCTGTAATTATTTGCCTCATCCGTGTGTTCACCAAAACCAAATTATTCCATGTGCTGCAGGATAACGACAGATTCCATTCTCCGATCCAACACCAAGTTTTCATTGTGAATTCATGAACCCTGTGAATTATTCATTCTAAACCAACAGTCGCACGGTTACATGTCATCTCCGGGAAAATCTGGGACGCGCAAAATCAAACTGTCAACACTGTAAAACAAGTTAATAGAGCCGGTGCATCGTTAATGACAAATCGTCTGCAGGAGACGACGGAGGTGAGCGAGGTGTGCGGCGCTTTATTCCTCGGGAACAGGATCGAGTTTAAAAATATCCTCCTGTTGTGTTTCAGTTGCATAACCAGCACAGAACCCGTCGCAGGCATCGTTCGTTCTTCTCTTCTTCTCCCAGTTCCTAGCTGCAGTGTCAGGAGCTGGTTTTTTTTATTCCAAACGCTTTTTTTGCCCGGAGGTTTCGAGCCGTTAAACCGTGTGAAATGGAAATGGCAGCTTTCCTTGTATGTGCGGTGCGATGACACGACACGGACACAGAAGGTTCTTTCATGGACTCGGGTCATTATGTTTCCTTTGGGCCTCGCAGGAGCAGAGAACTCCAAACACGAGGGGGCACATATGTGTCTGAACCTGTGTTTCTTCTGCCTTGGCAAAGGAAAAGGAATACGTCCACTTTGAATATCGTAACCGTCAGTGCCCTCGTGGTTCCGTGCATCGTTTTTGTGTAAGCAACACATCCACTAGGGGGCAGTGCAGCGTCGAGAGTTTCTGACGACGACGAACATGGCGGTGACGGAGGTTGTGATCCTGTGCGTCTCAAGAAACAGGCAAAAACTCACGAACTCGCAAAGTCTCTCCTCAAAGTTCCACCATTGTTGACATTTCTTTCCTTGTGTTCTTTAATCGTCTCGTTTGAACAACAGGCTACACTGCCCCCTCCAGGTTTTCCAGTGGCACTGCATCTACGTTTAATCCGTAAACTCTCAGAAGACGTGCACAAATACGGACGAAATTAACGCAGAGCTCGGACGGAAGACTCCATTTGATTCATATCTAACATTGTGCATAACGTTTAGCATTAAAGGACAATTGTTCCGAAATTTTTTTTTTTACAAATATGGAATAGATTTCCAATGCCAGAGTAGTTTTATAGAAACCATAAAATATATGATGAAAAAAGAATAAATACAAATGAAATAAACATTGCTAGGTTTTTCCCCCCTGTTTTATTTTCCATCAAAACGAACAGAATCCGTGGACTGGTTGTTTTATGTGTAACTACAAACAGATACAGACGTTTCCTATAAAAGCCAGTTTTCTGCTCCACAACACAAACCTCAAAGACCCAATTTGGCTGCTCGTGATGCTTTGTGGATACAAAAAAAAGAAACCTTCCATCATTAAATGTGATTCTGTGAAATTAAAGGAAAGATTTTCCTTTTTGTTTGTTGCCTGTTTCTGGTGTTTGTCGACCACCACTCGACATTTCCTCCTGTGTTTGGAGAGGAGCTCGGCTCGGCACTTTTTACAACCACGATGCCGGTTGTTTAAAGGACACACACTCAGCTCCAGCTGCAATTTGTGTTTGCGGTGGCCATAAAGTCAATTAGAGCAAGGTTTCACTTCCCCTTCAGACAAGGAGGGTCTGGCTGAGCGAAAGCACAAAGACTGGTCAGGAAATATCTGAATCACAGGAGATCAGCACGTGTTTAACCTGATTTTAACTCAGTGTGATACTGAAGTTTAAACAAGTGTCATTTAACCAACCGAGCTGTTTTCCTGAGTTTTATTTTGTCTGTTTTTGGCAGGATCACGCAAAAACTGCTAAACTGCTTTCAACCAAACTGCGTGGAGATGGTCAAATAGCTAAATGAGCCCTTTTAAAAAATATGAACTAGTCATTCGTGCAAGATTGTTGTTGTAAGCTGCTTTCAGACATTTTCCTGTAATTTCCCGGAAACGCTGTACGAGAGAACAGTGAGAACACCGCAGGAAGATTTCTGGACGCATCAGACGTAAAAATGGAAGAACAGAAATATCTCAAAGAGGAGCCATACAAGTAGAAGACACTGACGAAAATGTCATCTTAGAAAACACAGATTTTAGTTATTGATAAGGGCTGAAAACAAAAACACTTGTACGTCCTCCTCCCTCCTGTGCACTACCCAGAGGCCACCACTTTGTAAAAACATACAACGCAGCATTCATTTAATAGACACCAGCGCAAAACAAGCGACTTAGCACACAGGTACAAATGAATAAATGAGCACCACAGCTCTGCATCGCTGACAGAGATGTGGAAACCACCACAGCAGGTCTGTTGAATAGAACCTGACTCTGTCGCTCTGGTCAAGGCTGCTGATAAGGTTTTTTTTTTCTCTTTTCTGCGGTGGAGGGTTTGCTCTGCAGTGACCTTGCAACAAATGGCTCAATTATCCCGAGGTACCAGCGGACTTCATGCATTCTTTGGTTAACCCCCTCGCTGTCACACACGGTCACACCGACACTCACTCATGTGTTCACTGGGGGGGTCAGAGGTCGCTGCACTCTTTACCTTTCTTCTCTCTCTCTCTCTCTCTCTTCCACTTGGACTCATTTGTTGACTTAATGACCAGTGCTCTGCGGGAGGAGTTGACTTGTAGAGTTAAAGGAGAAGTGGTTGAACTCCTCTGTGGTGAAACGTCTCATACAGTAAAGTAACATAAGGTTGGATTGGTCAAAGTTGTCTTTATACCGGGGGGGGGGGGGTGGTCTGGTTCTTGCTTCGGCCTGGAACCGTTTCATGTAATCAAAATAACTCATACATTCATTCGTGATCATTTGTTGAAACTCAACAATAAGGGTTTTAACAGAATATCTAGCTATGAATAAAGTCTAACAGATTTTATATGTTCTACGTTATATGATGCTCTAACACTTAGTCTCTAATAAAGTCCCACACACACTCTAAAAATGAGTGTAAGAGATGAAATGTGAAATGAAAATCAATCAAAAATCCTGAGATCATTCTGCATCTTCTAAAACACCGTGCGTCGTAATATGAAATATAGCAGAGATAACTGCAGAGTTTCACAGATCGTTTACTGTAATCGTGGAAGAGATGAGGCTGCTGTTGTACACCCGTTGTAAATAACACGCTTCAACCACTGATGTAAAGACGTGGCCATTAGGGCTCAGAGAGAGAGAACTAAACCATTATATTCCATTTACGTGATGATGTAAACACGCAACATGTAGACACAGCTGGAGAAGTGAGATCCATCTCACTTCTGTTCCTCACAGGAATTTTTAACGCTGAACTGAGGAGGTCTCAGAGTCTGTGTTGAGCTCTCACAGATTTTAAAAGGTTTTTAAGAAGGTTGGTGAATAAAAAAAATTAAATAATGAACAAACATCTGTCTCCTCTGAAACTCCCTTCTGCTCCAAACTTAACTTCTGCTTTCAAAGGTCCTGGAGTCGTCTGATGTCTGTGATCAAATGAGATACCAATGATAAGGCACTTAAATCATAGGCAGTGATAATAACATCCAGCTGCTGCATCATCTATGTACATTTATTTACAGAAACTACATATCCTATGCTTGCATGTTGTTTAATAGATACTTGATATCCAGCAGAGAGAAAGAGTGATCTCAGCGTCAGGGTGGTTCACTCTGTATTGTCTGAAGTATCATCGTGTTCAACAGTCATTTACATTTTACCATCTGGGTTTTAAACAAGGCCGTCTCTTTGTGCCCGGCCTGACACAACAATGCTGTGTTGAGAGAAACAGGGAATCTGCAGGGCGGCTTTCTCTGTCGCTTGTTTATTTGCTCCGGGGCAGCGGCTCTCGCCACCGACACGCCGGGGCGGCGGACACACAGTGGCACAGAGACACGTCTTATATAAAGATGGCCTCCGGTGGAATTGTAGAAAAGCCTTTGTTGGAGGACAGAAGAAGCTGGAGCTGAAGTGCCGAGCGCTCGCAGATGGCCGAGCCGGTGCTAATGTTGAACAGGGGAAGAAGTGAGGAAGTGAGGAAATGCCAAGAGAGCTATGAATTTGATCGATGGAGGCTTTTGGCCACGAGTTAAACCACAATAAGGACATTTCAGGCTTTTATATGGTCTCTTTGAAATATGTCCGCTACAGAGCTTCGTAGATTAAGTTCATATACTGCGTGTATAGATATATATATGCCGTTATTTTCTTTATTTTGAGTGCACTTTACAAATGCATGCTATGTAGTGTTTGAGTGTGGTGTGTGTGTGTGTGTGTGTGTGTGCACAAGCATCAATGGAGAAAATACTCCCGTGTGCACCTGCACAGGCCGATAATAAACATGTTCAGTCCAACGCGAGGCTTCGTTTGAATTTACAGGCCAGTGATAACGTTTGAGTATTAAACTACTCAACCCTTTGCCCGTACAAGGTCAAATCCATTCATTGACAACATTTCAAACATTTTAATGTCTATTTCGTGTTGTTTCTAAAAACCTACACTAAATGAGAACTCAACAAGATGCCCCCCCACATTCCTAATTTCATCACAGTAACTGGCTGAATCCTGGGTTAGTAAATTGTTGGTATATCTCATTGATATCTGCCTTTCTCCTCAAGTATGTTTAAAATTCGATTTTTCTTTCGCTCTTTCGTTTCTTCAAAGATCCGAACATACTGCAAACTGCTGAAGAACTACATTAAACCCAGAGTTTCATATCTCTGGGTTTCAGAGCCTGAATTCACTTGGATGTGCTGCGATGGAAAAGCTCGGAGAGAAAAACCTGCAGCAGACTCAGCGGGCTGGCTCTCGAGTCAAACTCCCCCATGTCCCTCACACCATCTGCTGATGTATTCTGGAGACCTGTGGGTGATATGTTTGAGATGTGTGTGTGTCCTGTGTGTCGTGTGTGTGTGTGAGCGTGAATGTCATTACCATGTGTGTGAGTGTGTGTTGAGGATGTCATGTGTGAGTTTATGTGGTTGTGCAGGAAGCGAAATCAGGACATATGGCCTGTGAACCTTATATCAGAAGAGACGGAGCGGGAGGGGGGAGGATGTGACTCTGTTGAACTGCTTGGTAAAAATCTTCTGAATCAACAAATTCTTCCATCCCACCTCAGGTTCTGTGCTGACGAATTACATCTTCATACCAATTATGGTCTTTTATACTTTTACAAACTAACACAAATCAATAGATAATGAAACAGGAGGATAAACAGCGGAGAGCATCGCTCCGCAGAGACGGAACACATCTTTACGTGATGAGATTACACACAGGGTCAATGCAAAGATGAGAATAGATGCTTCACTCGATTAGATGCACTCGGGTCTCGTGGACCCAGACACGACGGCACTGGGTTCTCCACAGGTACAAGGCAACAAATAGCAAATGGTCCTCCTCCATTCAGGCTGTGTTTACTCACATTGCTCGAGCGAGTACTGCAGGTAAACACATGATCGCCTGAGTGACTCGCCAAAAATCGCTTCGTGTTTGGTGTGAACGCAGAATTAAATTCAATTAAGCTACAGTTGTACAAAATGTGATTTAACTTCTTGGTTGACAAACGAAAAGCATCATCTACACTTGAGCTCTCAGCGTCTCCGTGAAGCAAAGTCTCATCAACGAAGACGGAAAACCTCCGACTTTAAATCTGACTTCATTTACAAGTGAGCCCAGAGATTTCGTGGTTTGTTTCATAATAATTCGTCAATTCATCCTTTAATCATCAGAAATTTATCAACAGTAGCTTTAAAAATGTGTTGAATTGGGCCGAATGACCTTTTGAAATATAATGGAACTTTTCTTTAATTTCTTGACGTATAAATCGGAGCGGAACTGGAAAAACTGAAGAGAAACAATTCTATCATTCTTACAATATTTGTGTATTTTACCATGATTGAAAAAAAAAAACGTTAAAAATGTCTTTAGGTTTAGTTCCTTTCTGATATTTTACAGAAAACAAATGAATAAAAAGGTAAAATAATCAACACACCCATTATTTGCAGTTCTATTTAAACCATTAACTAAATTACACTCCTTCAACAAGCTGTAATAGACTGTGAAAGTTCCGCAGTGAGACGTCACTGCACAGATGTTAGACACATTACGAACACGCAGCTCCTTCCTCCACGCGCTGTAAATGTACATGATGAGCAAACCAGGGAGACAAGAAAATCAGAAAGTGTCTGAATAAAGCTGGTTTTGGCAGAAACAAAGAAACAAGGCCATGTTCTCACGCTGAACCTTTTAAAGTTAAAGATCTCCCTGACTGATCAATGTATGTATAATGTATGAGAGTGGAGCTGAACCTCCTGGAAGCTGCCTCGACGCTCCCGGACTTTACAGAGGAGCTGACGCTTTGTGTAAAACTGGATAAAAATGGGTCAAATCCTATTTTAGAGGATTTCTGAAAGACATGAATTCATGGTGTTGCCGTTCTCACGTAACTCTTGAGTCTCATGAGAAAGGAGCGAGCGGGTCATCTGACTGTGGGAGGCGTCCATCACAACACTGATGCACAACAGCTCTTCAGTGGCATGTGGAGAATGTGTGACGGCTCATGAGAGCGTCTATTGTGCGACTCTTTGTCAGCTCGTGGGGGGGGGGGGACGTCAGCGCTACAGTACGAGTGGCCACCGGTCACAGCGACGCAGATCGGACCCTGATGCCCGAGACGTGTTCAGAGGTAGAAGAATCGCAAAAGGTCGATATCATCGCTGCCACTGGCAAAGTTAGCTAAAATTGTTGTGGCCCAGATTTGGCCCACATCCGGCCCACGTGCATGAACTGATGAGTCAGCTCCTGTTTGCCAGATCCAGGCCACGAGTAAGCCCTCGTGGCAAGTCCATTCCAATGGCCCCAATTAGTTTGGTGCTATTTGGGGCCATATTCATCATTTACCACATCCAGACTCCAACTCGCCTGGAGCAATGCATTGTTGTCAAAGATTAGTTTTGGGGAATATTTGAGCCACATTAGCTTTTTTATAAGTGAGCAACATCAGGCTCACGTCCATTCTGTCCGGGTCACAAGACGACCAGCAGCCGCCTCATTGCCAGAAGTGGCCCACATCCGTTTTCTATCTGGGGCGGAGGAACCTTTTCATTGGTTTGAGGAGCTGCTTCTTCTTTAGAGAACTGCATTGTGGGGTTTGGAGTTCTAGGCTCTATTTTAAGCTCATTAGTAGTAGAACCCGACCAATATGGATTTTTGGAAGACAATGCTCACACTAATATTCGGGATTAGGAACTTTTCAATTCTAAATATTGTACATTCATTTAAAAACAACAAATGCAATTCAGTATATTCTCCATTTCTTATTCTGTAAAGAAAACTTTGTTATATCAGCAACTAAAGGCAAATACACACACTGATACCAATATGTCTGTGACAGGCTCATATCGGCCAAGATCCCTGTAATTATTATTAATGATCGAATTATATTATTTTATTACTATAATTAAAAATGAAAGATAATATAACCATGTCCCAGGACTGTAAATTGTCTGTAATGTTGTTGAGGCAGGTGCAGTATTTCTTTATCATCATCTGTAGTGCTGAGTATTTACTACAATCTACATAACTGTGTGTGTGTGTGTGTGTGTGTGTGTGTGTGTGTGTGTGTGTGTGTGTGTGTGTGTGTGTGTGTGTGTGTGTGTGTGTGTGTGTGTGTGTGTGTGTGTTCTCTGTTAAGGTGAGAGAAGTGCAGGGTGAAGGGATGGTTTTCAATCACTGTTGCTCCATCACACACAGTTTGGTGCATTGCAGAACTAGTTTCTAACTTTTAAAATATCAATGTACTCTCATGTAAAATGCACTGCAGACTTCAGATATTGATTTACCGGGTAGAACAAGTTTACTTTATGACCTAGCAAGTTATTTATCCAGTGTGTGGACTGAACATTTATGTAGGAGCAAAAAACCCCACAAAATTTACTATTTATTTATTTTCAGACACAAACAAAAAGCCCAAAATGTCACTATATTCAGCCGGCCATCATATTTCATATGTCAGAGTGTGTGTGGATGGGGGGGGGGGGGGGGGGGGGGACGCCATTAATCAGTCTGTCCTCCAGCAGAAGAAGAAGTCGGGAGGTTTGTCTGAGAATGTGAAGCACGTTGTCGGGAGAACAGAATGATTGACAGATAGAAATGCAGCTCTGACCACATGGAGGCTTTTCAAGTGACAAATGGTGGAAGAGAAATACATGAAATACATGAAATACATGAAATACATGAATGTCCTTTGTGTTTTATTACTCAAACCCACCTTCTGTGAACTCACACACACTTAGACGTGGCGAGACAGACGCATACAGGTCTGCGCTGTCACAACGAGCCGAGCGCCGGGTGACGCGCGGAGGCAGGAGGCGTCTCTGAGATCAGCTGTCGTCGTGTAAAAACAGATTGTTTGTACAGTCGGGTCATTTGCAAAGTTGGAAACCAGGTCAGAGACGCACTGCGGACCTCCAGATGACCTCTGTGCTCGGAGAGCGCTTCTTAACCGCTGACCAGAGATCACATGTGGTACGTGGGGAAGTTTTTATTTAGCCTGGTTACTGCAGTTTTAAATAATAAATACTCACATCAGATAAGATAAAACTTCATTGATCCCACACTGGGGAAATAAGCTGTTTACAGCAGCAGACGAGTCAGAACGAGATCGACAAGAGAATAAAACAGAATATGTACATAATAAACATCTTTCACTACAGTAATATACAGAAGTTTGTATAGAAATGCCCTAAAGTGCAGAGGCACAAGTAAAACTGTGTATTTGTACATAAAGATACAAAGAAATACATGATATATATATATAAAGAGAATAAAATGCTGTGTTATAGGTATAAATTCACAATAGTAGGCTATATAATATCCTATGAATATCAAAAAGGTATGCAGGTATATATACAGCATATATAGATATAGAAAGATTGACGGACAGATAGATAGATAGATAGATAGATAGATAGATAGATAGATAGATAGATAGATAGATAGATAGATAGATAGATAGATAGATAGATAGATAGATAGATAGATAGATAGATAGATAGATAGATGATGGATGGATGGATGGATGGATGGATGATAGATGATAGATAGATAGATAGATAGATAGATAGATAGATAGATAGATAGATAGATAGATAGATAGATAGATAGATAGATAGATAGATAGATGATAGATGGATGGATGGATGGATGGATGGATGGATGGATGGATGGATGGATGGATGGATGGATGGATAGATAGATAGATAGATAGATAGATAGATAGATAGATAGATAGATAGATAGATAGATAGATAGATAGATAGATAGATAGATAGACGGATGGATTCTTCTTTGGTTTATACAGAACGGCTGGTGAAGAGCTTCCTCTCCGGCCCCTCGCTCTCCTGCAGACAACAAGTCAACCGTGTCATTAGCCTGCTAATGGGCGGGATCACGCATGGCTGTATAACAAGAGCAGGGGAAGCTGTCAGCGGTCCTCTTGACAGGTGCAGCTTTCCCAGAATGCCTTGCAGCCGTGCCGCAGAGCGTCGTCGAAGCCCCTAAATCTCCGAGCTGCTCTCTGCTGACGAGCCAAACGCATCCATCTCCCACGGACACAAGTAATTAGGTTTTCACCCGGGCCTTACACAGCACAGAGTGCACTCTGCTGCTGCCACCTCTGCTTCGCTCGCACTCGCCTCCACGCTTCCTCTGTATTTCCCCTCCAATCAAAACCACCTGCTGGTCTCCACCACGGCGAGAGCTGCGCGTCTGTTTGCGACACACAAGGAGAAAGAAAGGGACAGAGAGCCCCGAGAGGACGAATGACGCCGATGCACAAAACTCCCACAGCTAATATTGAATCGCCTGCAATAACTGCCAAAACATCTCAGCTGGCAAACGAGTGTGGGAGTGGAGCCCTTGTCACAAACACATCATCGCAGCAGCAGCTATTTATTTACATAACACACTTATATATATAATATATCAGGTCTGTGCTCGGTGTAAAAACACTTGTCACGTTCATTTAGACGCTTCCTCAGGAGAAACTAAATTATATCCTCCGGAGGTTTCCTGTTTCCTGCATGTTACGGTGGATAAGGCTCCTGGTTGAGCTGTTTATATTCTCACGCTCATCTTTAAACGCTGGATAGAGAAAGTAAGCAACGTCTGTGTTCTGCCACTTTGAGCTTTTTAAGGCCATTCGACATAAGTATAGTAACCGGATGAGACACAGTATTCTCTCTCCAAGGGATGTTTGCAACACACAGGCCACAAGTAATGTTTTCACGAGATGTGAAATGATGCAGCTCGCCGCCGCCGCCGCCGCGTGTCTGTTTTCTGGGCCAGAACTGTTCGCCAGATTCACAGCGAGTCCCGCCCGTGACAGTGGGAACACATTTATCTTGGCACTCACAGTGTGGATACGGCAGAACGAGTCGTCGCTGCCTCCTCGAGCTGTCGAGTGGATTCTGCACCACAACGTGATTTTTATCTATAGTGGAGTTGCACAGTCTGTTTTGTGGGTTGTTTGTGTGTCTGTGTGTGTGTGTGTGTGTGTGTGTGTGTGTGTGTGTGTGTATTTGTGAGGAAGAAGTTCAAAATAAATTGTCAGTGTGCTGCGGTTGAACTCGGCTCTCACTCTGATATCCAAACTGTCTTGGAAAGTTTGCGCTCACTCACTCCGTGTGAGGTTTGACATTCTGAGAGTTGACGTTGTCGATTGTCGATGTCCAGGGAAAAGTTTATGAAAGTGAAGTTTTCAGGGAAGATAAAAAAAAAACATCTTGTTTATCTCCACACGGTTACGAGTTTGTTACATCGGGTTTGGAGAAGTTGTCTCGGGTCCAAACACGATAAAACTTTCTGAGAAATGTGCCGTGAGAATCTACGAGATTAGAGTCACACAGGTTTAGCAGAAAAAAAAAAACTTTATTACGATGTAGCTTTCGTGGCTGTTCAACATCCTCAGTTACAGATGGACTCTCACTGACTATCAGCAGTTTACACGTGTTCATTTAGACCCATTTACTTCATGTGTCGATATAAACTCAACCAACATCGTCCACTGTTTGTCGTTAAAGTTGAATTTCTTTATATTTTCACACATCTCATGATTCTGCGACGTTTTCATTCATGTGACCTAATATTATTTCCACAGCCTAAATGAAGATGGACGACGTCTCAGGTGTCAATCGCATCAAATCACAAATTAAAACATGAACCCTTGAGCAAATATCAATATGAAAAGAACTACCTCAAAAAATTCATCGAAAACATCTTAGGGAAAAATTTGATGTGCACTTTAACATGTCCCATCCACTGACATGGAGGAGGATGAATCTATGACCATTACTACCAAACCAAAACATCAAAGTACATATTGCTTATTACATTTTTGTTAAAGATGTGAAGTTTCTGTCATTTTAGGATAATCATTTGTCGTGAGGTCGACTCCACCCCCTGATCGGACAGCGGGAGGAAGTGGAGACACGTCGTCCATCTTCAGTTTCACTCGTCTGGTTGTAACGGACGAAACAGAACAGAAATACAGTTCGTGCTCCACTTGAACAACACTTGAACCGACTGTATGTTTATTCTGAAACTGACACTGAGAAAGTACCGTAAGTGCTCAGTAAGTTTTTTTTTTAAAAAGAAGAAAATCTGACCCTCAGCAATGTAAAAATCGCTTCATAAACAATTCTAAACTTTCACCTACTACGGATTCATTAATCACCCCCGTGAGCCTGTCCTTCTGGAATCCCATCTCTGTGGAGGCATCAGGGATTTTACTGCAGCCGAGTGTGGGCAGTAACAACGTGCAGTGGACGGGGAGGTGCTGACAAGAGGCCAGATCTGCCATCTGACAGCCTCCATTAGAGAGAGACTGGGCAGCACGCTGGGGTTAACTGGTGCAGATCCATCTGATATGGCGCAGCAGCAGATGCTCTCTCTCTCCTTCCAGCGCCGGCTCGGTGCGGCTCTGCCCAAACCTCCGTCTTTAGCGTTTGCATAGATATGAGTCTGAAAAGAAACAGCTGAGATCTCTGTTGGTTCTGTTGTCGTCTGTTTGAATCCGGGCAAAGCTCAGAACTCACTAATATACGATAAGAGACAAGAAAGACAAAAACCTACGTGACATTTCTTTAAAATAATTCTTAAAAGCACTCAGACGCTTTGTTTTGCTCGCCTGTGAGTTTCTGTTTGCGGTGACGCTTCATCTCAACTCGTCCTTCTGTTCCATTCCCCACAAACCATTGTTCATCCTAAAGCTATTCATGCAGATTGCAATCGCTTTATACTCATTTCTGTCGTCCACAGTTCAAGGCCTGAGACAGAATAATTGCCGGCTACGCTATTTCTAATTTAAAGGCCTCCTCAGACTGTGAAGGTCCCAAGCACAGAAATCTCTAAAAACTGAATCTGCACGTGAACGTGATGGAATCTGTAGGCGAGGGACCGATTTGGGGGCTGGAAGCTTCTGGTTTCTACTTTGACCAATCACGTTTCCCCCCCAGAGGCGGATTCCTTGTCAGTCAACAGCCGATGGGCACAGAGATTGGAGGCAAACGTTTGAAAGCCAAATTTAGAAAATACAATTTGTTGTGTTACTTTCATTGCATCCCATCGTTGTGAAAGGTGGACGTCGCTGATGGCTGTGGAGGGCGGGGTCTTTCCTAACACACCAAAATAAATGGTGTCAGGTTCGTTTTGGAGGGTTTAGGGTTCGGGTCTCAACCGGTGCTCGTCCAAAATACTTCGCAGATGCATCTGAACTTCCTGGGGTCGTCAGAAATACAACAACACAGGTTTGAAGTTCTTAGGAAGAGCGGATGTCGCGAAAATCGAAGGAAATAGAAACAGAAACACAGAGAGATTTATTTAAAAAGTGGAATCGGACTCGAAGTCTGTGTCAAAATGAAACTGTACAAACATCCACAGGGAACATGAGCTGCATCATATCCACAGATCTCCCATGCCACCGGGGGGGAAAAACCTTTACATTAATAAAACCACTCAATCAAAAGATAACAGGACCTGCTGTAACCTGAGGCCACCAGCGCGGCGCCATCTTTTCATGCACCCAGTCAGGGCACCGACCCGACGAGCGCAGACGTGTCCGCCGCACGTGGAGAAACAGCAGCGATAAACATCTCGGTTCCCTCCCTTGTTCGACGGTGGGTTCTGCTCCTGTCGGGTGTTTGTTGTGACTACAGCGGATCAGATGGAATCTGAGAGGAGACACGACTCTCTCTCTCCACATCTGCTCACCTCAGGAGAAAGTCTGGAGCCGCCTCTGAAACCAGAGACGCAGGAGAAGCCGCGTGGGACGAACATCGACAGTTTGCTTCACCGGTTTCTGCTCAAAACGACCAAGACGGTTTCTTTCTACGGCTGCAATTTCCTCCAGAACTGTGAAGACTGAAGTGATGAACTGGAAGAAAAAGTGATTTCTCAGTAGCACTCAAAGTTAATAAGTTGTTTTCATTGCTTTTTGTTTGTTTGTGAGCAAGATTACGATAAAACTACAGAACGGATTCCTGTGGAACTCGGTGGAAAGATGTTCTGTGGCTCAGGCAAGAACCAATTGAATTCTGGTGTGGATCCGGATCAGGAGGCGATGATTTATAGATCTCTATGAGTGTGTGTAACCTCATAGAGGTTTCTGTGTTGTCATATTCCCTGTGAGGTACTGAAGCCTCTCTCTTGACCCAACAGGAGCTGGGGGTGAAAACAGTTGTTACCTCAACTGAACTGAACTGAACTGACCTGAAGTCAGTTACATGCAAATGAGCATCGCTCGTGTTTTAGGAGCTCAGACGTGTGTGTGTGGGGCGTTACGCAAATCAATCAGATTGTGTCGACTGAGTTGTCAGTCGGAGGGAAACTGACATTCAAATACTTTTTCAACTGGCGTCCTGTGTGTGTTCCTTCATGGTCGTGTAATAACACGTAAGAAACACTTTTCAATATAACACAGTTCCACCAGGCCTCAGAAATGACCACAGAGTTGAATCAATGCCTGAAGAGCAACAAAGATTGATTACAAGCCAATTTATAGAAGTATATATATAATACGGCTCCAGCTCCATATTTTAACACACACACACACACCACACACACACACACATGAGAGTGACACAAACATGCTTCATATAATTCAAAAAGCAAATAAGCCATTTCTGAAAATGTTGAACTAGTCCTTTAAAAGGGTCCTGAGCTTTGTAGCTTGAGTTTTGTAGCAGATCTCTTTCTGTGGCTTCAGTTTCATCACTTACCTGCGTTAACTTACCAACTGACATGTTGATTAGTTCTAAATGAATTATTCTAATAAGTTCGCTCATTTAAATCGTCCCTTAGAATATTCTCAGAGGTGAACGTGAGCCCACCAGGGACCCGACGTCGTCTCCGGAGGGACAGACCAGTTCTGCTTCTGTGGTGATTGTCTCCTCTCTCCCTGATTGTCGGGGGGGCACGTCTCCAAGCGTCAGACACAAAGCGGGAGAATCGTGGTCGCTGCTGATCAGCCGACCGAATCCTGGTCGTCGCTCCCTGATGGAGTCCGACAGTTTTAATTGAGTGGTTCGGTGTCTCTCAAACTGGTAATTTAATCATGGCGCTGGTGTCAAAGGCTGGGCTGGGCTGGGCGGGGGGGGGGGCAGGGACACTCACACCTTTAGGAAACTGCGAAGCTCAGCTGAGCGTTAATCACGAGTGATTATCATTCACAGGCCGGTGGATCCCTGGAGGCCGGGGGTTTATTGAATCTGTGTTTCAAAGGGAGATGGATTTTAAATTAACGCCACAATTTTCAACAGGGAAAGCAAAATGTTAAAATGGAAATAAAACAAAGTTTCACTCCAAGACCTTAATGGAAAACTAAAGTAGTAAAGGCTCCACTGGTTTTTAACTGGAAGTCTATGAGAAAATGACTCTTCTTCTACTTCTCACTCGATTTATAACATTTTCCTGAGGAGTTAAAGTACACAAGTGTATTATTGTGTATTATTCACAAGAACTTTTCTTTTCCAGTTTTAAAACATAATTAAAACAGATTAATTTTGTCGATAAGCTTTATGTTGCCTAGCAACCAACAACATCTGAAGCTGAGGAACATTTAAAAAATTTTTTTTCAATAGCAGCTAAATCCATGTATTTATACTTCTGTGTTATTTAAGTAGTATCTGATTAATTAATCTGTACTGGAATCATATTTACATTTAATGATATATTATATTGTATTTTCATCTGAGCTCATATTTCTTTTAATGTCACAATAATGAAACAAATATCAGAAATTAAAAAACGAGGCCTGTGATTTGATTGTAATCTTATTAAAACCCACGTTTGTGCGATTTTGCTCTCTCACCTCGGAGACACCTAATTGGCCGGGTGTCAGGTTTGCTCGCCCTCCTCCGCTGTGCTCGCCCGGCGGCCTCACATCAGCCCTGGATTAACGGCAGGCGGAGGTCAGCACACAATCACCTCTGATGAATATGGAGGAGGGCCTTTGGGTTTACATGGGAGGGCTGCCAAAATATGATAACGACCCCTCCTCTCCTCCCCGGCGCCTCCTCGGGGAGCCGTCCACGCTCTCATCTCAAGGTTGTCAGAGAAGCCCAGGCAGAGCCTTGTGGGGGAGGGTTGGCGTCGCAGCTCCTCTCAAACCATGAGATAATGTGAGATATATAATAAAGCTCCGGGTAGAAATGTGATCTGTGTAGAAAAATCAATGTCACGTCAAATTATGACAGTTTCACTCAAGCGTTTCACCTTTGATTCATAACGTTCAACAAACATTTGTCCATGACTCTTCTACAAACCTTCGTCAGATCAACGTAACCATGATGGTCCCGTATCTCCCATCCTGGCACTTATCGCTGTCGCCTAACAACAGATCTGAAGTTAGACACACGCCTAGAAAGTTTACTTGCACTTTGGTTTTTATAACACGTGTTCTGTTAACAGTTCAGGTGCAGTTAAAGAGTGATGCTCAAGCCTATTCGGGGGGAATTGAGACGCAGCTATAACCTCGTTGAGATGTAACAGGTGTTTCCACACGTTGGCATTTTCTGTTTGTGACCGTGGAAATCTGCTGCAAGGAATCTCCCTGTTGCTCATTGGAAATCTCGTGCTGTTCCCAGTTTTCCCAAATTCAAAACCAGCGCTGAGTATTTCCACCAGGTATTTCTCCAGCGCACACAGGGGACCATGAGGAGATTAGGCAAAAGGCCCATTAGATTAAAATCACCTACTCCACCTTTAAGTAGCACATATTCCTGTTTCTGACTCTCTGGTTCCATTACACATTAACCAAGCAGAGGACAGAACAATTATTATTATCTCAGGGTCCGTATCCACATCCTTGTATCATATCACAGAAGTGAAAGGGCCCATTGTGTTGTGATCGCGCTCCGAGCAGATAAGCTCCGGTACCACGTCTCCTCGATTCCCCCGAAGTGGCTGTTTGAGATGAGGTCACGAGTCACTGAGGCTAATTAATATGGGCAGTGCAGAGTGTGACAGGCTGAAGGATGGCGTCTCTCATCCACAGTCATTTCCCCTTATCTCCATCAGCCACTCAGCAACTTCACCCCCCCCCCCCCCGGCGGAGATGGGAGATGTTATCGGCCGTCGGAGTCACAGACCGCTGCGTTGAGGAGAAAAATAATAACAACAACACCGAGTCCTCGATGTGAGCAGACTTTGTTTGGATGCTCGGCCCGGTTCTGTTTTTATTATAAATGCTGACGAGACTCTATTCATTATTCATCCAGCGCGTGATTACGAAAATTCAGCCACTAAAAATAGACTCGTGATTTCTGGCTTAAATATCCGTCAGCTGAATTTCCATCCACTTCCCGAGCGGCTGAGCTCAGTGAGAGTTTGACCTGAGCCTTTCTTATTGTTAAGATGGGCCAAGAACACAGATGGCAGATATTTACACATAAAATGAAACTACAGAGCGAAGAGATGATAAATATTAATATTATCATGATTACGAGGCTCGAACATAAACTATATAAAGAGGGACAATGTGTCTTCACTCCTAAAATATCAGGGATACAGGTGTTTTGATGTTATTTGAGGTTTCACTCTGTTATTATACAATCAAATGACTAATTAAACCAAACTTATCAGAGACTTGAACACTTGAACAAAAACCAGCATCATAAGAATGACCTTAAATGACAGAAACCATCTTTGAGACAGAAAATATTCACAGGGTTTCTGCAGGTTTCAAGAAATCAAATTTAAATTAAATTTAAGATCTATGCCAAGTACGACAGATATGAACGAATATCAGAGTCCCAGGATTATTTAGATTTATCCATAATTGGAGATAAAAGAAATATCCGAGTAAATCTCTGGGGTGAAGAAGATCAGTTATCACTACTAGGTCGGTCTTGTTTGTAGTTTTATTACAGATTGCACATTTTTTGGAACATGAACATAATGAAGACCTGCATAAAGGTATTTCAAACCTGTAGCGTGGAATTTTTACATATTTTCAGCACAAGATTCAGATTTGTTTTATTAGAAGACCCTGTGGAAACACTGAATTGAATTCAGTGGATTTAGTCTCTCCGGCCTGTGGAGGCTCCGGCTCATGAGGCTGCTCCGGCCACAGACACCAGCTTCTTCTTCTTCTCTTCTGCCGACGACTTCCTCGGGCAATCGGCACGAGAAAAGCATTTCCACAAATAAGATAAAAACGTGTTTCGAATTACCAACCCTCCATTTAACGCCACACTAATTACAAACTACTTCATCCATGACGTTGTGTACTACGTCACTTGGTGTTTGCTTACAGCCGAGTCAAATTCTCCCCAATGCAATTCTGTTCATTTGATTAAGTCTAATTCGCCTTTATCTGGATTTTTATCCAATAACTTATATTAATATTGATAATATCTGTCTAGCACCAAATCAACACCAACATTATCTCAAGGCACTTTACACAGCGAGGTCACGACCTCTCGATATTACAGAGCTGCAGTTCCCACAAGGAGCAAAACACTCAGTGGCTGTGGGGAGAAAAACTCCCTCGTACTGGGAAAGAAAAAGGCGCCTTGTGTAAATGTTCCTAAGCTGTAAAATATGATGTTCTCTCTTTAGCAACACGCCACAGAAGTTAACAGCAGCTCTCCTTGTAAGGCCCGACCTCAGACGTCTGTCAACCGCCTTCATGGGAAAGTCTCCGGGTTCAAAAACTGGGAAAAGAAATGGATGATACCTGCAGCTGCATCAACTTCCAGCTCCTTTAAAAAGTGTTTCAACTCTCTCCTGAGTTACTGTAACCTCCGTCACCGAAGCACGTTAGGTCACCGGGCTAATGCACAACCTTTCAACTGTGTTTAATCCCCCCCCCCCCCCTCTTTTTTTCCAGCTCCGTGAGTCTAACCAGACCAACATGTCTGGTGGAGGCTCCTTGATCTTTTATTTTTAGTCGGGCGGCGCAAAGCACAACCTCACAACCCGCCTACGACCTGAGGGGGGGGGGGGGGGAGCCCCATCTCGCCACCCGACCACATACGGTTTGGATCGGACTCATCTCTGGGGGGGAGGGAATGCAAAGCCTCGGTGCAATTAATGGTTTGCGATGCCCCCTTCAAGGGGTAGGCCGCACTCAATGCGACCGCCACCACACCCAAACTGAGGCCAGAGCGCGGCGTCCCTGCCCGCTGAACACATCTGCACCGTACACGCCTCGCATGCTGGAGGGTTTTTGAAACCGTGCCGCGTCATTCCTCTGACACCGTGTTGTGTAACGTGCGTGGTGAGGCGGCAGAGGGCTTTGTCAGCGGCTCGTCCCGGTGCATTGTCATCTCCTGCGAGGGCGGCAGCGTGGCGTGCGGGGGCGGACGCATTAAAGGGAAGCACACATGTGTGGAATCAAGAGAGGCGATGTGACGGCTCTGCAGGAAGAAAGTGACACATTCAAGTTTATTGTGTTCAGGTTTTTGTTGCTCCTGCATCAGAAATGCAACATTTTCAATTCTTAAAGGAGACGTACTCTGCTCTTTCTGCTTTTCTTTCCTGCAGTGTGTGTTGTTTAGGGTTTTTTAGTGAATTAAAAAGTTCTGCAAAGTTAAAAAACCCAAAGTCTGTGGTAAAGGGAGCTTTTCTCCCAGTTGGAAAACCAGCCATCTGCTGATCATGCTTAATTACTTATTCCTACTTATCTACTTGTCTAAGCGCACACAAATCATCACATCCTCCATGAGGACACAGAGAAGGCCATTAGTTGTGTGCCTCAGTGTGTATCTCATCAGCATCATGTCGTGAGTACACAACGGAAGAGTAAATAATTAATACCACACGTAAACGTTGCACGCATGTGTTTTGTGATATGCATTATTTAGCGTTCGATGAAGAACTTAATATTCCATTACATGAAACTAATCCTCAGTTACATAACACAGTTCACGAGCGATTCTCTAGCTTCGACTGACGCTCTTTTAACTGCATCATCACTTTGCGCCCTCTTCCTCTGCAGCGGTATTATCGCAAATAACTGGAAATTAGCGCCATCTGCTGCAAATGGAACTGAACCAACTCCTGATATTCACACGGGAATGGATGGAGACTAAAGCTGCGTAAATTGAATTTTTCTTTTGCAGATTTGTTTTAATCCGGCTCTAAATTACGTCACAAGATGGCGACACCTGTATCCAGGATATTTAGCGATAGATGATTCATAAAACTGTTCAGCATTGCCACATTTCTGAAGAGATAACATGTATAACTGCCTGAGGAGCGATGAGCGTGAAGATGTTCACATCCAGCTGCAGCACAGACATCAGCCTCGGTGGAAAACGCTGCAACGGAACGTGATGGCAAAAACGTTGAATTTCCAAAACGACAGAAAGGGTTGTGAGTTTGACGTGAGCCAGACCTCCTTCCAGACGATGTTTTGATTATTCCTGCCTCCTGTATGAGACGTCGGGGAGGAGAAGACAGGCTGTCAAGGCAGCTGCTGTGCTGTACTTAACTATTAATCCCTCCCTCCATGTGGAGCACTTAGCGCCGTCTCTTCACTGTTGGAGGAAACACTGAGCGCCGAGCGCCTTCACACTGAACTGTTTGAATTGCAGAGATCAGACAGTGCCGAGCGCTGAATCAAAGCTTTGTTGTGCTCGATGTCAGGTCGGAGCTACATACATTAAACCATGAAAGGATCAGCGCCGCGTCGGGGAGATTAACCCACAGTGTTCGTACAAAGTGGAGGCGTCATCGAGATAAACAGAAAGAAAGAGACTGACAGAGTCAAGATGAGGATCTTCAAGAGAGAGGATCGGATGTTTGGAGCATGTGACCAGATTGTTTATATAAATGACCGAAGACCAAAGCAGAAGTGCCTAAAACCTGCATTCTCTCAAATGACCAGCAGAGGGCGACTCCACTGGTTGAAAATGGTTGATAGTAGATTCCAGATGATAAAACATATATTGGATATGGTGATTAACAGCAATACCGACCAATCAGTGGAGGTGACAGATGTAAGTGGGCGTGTATTGTTAGTCAGGCTCCACCCCCTGCTCAATAAGTTGGTGCTCGACAAAATATCAGACTGGGGGCTTCAAAATAACAGCTCACGACTTTATTTGCTCAGCGATAACAGCTCCCCAAATATGAAGCCCAAAAAAATCCAAATTACCCCCTGGTGGCTGGCTGCAGTATAGGTTTTTTCGTCCATGCTAGTTTACGTATTTCTTGTTTGTTAATTGATTGTGTATCGGTAGGACCTCGATCCCCAGAGCTAGCACTACACGATCTCTAGTGTGAAGATTCTGGCTCAGAACGATGATGTCACTAGCACAAGATGGCAGCGCCCGTATCCAGGATATTTTGGCTTCATGTTTGTACAATACAAGGAATTAGAGCATAACATAACCTTTGAAATGAGCCGTAACCTGCACTAATCCTGGTACTTAAACAAATAGCACCACATCTCTGCAGTGGGTCCAAAAGTCCACTTTCCCACTATGCTGTTAGTGAAACTCCTTTTTAGAAGAAAGCAGACAAAATTGATGCATTTGAACTTTGCAAACAAATAAAAACATGTGCCAGAGCTTCCACAAAATAAAAAAAAATCACATAAAAGCAAAGTGCAAAGTCAAACCTGAGCCTGTAAGCGTCCGAGCAGTCTGGAAGAATCAGGGGCCAATTCTCTATAGATCTTGGCCAGAGGACAAATAAACTGCTCCTTAAAAATTCTTCATAATCACAATTCATCCCCGCACCTCTCACAGCGGGAAGTGAAATATTAGAAGAGCTTGAATGTGAAATGAGCTGAAAGGCAGCGAATTACAGAACAAATCAACTGGACCTTTTCACATGCAGACATTAGGACTTTAGGACGTGCGCTGAAAGGGAACAGAGGTTTTTTTTTTACGGAAACATGGGAACATGAAGGCACCGCGACGCCGTCATACATGTAGATACAAGCAGCTGCCAATTATACGTCATGCTCCAGAGGACAGATGGGAAAAGCCTTCACCTGAATTCCACAGACGCTGGTGCTACAGATTGAAACCAACATCTCGCCGAGCCGAAGCCGTTTATGACGTGAGCTCCGGAAAATGCTCCACATACGAAGAAGCTGAGAGAGATTCTCAAATCCTGCGTCGGCCCACGTCTTCAGAAGCTCCCGAATCTCGTTGACGTCTTCGTCAGCATCTTCTTCGTGTTTGGCATCTTTTTCTTCATCCTGACATATATTTGCACAATTGTGGTTTCGCGTCGGCCACGTGTTAGAAACATAATCAACATTCCCAACTTGCTAGCTGTGAATATTTTGCTGAATTCTTACATGGAGTAATTCGGATTTTTGTAAATTGGAAATATTCCTAGAGCACGTGCAGAGTTCATGTCCAAAAGCAGCTTGAGAGGTAAGAGAAGTAGCATAAAAAATAAATATGAATTCATCTGATCAATCCTTTGTTTTCCTTTATAAATGAACTTATTTATAAACTTATGATAACATAAGATATGTGTTGCCTGAGACGAATGTTGAGGATTGTATCTGAAGCAGGTTTTTTCTTAGATCAGTGTTTTTACGCCTGTAGAAATTCTGGCTTGTGGACAGAATAATGAGAAAAAAAAAAACCTCTCACACTTGACAAATGAAAGTGCTGGAGTGGAACCTGAGAAGAGAGAGCGGTGCACTGTTCGATGCCTGAACAATAACCTCTGCTCACAGCGCCTCCGGGCAGAAGAACCTGGCGTACGATTACAACTCCTCAAAGGAGACAAAGCCGAGGCAGCGATAGGGGCCTATTTTCTGTCTTCCTCACCTCCAGGTGTTACCTGCACCGGCGCGAGCAGCTGAACGGCTCACTCAGCGTTCGCCGCGCCGGGTTGTCATCCGCCGATCTCTCTGCTCCGGGATCTCTGAGACCGCACGGGCTTGTTTACCACATTCCTCTGGCAGTCGGGTCAGGTTTGATTGACACCTGTGGTCAGTGAGTCACAGGTACAAGCCCGGTCTCAACCCCCCAAACCCCCCCCGCCCGACCAGCATCCAGCCTCAGAGGGCGATAAGCTAATCCGACAGCTGACTATCGCGCAGCCGTTTGCCCTCACGCTGCCCTTTGCTCCCTTTGTTTTACTTTCTCCTCTCCTCTGCTTCATCTGTCTCCTCTCCCCAATTCTCCTTCCTTCCTCTCTCTCATCCTTCACCCTCCTCCCCCGTCTCCTCTCTTACTATTCGGTCCCCGACTCTCCTTTATCCTTGGAGGTTAAAATATTACATGCAGGAACGTGTCTACAAGCTTCTTCTTCTTTTTCCCCGAGGTTTATAGCTAAGCTAAAGAAGTGTGCATTTATATTCGTCAACCATAGAATCTATGTAAAAATGGACGTAGACTCCAGGTCCAAGGCGGAAGTGCCTGAAACCTGTATTCTCTCAGATGACCAGCAGAGGGCGACTCCACTGGTTGCAAAAATAATAAATAAACTAACATGCTAACTACTTTACTCCACACAGCAGTGACCCAGCTTTATTTCCAAGGTCAGAAGTTAGCATCTCTTTCCTTAAAGATATTAAATATGTTGGGTCGATGTCACTGAACAGACGTTTTCAGACATGGATCCAGGACGTCAGGAAAACGTCCGGAGCGACTGACTGCGACGTTTACGTCCTCACATACAGCCCCTTGGAAAATGTCTTTTCCAAGTTGACATCTTTGTCGGTGTCTTCTACGTACGACACTGCTTTTTCATCCTGAGATATTTATATTGTTTTTCTAGTTTGATGCCGCTGTGTGTTTGAAATGTCACCGCCCACTCGCTCGTGGTAAAAACTCTTGTGTTCTCACATACAGGCCCTTCGAATAACTCCAGGAGATTGTGTCTGCATGTGTGAAAGCAACAATGCAAAGACATCAAAAGCAAACTATATGTTTTTAAAAGAGGAGACGTGTTGTTTCTCTGTGGTGGAACAAGCACTCAGGAGAGTTACTGGTTCAACGTTGTGCACAACGCAGGATTTTTAGTCACACACATACAAACAGAGGTAGGCGAGGAATGTCGAGTCAGCTGCACTTAGTCAACACTCATCTGTCCACCACCCTCTTCGTCCTGAGGGGAGGCGGTGGTGGAGCGTGGAGGAGGACGGGGGGGTGGTTTGGTTGATGCAGGTGAACTGACTTCCCACACAGGCCGTCAAGTCTCTGACACGGAGCCTCCGGGGGGGGGAAACAAACACAAGCGCTCCGGCTCATCAACGAGGCCACTGTTCCCAAGAATCCCATCGTGTTTTAGTGTAAACACCATGAAAGCCTCTCCTGCTTTAATCATATCAGGAAAATACCAGAGATCAGTGCGATGACAGTCAACCTCAATGGAGCTAATTGTGAGTCATTTCTTTGAGCAGCTGAAAATGACTGTGTTGGCTCGTGGCCCGAACGTGTCCATTAAAGACGGAGCTGCTCTCGGTTCGAAGAGCAATAACCTCACGGGGGGATGTCAGGAAATCATCTGAAGTCAAACAATGGTCCACAAGGAAAAGCAAAAACCAACCGGAGACGTTACTCTATCGATGAAGTGTTTGTCCCAGTGGGGATGGTAAAGCTTCATTAGATTATAAACGTGTAATATTACGTTGATTTGAATGATGGCCCTTTAACACTCGGAATAATAAATCATAATTACAGTAGTTTCAAGCAGTAAAACAAAGTTACTTTCAATTTATTTCAGTGTCAATTTTCATCCTGCGTCAACCCTCTGTTCCCTGTCGTAATATTTCAAGAATAAGCTGTTATATAATAAGACAACGAAGTCGTAATATTACAAGAAAAAGTTGTAAGAATGCAAAATAATGTTTAATGCTGAGCAAGGCAGTAGTTATTATTTAAAATACATGTTACTGAGTAAATCAGTATAAAATATCCTTTCTGAAACAGACAGAGAAAATACGACTTCTTATAAATATTCTCAACCCACACACACACAACTAATCAAAGTCTATACAAACCTTATTTCAACACAACATAAACCAGGAGTAACAAACGTGCGTCTGCTGAGGTGAGTGCACGTTCAGGGTCTGAGCCTCGGTCACAGATCATTTGCGAGGTTGACAACACAAACCCAAGTCCATCAGCACAACGTTTAATAAACAACCCGAGTGTGTGTACGGAGAAACACGGGAGCCACGTTCGGACACACAACACATCAGACACACGATAAACACTTCCCTCGGACGGCTTTGCTTTTTTCTTCTTCTCGGAAACCGTAGTCTGAATTTCATCAGAGAGGAACCACAGCTCATTATCCAGTCTGATGAAAGCTGAGATATGAGCGTGGGGCAGTTTGTGGGAGAATGTTTTCTACTTCCCTGCCACATACTGTAGAGTCATTTATACTGAGGGGTAACATGTGTAATATGTGATACACGATCTTGAAAAAATGCTGTTAAAATGACAATATCAGAGCCAGTATTCATTTTCCACTCTGATGGAAATCATGATTCAATTCTCTACGTTTCAAACATCTCAAGGACGTGGAGCATGCACACGCTGGAGCGATTCTCATGCCATAGAAGTACAATAGCTTAACATGGTTATTACGACTGTATGGAACTGCTGACAAAGGCGTAATGATAAAACTGCTTTCGGCGGAGCGGGGGAGGGGGAGGGGGGGGGGGGGAACAAATCAGAAACCAGCTGCTTTCTGTGTCGTTGGAAAAGACGGATGAAATATGAGATAAACGCTGTGCGCAGAGCGACCCCTCAACCCTGATCACAGAGATACTGTACGAGCAAAGCATGTGAGGGAGGAGATATCATCGGTTTTGTGTTTGCACAGCGATACCTAATACCGCTTTGCACAGAGGACATTTATCCCGAGGAATGCAGCGGCGATAAAACTGGATTTATGGCCAGTTATGTTTGCTGGAGGCACTAAAAAGTCACATATTGTTGCAACTTAATTTACCTCCATTGTTAAGGCATGTAACACGAGGATGGTGTTTCACGCTTTGTTCCACGCTGGTGAATAAATGAATAAAACATCTTGGTCATAAAAGGCTGAAAAGAGATCTTCTGGAATGTGAAAATTTAATTTTTTTTAGTTTATTAATGTAATGAAATTGCTCCATTTAAGCAAGTGGCTCTAAACTGCTCCTGGATTTGATCTAAGAGTTGGAATCTTGGAATAATGGTTGAATAGTTACCAGCGGTGATTAAACAGTTCCACTCCAGCGTTGTTTGATCTTGACCCTCGGACGTTTTCAATTTAGTCCGAGCACGAACCATCCATCCATCATCTATATCCTCGCGTCCTTTGAGGGCCGCGTGGGAGACTGCGCCCAGCTGACATTGGGCGAGAGGCGGGGTTCACCCTGGACAGGTCGCAGGGGCAGCATACGAAACAAACGACCATCCACACCCTGTGGTCAAGTTACAGTTTATGAAGCTAAACCCAGATCTGCATGTGTTTGGTCTGTGAGGAAAACTTACTGGTGTCCTCTGACGGTATAAAGTTTGAACGACGGGGAGCTTCATTAAAAACTAAGTTTGAAGTTAACAATACCATAATGATATTACAGCATCATTCCTTTCCTCAGTTTAAAGGACAAAATACTTGCATGCCCTTAATTACAACGTGAAACCCAAACCAACCAGATCAAATGGGAACAAAGTGACCGAGAGGTTTTTTCCTCGGTTCAGACTTTCAGGTGAGAGAAGACATTTCTTTTGGACTTTTTTTTTTTTTGTAGCATCTGCTTGTTCTGTGTGTTTCACACTGTGAAATAGATGAAGTAGAGATCTGCTCTCTTTCCTCCAACCAGACACACAAACTAGGAAAAGTCAGCTCTCACACAGCCAGTGTTTCAGAAGCGTGAAGCTACACGATGTAAAACTGTTAAATGAAATGCACCAGCGTTTTTTTTTTCAGCCGTGGCCCGTTAGTAAGTTGTGTCTGGAACCCGAGGAGCCAATCACAGGAGCTGACACCCTGAAGAAACTCGTGTCAACCGAGGTCCTCCAGCAGTTTTAAAACCACGTTCTTGGCAAATCCAAACAACCTTTGGTGATAAAAAAAAAAAGAAGAAGTCATCAAGCTGTACGATAGTCAGTTGTAAAAAATAGAAATCACCCCCTGCCTTCATATTTCCACATGTTCCTCGAATGAAAGGAGCCGTCTGTTGGACTCGTTCGGTGAAGAGCGAGGTTGTTCAGCTCGTGCAGGAGCTGTGCGGCCTGGTTCCAGCAGATATCGTTCTTGGCAGATACAAAGATCGACTATTGAAACCCCCCCGTAAAACGCGTCTGGGAGGTTTGGTCACTGAGCCGACAAACACAATTAAAGCAGCAGAAGAGAGAGGGAGAGGTGGAAGCTTCTTCTTCTTCTTTTATTACCCAGAAGCCCACTGTCTCCCGGGGAGCACATTTTTAATTACAGAGGTGACGAGGACGACGTGAGGGAGTATAGACGCGTAGGAAACCGTCACTGACTGGGAAATCGCACTCTCACCGCACAGCATGCTGTACAGATTAGCTCGGGGTCGGAAATTACAGAACATCTCCCAACCTCAGTGGAACTCTCTGCGGGGGCCCTGCCAACTTTCAGGGCCCCCGGCTAATGAAGCTCCCGTTTCCCTTTCAGGCTAAAAGGACGTCTCTGTCCTGCTACTCCTGGCTCATTGTGCAGGAGATGGATGCTTATTTTCACTTCGTACAGCGGCGTGGTAGAAGTGATGTTATATATAGACTTTTAAATCTTATTCCACACATGTTGGAGCATGAACTCAAGGCCGGAGTCTCAATGTACCTTTTTATTCCGACTTGAAATGTGTAACCTCCCCCTGGGCCCTTCGATGGCAGCCGTGCATTTGATACCGGTGTAACTCAAGAAATGCTTATGAGGTTAAACTTTGCTTAATGGGGTGCCTCAAGGATCCGTCTGCACCTCTCCCCCCCCCCCCCCCTACCACCCCGTGACATGTGATCACTGAATCGAGGGACACAAATCAAGGGACGGCCTCTCGCTCGTGGGAGGCGGAGCACGGGTCTCGCCAACAGTCAGCATATTTTAGCAGGGGCTTTTCTTTTCTTCTCCACATCTTTCACGGAGGAGCGTTACACTGTCAAAGCTATTATTTTCCGCCTTGACAAACTTGAAATCTATCCCCTGGTAATAATAGAAGCTGCAGGGGGGGGGGCTCAATGTACAGCTCAAGATTTACTCACTTCTCCTTGGACGGCTTCAGACTTTTATCTGTGTGTGATACACAGCTCTCACGTGGCCCCAGAGGAAATCGTACCTGACTGCTGAGCTGCATGCTTCACATCTGAGTAAACAGATAAGGGCTGAAACAAACCTCTGCTGCATCGTGATGCATCGGTCGTACCGTCCAGGGCGCGCAGCGGAGAGAACACGAGTTCAAATCCTTCACTTGAAGCTGCAGGGAATCGAAGCTGACTCTGCAGGTTTCACGTGTTTCAGCTCGTTGTTTTTGTTTTCTAGTTCATCAGTTTACCAGAGTCTAATAAACCCACTGCACACAAGACGCTGAACACACATGTGGCAGCTGGAGAACCAAGTGTTTTCCTTGGGAGCTGGTGGAGACCAAAACAGAGCAATAAATACAGTGACTATTGACTTTGCAATCATCATTTGGACAGAAACATGATTCCATAACACTAATAGCTTTGCTCCTTGTCTGCATGGTGGGTAAATGGGTAACTTTTTAATAATAAATCAGCCTTAAAGTTATAATGTGGGGAACGTGGTGTTCACAGCTTGTTTTTGCTGCCCCCCAGTGGCCATAACATGAGTAAGGATGACTTTAATTAAATGTAAAATCGTAATGAATAATTGATCATAGACAATTTTAAACATGTTTTTTTTAAGTGCTATACAAGTAAAGTTCATTATTATTATTTTTATTTTTACATAAACTCCAAAACGCCAAAAATACAGTTTTAGAGAAATAAGCAAACACTGTAATTTTGAAAACAGATTGATCCCTGATATATTATTATTTGATTATTTATTATTGATGCTTTTACTAGACTGGTAACAAGAATATATATAATGGAGGATACTGCAAGTAAACACCATAGAATTATACTCGCAATTATGTGCACAGTTATTAGACAGTTTTTGGCGATGGAACAGTCTGAACTGCAGATTATTGAGCCATAACCATAATCCTCTCATAAGCATCTACAACGAGGACATAGTCATCAAGTCAAGTGTTGAGACAATTACAGAAATTGCTTTTGTGCCTTTAAGTGAAACCCTGTTGTGGAAGCTGTGGCCTGGAGGAAACTCTGTATTATCCAAAGTCAGGACGACACGTATTGATCCTTCTCTCCGCGCTGAAATGGTCCCGGGGATAATTTAAACGTGAACTCATCTGGAAGGGCAATCAGGCCGGATTCAAACTGGTGCTTAACCCACGATGCCATCAGTCCCACAACGAACCCAGTGTGGTGTTCAGACCTCCTCTTAGCCGGTGTCATGAAACCAGCAGCACAAACCCCCATAAGTACAGTTTCCTGCTGATTGAATATTTTTATGGCTTCAGAGAATCGTGCCCCTGCTGATGGGGAACTTAATACCTTCATTTCACTTTCTGCCAAGTCAATATCTTTATTTGTCACAGGGGATTTTACCAAATGTTACCAGGTAATACGTTTGTATTTCCATTTCCTAAAACAGACATAAAAAGTAATACGTGATTATAGATGTTGTGTGTTGTAAAAATAACAGACGAGGGGGTTTCCTGCTGTATAAATGTGAATATTACATTTACATCATGCTATCACATGATCGAGACTGAATGGACGACCTGATGGCTCCTCAAAGGTGAAGCCAAAGTGTCTCTATCACCCCCTGGTGGCTGGCTGCAGTATAGGTCATAAACCCTGCCTCATCCATGTTAGCAATGGGAACATGGGCCAAAGTAAAAAAGTCACGTCGTGATCGCTGAGGCTCAATTCGCCCGATCACTACTAATGAGCCTGAATTCAAATGAAGTCACGGACAGAAGATGGCAGCGTTCGTAACCGGGATGTTTTAGCAACATTTCTGGACAGTGGGAGGAAGCGTCGTCCATCTTTATATAGTTTATTGTATCCTAAGCTACACCATGAACCGTAATATAGTTAAAACACAAGAAGAAGAAGATTGAACAATCTGTCTTCTGCAGCTCAGGATGTTTCTCAGACCACATCAGGGTCCAGTGCACGTGTGAAGGGGAAGCAGGGGTCTCACGAACAGTTCCACACTTCACTCGCTGCAGCTCTTCACTGTCCTCCTCACGTCTCTGCAGCCATATTAGTTTCAAAGGATTCAACAAGCTCAGTCTTCTTCACTCTTCTGATCTTGAATCGGGAGCAGAGCAGCGTGAACAGAACAACCAGAAGCTGCTCCGCTGTTTGATTCCCGTCTGTATCATCAAAGGTCACATCGTTATTAAACTGACTTCAGTTACTTTTGGATTGTTTGCTCTGTGCAACCTGAGTGTGGGAAACATTTAATAATTATAGAAGAGTCAAAATTAATGTGATCAAAGCTCAGATGACATCACTAAGATATTTCGATGCCTCTTTAATCGAAACGATTCATTTATTGACGAGTGGCAACGACAGATGTCGTTTAAAACTTAATTTAGATTAGATCTGGTTAGTTTTGGTGAAAAATCTTCAAACCATAGACTGTAAATAAAGATGGACGATGCATCAAAAGACAAAACGTGACGTGACTCGTGAGCTTTACCCAAATGCTTCCTGTTTATGTTTCAAAATAAGAGCCTTGTGCCTTGAAGAGCATTGTTTCTGTATCTAAATCTCTTCGGAATCTCGACACAGATTCCAAACGTCGGTATCGAGCGTCCAATCCCTGCTCTGGTCACGCACGATCATTTAACTCAAACTATTGTAATTTTTAAGCTTTTAGGATTTTCTTTTTAAGGATTTTCATACCTGGGATGTGAAAATGAATTTAAAGTATATTTATTCATATGCAATTTTAGTTCTGTACCATTCTGCATCATACAAACAGTTCCCTGTATATATAAATGTTTATATGTGGATGTTAGTCAAAGCAGCTGTGGACACAAGCATCATCAACACAGTGTGAATGTAAACAAAGCCCATAACCAGGCCAATTAAACTGGGCTAATTATTTGTACGACACATGCTACTTCATTGTTGACTCACTAATTACACGGTTAATTAATTGTTATAGCCTCTGTGCATCACTTTAGTATCAGGGAGGAGGTTGAGAGATGAAAACTCAGAACTGGCTCGTCCCCTCAAATGAATTCAGATTCTGACAGATTTCCATCAGCAGCTATAAACAGACCTGTGTCCTGAGGAGGAAGGTTATTTTTTGCGGTGCATACAAATCTAACTCTGCAAAATCTTCACTGCTACTGAGGAGAGCTCAGGAGAGTTTATATTAATGATACCGCAGCGACACCTGCTGGCAAGATGCGTTATTGTACGTTGATTTCCCCTTCTCTCAAACCTCTCATATTTATTTTGCTTGTTAAAACTGTGATGATTATAAATGTTAATATGTTGACTTGTGGTAACATGATGTCACATCTTTTAAATTAACTGTACAGTAAAGAACAGAATGGAACAAGTCATTATTGTGAGTTGATGCTCCCTGTTTATTAAAAAAAACAATAAACAAGCTGGGGAAAACACACACAAACAAAAGCAATAATAACAATAAACATATGTTGGATTATTTCATATGTGAACAGACTTTATGTGATTAAACATGAATCATGTCTCATGTGTGAGTTTTAATAAAGTTTGTTGAATGTGAACAATGATCAGCTGTTATTGATAAATGTGTTTTTATGTGGATCTTCATCAGTTTGCTCGACTTCATGGATCCACACAAAATCTAAATGATAGAAAACATTTTCCATGAAAATAAAAAACAAACCAAAGATAAAGATCAGAAAATAATGAAATCTTTTTACACACGTGGAAAAGTCGACAGGAGAAATAAAACGAGTGAGAAGTAAAAGGAGAAATAAACAAAGCTTTAGAATAACGAGTTTAACATTTAAATTCAGCAGATTTCTCTCGAAGAAATAAACATGATGAATAAAATCTTTATCTCTAACTGCTCTGATCCAGCGTCACAGAGACATTCACAGGTAACAGCTTCAAGTGACCTCAGTGTCTAAAGATGGAAACATCTTCTGAGTGAAAGTGTGTGTGAAGGTGTGAATGTGTTTGTTAGAATCAGGATCAGAGAACGACAGTTCTCCTCTGTTCCAGTCCAGTTTCACTCTGATCCTCTGGATCTTCTGCACAGAGAGAACAGATGATGCTGATGGTGACTATGCTGAGTATTCACCTTCATAGAACCATATTGTCCATGTATCCAGACAGATTGTTCCCTTCCTCTGGTCAGACTCTGCTCTTACACCCAGTTCCCAGTGTGTACTGTCTCCAACCAGGACGTCCCAGCTGTGAGTCCCTGAGTTAAAACCCTCAGATCCCAGGACTAAGATGGAATGATCAAACCTCTCTGGATTGTCAGGAAGCTTCTGTTTCTCTACTCGTCTCAAACTGGTCAGACCTTCAGACAGGACGAGTCTGGATGAGCAGAGTTTGGGTCCAGAACCACAGGACTGTAGGAGACCATGTCCTTCATCTTGTTCCAGATGTTGAAGCTCAGGTTGCCCAGATGTTTGGCCTCGTCTATCAGAGCTCCTGAGGCCAGCTGTGGATCATCCAGCAGGGGGCGCTGCTGGACTCGTTCCACTGCAGCCTTGTAGTTGAGCAGGAACGAGACGTCTTCAGCTCTCAGCTCGTCCTCTGTGGTTCTGATTGTGTCTGAAAGAGCCGTTATGTCTCTGCTCAGAGACTCAATCTTCTTCTTCATCCTCCGACTCTTCTGCTCCTCTTCCTCCCTCAGTGCAGCCATCCTGGCCTCCTCTTCCTCCTCCAGAAACTGATGAAGCTTTTTAAACTGCTCCTTGATCTGCGTCTCTGTGAGTCCGGCCTGGACCTTAATGTGTTCTGCTGTTTGTTCAAACTCTACTTTAACACGTTCAAAACACTGTAACTTCTCCTTCAAGGGCTCCAGAGTTTCCTGAAGCTTCTTCTTGTGTTGTTGTGCAGCTTCATCGATGGGGCTGAATCTGTGGCCGGTGTGTTTTTCTGAATCTCTGCAGACGAGACACACTGGCTGCTGATGGTCCAGACAGAAGAGTCTGAGTTTCTCTGAGTGCAGACTGCAGAGAGCATGTGAAGAGCTCTGATCTCTCTCCTGTAAGAAGGTCTCACACAGGTTCTTTAACACCAGGCTAACAGGTGGTAGAGGCATTGAAGATCTTCTCTTACAAAGTGGACACTCTATTACTTCTTTGTCTTTCCACCAGCTGTTCACACAGTCTTTACAGAAGCTGTGGCTACATGACAGAATGACAGGATCTCTGAAGACATCATGGCAGACGGGACAGCAGAGATCCTCTTCTAATCTGGAAGCCATTGAGTCTCCAGGTGAAGCTGAAAACAGACAGTCAGTCAGTCACAGCTGTCGTAGAAATTTGCTGAATCTAATTATCCTGTTATTGAGATTTACAGAATCCTCCTGTCCTGACATAACTGTGTTCAAAGTTCAGTTGGATTGACCTGAAACATCCTTTATAATTCTACCTAATGTTTGCATCTGTCTGATACCAAGAGATGTTTTTCTACCTTGAACCTAAACATCCCTGTGTCTATTCGTTGTTTTGCCCAGTGTCTATACACTCAGGAGAGGGGGGGGGGGGGCATTTGACCCATTCTCTGCTGACGTCTGAGCACTGGACCCGTCCTGTTTGGCTGATATCGAGGGAGGATGTTGAGCCTTCGAACTGTGCATAAAAACCCGCACTGGACAGGAGCCATTTGTCAGATTCTTGTAGCCGGCAGTGGCTATTGAGAATTCTGTCCCTATTTGGCCAAATAGTAATATTGTCACTCTGTTTGTGTTCGAATATATTCTCTGTAAATTGTTTCTCGACCATTAATTAAATACTTTGATATCATTGAATTGATCGCTCAGTCTGATGGTTTATTTCCTCATCAGGGAATTAAATACAAATCCCACCACAACAGCTTAAACTCACGGTCAGTGTGTGGAGCGTCGGCAGGTTGTAGTTTCACTCTTCTCTCCTGTAGCTGGACTCACTCAGGACGTTTGGTCCGGTTTGGTTTAGTTTGGTTTGGAAGGTGAATGTGATCGTCTGGTTTTCAGCCTGCGTCTCTTCAGGGAGGAACAGATGTGTCCCGGTTTCTCTGGTGCGTCAGGACACGATTGTAAAAAGTAATTCAAGCCTTGGATTTGATAACTGGTCAAAAGTCATTTGGCAGCAACAAGCTCACACCGACAAGAGACTTGGTTGTAAAATAGCTGCTTGAATATGATTGTGATCTGCTGAGTGTTCAAAGTTCAGAGGTCGTTCTGCTAGAGTGAAAATTAAATATTAACAGGAAGTGCAGGGGGGGGGGGGTCTGTGACGTAACTGCAGAGCTGAAGTCTCATTAAAGAGACAGAAGCAAAGTGCAAACAAATGGACACAAGTTCAGAAAATGAAAAGAAGGTTTTATAAATTCAAATCAGGTCAAGTTTGCTCATTAATTTGTGTGAGTGCAGTAAAAAGTATGACATCATCAAATGATTGTATATTTTGTTGTGATTATTATACCTTAAGTGTGACAGCATTATATGTTGTGACTTTGGGCATTCAATAAATGTGTCTGTCAGAAACATATTTAATATTAATATTAAAATATATATAAAAAAGAAGCCAAATAGGATTATGTAAAAAATCCTTATATCCCAAACTGCTTCAGTTCATCATAAACTCAATCAATCAATCAATCAAATTTTATTTGTATAGCCCATATTCACAAATCACAATTTGTCTCATAGGGCTTTAACAGGGTGTGACATCCTCGGCCCTTAACCCTCAACAAGAGTCAGGAAAAACTACTAAAGAACTTTTAACAGGTAAAGAAGGTAGAAACCTCAGAGAGCCACATGTGAGGATCCCTCTCCCAGGACGGACACAAGTGCAATAGATGTCAAGTGTAAACATGACCAAGATAAAGGTTTTAGCAGCATTGATAAGGGTAAACGGGTGATTTGGTGGATTAATGTCATTAACGGTCGAGTATCTGAGGAGAAATACTCCTCTCTGTATCAGCAGTCCTGCTGCAATCATAGTCTATGGTCAGCAGCCAGCAAGATCATGATACACCATCAAGATCGGATGCCACTATAGTCCACAGTCATTGTCCACTGCCGCCATTTAGGATCCATCGTCAGCTGCCACCTCGGTCGTGGTCCACCACCATTATCGGATGCCAACACGATAAAGGATCCGCCTTTATTACCACGATCAGCCAGCACGATACAGAATCCGCCATACTGGATCCACCATTACGATCTCTGATACACGATCCACAGAGCCTAATCCATGATGTGGCCACAGCTGCGGCCCTGGATCTGCGGACGATAGGGCAAAGGGACTCCGGGGAAGAAGTCAAGTCAGTAACATGTATTGATGGGATATGAATTACATTGATGTGATAACAGTTTGAGAAGTGGAAGGAGAAGCTGGAAAGAGAAGCTCCGAGTGTCATGTGTCCCCCGACCTTCTAGACCTTTAGCAGCATAACTAAGAGCAGGTCCAGGATAAGCCTGGACTGGCTGTAACTATAAGCTTTATCAAAAAGGAAGGTTTTAAGCTTACTCTTAAACGTACAGATGGTGTCTGCCTCCCGAATTGAAAGTGGGAGATGATTCCACAGGAGAGGTGCTTGGTAGCTGAAGGTTCTGGCTCCTACTCTACTTTTAGAGACTTTCGGGACAACAAGTAATCCTGAGTTCTGGGAGCGCAGTGCTCTAGTGGGGTTATATGGTACTATCAGCTCTTTAAGATATAGTGGTGCCATATTATTAAGGGCCTTGAAGGTGAGGAGAAGAATTTTAAATTCTATTCTAGATTTAACCGGAAGCCAGTGTAGTGAAGCTAATACTGGAGAAATGTGGTCTCTTGTCTTGGTTCTTGTCAGGACACGTGCTGCGGTGTTTAGGACAAGCTGCAGAGTCTTTAACGACTTCCTGCTGGAGCCTGAGAATAAGGAATTACAATAATCCAATCTGGATGTAACAAAAGCGTGGACTAGTTTTTCTGCATCCTTTTGCGAGAGGACATGTCTGATTTTTGCAATATTACGCAAGTGAAAAAAGGCGGTCCTAGAAATTAGTTTTAAGTGAGAATTAAAGGATAAATCAGGATCGAAGATCTCTCCCAAGTTCCTGACTGTTTCATTGGAAGCAAGGGCAATGTCGTCTAGCGCAGCTATATTATTAGATATTGTATCTCTAAGGTGTTTAGGGCCAAGTATTAGAACTTTTGTTTTATCTGAGTTTAATAAGAGAAAATTGCAGGTCATCCAGGTTTTTATGTCCTTGAGACATGCTTGGAGTTTAGTTATTTGATTACTTTGTTCAGGTTTTATTGACAAATATAACTGAGTGTCATCCGCATAGCAGTGGAAATTTACCGAGTGTGTCCTGATAATGTTTCCGAGTGGAAGCATATATAATGAGAATAAAATTGGGCCGAGCACAGAGCCCTGTGGAACACCATGGTTAACTTTGGTGCGCACAGATGACTCATCATTAATTTGCACGAATTGGGAGCGATCAGAAAAATAGGATTTAAACCAGTTTAGGGCGGTTCCTTTAATGCTAATTAACTGTTCCAGTCTCTGTAATAAAATGTTATGGTCAATTGTGTCGAATGCTGCACTGAGATCTAACAGAACGAGGACCGACACAAACCCCTGATCTGAAGCTATTAGAAGGTCATTAGTGACTTTAACCAAGGCTGTCTCTGTGCTGTGATTGGCTCTAAACCCCCGACTGAAAGTCTTCATATATATTAAACTCACCCAGCTGATTGGCTACAACTTTTTCTAGGATTTTAGACAGGAAGGGGAGATTAGATATCGGTCTGTAATTTGCTAAAACCTCTGGGTCTAAGGTGGGTTTTTTAAGAAGGGGTTTGATTACAGCTATTTTAAAAGACTGTGGTACATGTCCTGATGATAATGACAGATTTATTGTGTTTAGTAACGAACTATCAATTGGGGGCAGAATTTATTTAAGTAATTTTGTAGGAATGGGATCTAAGATACAAGTTGTTGGTTTAGAACCTGAGATTAGTTTGGTCAGCTGATCGAGGCTGATCAGAGAGAAGCTGTCTCAATAATCGGTAGGATTCTCAGCCGTTTCTGAGATTTCTGTTCTTGATGGTGTATTAGTGCCAATTGAGGGCAGGAAATGGTTGATTTTATTTCTAATAGTTAGAATTTTATCATTAAAGAAATTCATAAAGATATTGCTATTTAGGGATCGAGGAATACTGGGTTCGGTGGAGGTGTGACTCTCTGTCAGCCTGGCTACAGAGCTGAAGAGAAACCTGGGGTTGTTTTTATTCTCTTCTATTAGTTTTGAGTAGTAGGCAGCTCTTGCTTGGTGGAGCCTTTGTTGTATCTTTGGAGCAGAGGTGATGAAGCTGATGATGATGAAGGAATCTTCGCGGACACTGTTCTTACTTGTATAACAAAGTTTATTACACACAGAAGTTACAGGTCAGGACGGGCACCGGTCAGCCCGGAGATCTTCGCAGCCAATTATGAAGTCTGTCTCTCCGGTCTCGGACAAGCGTTCATATAGAGAAATTGTTTACGCCCAAAAGAGAGATAAAGTAACGTCACAAAAAGGGGGGTCTGAGTAGGAACATGTCTCGCACATAAACCCATTCTAACAGGTCAAGGAAAGTGCATTTCGTACATAAACACAACAGGTCAAAAAACAGTCACGGAGAGAGAGAGAGATAGCAATTAGCACCTGGCATAGGAATTTTAGGGAGTCTTAAGATCCAGATTCGAGGGGTCCAGCTTTGAGCTGTCACTATGTTTTATGCCCATGTCTATGGTTCATCCGAAGCCAAGGCCCTCTAACTTAAACATGTCCCAAGCCATATATGTTATCTATATTAGCTGAATATACCACATAATCCCCCCTTCGGGACTCGTGAAGTCTCGAAAGAATAAAAGAATAAAACATACAGGTGTATAATCATAACAAAAATAACAATCCGTCCTGTAACATCATTTTAACAATAAAGCAACTGTATGGAGTGTGAAAGTGAAAAACCCGTCAGGCAGCTATCTTTCTTGGAATATCCATCAAACAATCTAGACGGGAAAATTCTCTCACGGCCCCTCTGCCTAGGCGACCACACATAGTACTCCATACCAATGAAATTAAGAATTTTTAGCAAATTGTGTAAGGAAATGACTTTAAGCAAATACATATGGAGCCCTCAGCAAATTAAAACAAAACAATGTCCAAAGTCAGGCTGGTCGACCCATCGTACCTTCCAACGGACCTTTTCCTGCCTAGCCCCACTGTCCCTAAACGTCAAGAAAAGGAAAACATCTGAGGTCCCAGTATATTTACCCAAAAACATCATTTTTCCAAGCGATTAACACAAAAAGAATATAGTTCAATTTTAATATTATTCATGCAATATATAAGAGAAGACATAAAAATGTATAACACTGCAGTTTCTCAGCAGCATTGATTCTCATTTGTGGTATCGATGACGTATTGAATCTGGATGAAGTCCTTATTCAGGCCTTCAGTCCATTAGTAGTTTAATGTTTTAA